>PITA01001669.1:0-186236 GCA_004023965.1 Spilogale gracilis | reverse complement strand
AAATGGGAACTAGGGTAATCTAGGGAGGGAAATGAAACAACAGAGACTTTGGACACAGAAACAAACTGAGGGACTTGGAGGGAGGGGGGTGGAGGGATGGGAGAGCCTGGTGGTGGGTACTGGGGACACCTAAAGCGTGGAGCACTGGGTGTGGGGAATGGGGAATGAATCTTGGAACACTGGGAAAAAAAAATTTTAGTAACAATAAAAAAAAAAAAAACCACTGTTTTAATGACTAGCATAAAAGAGGCAAACAGATCAATGGAACAAAATAGAAAGCCTAGAAATCAATCCACACTTATAAGGTCTTTTGATTTTTGACAAAGGTGCTAAAGCAATCCAAAGGGGAAATGAGAGCTTTTCAATAAAAGAGGCTGTAAAAACTGGGTATCTATATGAAATAAAATAAACCCCTAACTTTATTTCATACTATATCACACGAAAAAATTTCAAAATGGGTCTTAAACTTAAATATAAATGAAAAAACTCTGAAGTTTCAAGAAAATACAGAAAAATATCTTTACAACTTGGGAGTAAGCGAAGATCTCTTAGGTCATAGAGAGTAAATGGAAGGAAATAAATTGATAAATTAAGCTTAATTAAAAGTTCAAATTTCTCATCCGAAGAAAAGATTAAGTAAATGCAAAGGCAAAACACAGACTTCAAGAAAATGTTTACAATACATATTTCTTACAAGGGACTCATTTCCAGCATATATAAAGATCTACAAAAAAAAAAAACGATTTAGAAGTGGTCAAAGATATGAATAATATGAATAGATAATATGAATATATCTCAAAGAAGATATACAAATGGCCAATAAGCAAAATACCAGTCTTTGGGGAAATACAAATTAAGACCAAAATGCGATACAACTACACATCCACCAGCATGGCTAAAATAAAAAAGACTGAAAACCCCTAATGTTGCCTAGGTTGTGGAGCAACTGGAACTATCATACTTTGTTGGAAGTGTAACAGTGTACATCCATCTTGGAAAAGGATCTGGCAGTTTCTTATACAGCTGAACTTATACCTACCATATGACGCAGTAATTCCATTTTTAGGTATTTACCACAAAGAAGTGAAAGCTCATGTCAACAAAAAAGATTTGCATAGGAATGTTTGCAGCAATTATGCATCAACAGATGAAACTGTCATATAAACAATTTAATCTAATTAGCGGCATTAGTGTGGCTAACTGTCCTGGTTTCTTTGGGGCTGAGAAGTTTTCTGGGATGTGGGACTTTCAGTGCTAAAACTAGGAAACTCTTGAGCAAGCCAGGAGGAGTTGGTCATTCTAACCATGTCCCTCAGCAATCCAAACACCAAACTACTGAAACATCCAACAACATGGATGAAGCAGAAAACATTATGCTAACTGAATGAAACCTACAAGAGAGTTCATATTCTATGGTCCCATTTATTTGAAGTTCAGAACTAAGTTGTGGTAAAAACAGAAGCAGGAGTGTATATGCCTCTGAGGGTTTGGCTGATGGGCAAGGGGTATGAAGAATTTCCTGGAGTGATGGTAATGTTCTCTATTTGGGTAGCAATTTGAGGTATATTGGAGTACACATTAGTTAAAACTCAGTGAATAGTAAGTTGAAACTTCCATATACATGCATTTAAAACTACCTGTAAACAAAATTGAACTATAGTCAATAATAATAATAGGCGTCCTGGAGTGAAGTGTAACTCTTCTTTCTTTCTCTGGTATGGAATTTCTGAAAAAGTCAGGGGTGGAGGAGGAGAAAATGAGACTTTGGGGATTGCTCCTGAGTGTAAATATCTGTTATGGCTCTCTTCATTTTAGGAAGATTTTCTTTAACTTTTAACAACAGCTCCCATGTTGCTGAATCCTTTTTTGTTTTATTTTGTAATTCTGTGTTTTACAGGAAGAATCTTCTTTTGTTTTCTGAATTAGTGGGCTTCTTTCATTGTTACATGCATGTAATGTGTCTGTAATCTTGTTTTATTAATTACCTCAGTGTTACTGATTCTTTCCTCTTTTCTCACAACTTTCTTTTTTTAGTTTATATAGTATTTATAGGTATAAGCAGAGTCTCTCTATATGATGTCTTTTTAGCAGTCATTTTATTTCTCTGTAAAGTTGTATGATTATTTTAAAGGATGGCAATGCTTACAGCATTCTAACTTCTTGTTACCCAATGTTTCTTTAATAATAGAGTGCTTCTAAAATTGGATCTGGATTGGTTTTAGATTAGCTTTTTCATTAACAACTTTTTGGGGGAATTCATAAAAATAAAAATGAACATTGTAGAAAATTTGAGCCTTGACTTTAGAAAATGTGAATCTTGCTAGGATTTATTTTCACACATACTTTTTGTTAGTAGTGACTAAGCTCAAAAAAGTACTCTCTCAACATCTTTCATGGTATCTTTTATCTTTTAGTTCTCCTTCTTCTCATATGCCTCTGACATGTGTTGTTCTTATAAGGAAGTCCATCACAATAATGGTTCTCAATCCTACCAAACCCAGCTCAGCCCCCTGATAAGTATTTTTAATAAATTCTTTCTATCCTGCAATTAACACCTTATTTATCTGCCTACACACGTAACTTCAAAAATTCAACATAATTGCCCTTGGTATAAAGAGGAAATGAAAGGAAATCAATTGACCAATATGTCAATATGTAAATTTGGGGGCATGATGCACTAGTCAGTTGCTTGTACGTAGAAACTGAATGAGGCAGCTACAAATGCAGACTGTTACAGGGGTATTGCCTTGGTGCGTTACATACCACACACAGTATATCAATATGTCAGTACCATGATTTCCCAAAGTATGTGATGACAATTCTTGATAAAGTACTGAACAAAACAAAGGACAAATTTCCCTCAGTTTACATGTTAAATGTGTGTCTAGAAATGTTGGCATCTATTGAAACTATGCAAACATGAACATTGTTTGTATATTGTTTTATATACAATGGTTTTGACTCAGATCATTACAAACAGGTTTTTCATCTTCATGGATTTCTAAGAGGACCCTGAAAAGTTATGAAGGTTAGAGAGGAACTCTATCATGTGAATAACTCCCTTGTGAATTGTGGATCATCTAGCATCCCCCTCCCTGGTGTGCTAAGCAGGCATCCAAAACACCACACTGGGTGTTTTTTGTAATGCGTCTCTTTGGCAATTGTGTCACTTCTCAAAGTAATGTTTTTAATGCATAAGATAAAGAGGGTTTCAAAGGAAACCAATTATACTGAAATACAAATCCCAGGTTAAGGATCCCTGTAGAAAGTGATACTGTACCTTTCTCCAGAATATGCCATCATTGAGTGTGAATCCTAAATAGAGACTGAGTAATAAATCATAAAGTTTTCTATTTGGAGAAATGATGGAAGCCTAGGTATTAAAATATTATGGATTTGAAAGTGCATTTGAGTGCCTACATCATTTTGTTGTCAATGTACTGACATCGGTGAGGGACTAACATCAACTCTTTAATAGAATGAAGCAAATAACACTGGGGCTGTATTTCTATTCTAATTTTGTATCTCATTAGAAATTAAGTATATGAAGTGGAATAACATTTCTATTTCCCATTCTTTTCTCATTATGACTAAATTACTTCTCTTATTAATATCAATTTGCCAACTTACTTCTTCATATACTACTTAAGGGAGTAAGGTAATCTTGGCAGGACCAAAATCTTCCTCCAGCTGCCGTTGGGCAAGTTGGCGAATAACTTATTTGTATTGATAGGGTAGTTTAGACACAAGTGGTTCTAAAGATAGGAATTGCAAAGCAAGATGACCAAGAGTTTATTCCTATAGGAGCTCACTCAGTGTTTTCTAAGAGTGCATTGCAAGAGATGACCATGTTGTATGTGGATAAATAGCTTATCATGTCGCATGTGTGGAGTGCTGTGATGACAAGTTTTATCTCTTCTAGGGTATGTCTCTGTGCCAGACTGTTGTCGTAGGCTCTGTAGTCATTCTTCTGTACTCTTCAAGAGCATGTTATAATTTGGTGGTCATCGCCATATCTCCGGATACATTAGAAAGTCCATTTAATTATGGCTGGGATAATCTTTCAGATAAGGTAAGTAGCTACCATGTATTGCTAATCTGGTAATATAATAATGAAATTAGCCTTAACTAAGAGAACATCTTAAGTGTTTGATTTCCAAACACTTACCTCTAGCTACTAACAATGATCATACTTAAAGTTTATATTTAAAAATCCTCATTTACATGTGTCCCTTAAAATCATTCTTCAGAGAGAACTTTTCCCAAAGGAGTATTTTTCTTTTCTTTTTGTAGATAATACTAAGAGGACCATAAACCTATTGGTCATAAACTTATATTTTACTAATTTTTTCAAGGATAGTGTTTAAATATCTCTAGATAAGTTGACTAACCTGCCATTAGCTAGTGAATATGGGTATGTTTTTAACTTGTTAGGATGAAATCTATTCTCTCAAACCCAAGACCTACATATAACCTAAATATTTGGTTTGGTTTTAGATACTTAAATAAGGATCTTTTCTGAAAATCTGGTATTATTAGTCATGATAATGGGAGAGAATTCACAGTTATTGGTTTTCCAGGTGTTTGCTCTAGTAATTCCTAGAACTCTAGCTATCAAATTTAACTTCCCAGCTTTCTCCATCCCCTTCCTAAAAGTGTAGTTTGACATAACTACATGTCATGTCTTTATGTTAATATAACTTTGTACTGAATTTAAGACATTCTGGAATATCATTTTATCAGAATTTTAGTTATCTTTCTAAAGGAATTTTCTTTTCTTTTTTTTTTCCCTTCCCCAATAAGAATTTTCACCTGTAGTTCCAGCAGGCAGATTCTCTTCACTCCTTTTGCCTTTTCTCTCTCCCAACATCTAGTAGAACTAAAAGCAAATTCAATACAAAGTTTAGGCCCCAAAGCATATTTTTAAATAGCAGTGGGGCTGAGCCACTTAACATGGGACATTTTTCTACAGGTGTAACTGTGTAGGTATTATTATGTTAGCTATGCAGTAGCTAGAACCGATTGTCTCTTATAACTTCAGACTGCAGGGCCTGAAAATGAGATCGCTTCAACTTATCCATATATTAAAAACATTTTCATAAACTGATGCATTGAAAAAGTTAATAGCTTTTTATTTTTACTTAGCATCAAAGCATTTTTATGTCCTTTGAAGAAACCACAAAATATGGAAAATGAATTTAGAGATTTATGTGCCTATAGATGATGTATTTTAGCTTACCCTACCTGAAGCAAATTAATTGTGAAGGGTGACTGCTTATAAAAAAAAAAAGACAGGTTTAAAAATGACCCTGTCATACTGTGTTTACAGGCTCATCTAGAAGACATAAGTGGAGAAGAGTATATAGTATTTGGAATGGTCCTCTTTCTGTGGGAACATGTGCCAGCATGGTCAGTTGTACTCTTTTTCCGGGCGCAGAGATTAAACCAGAATTTGGTATGATATCATAATATTCCCCAATGCCTGTTCCCCTTATTTTTATAAAAATAATGGAAGGTTTATATCAATTTTCAGGGGACTTTTGGGAAAAGTTTAAATCTAAAAAGCATTTCAGCCTCCTTTTTCAGTTGAAAAATAAATCTTCATATGCAATCTAATACTTTGTTCACAGGCACCTGCTGGCATGATAAATAGTCACAGTTACAGTTCCAGAGCTTACTTTTTCGACAATCCAAGACGATACGATAGTGATGACGACTTGCCAAGACTGGGAAGTTCAAGAGAAGGAAGGTAGATGTACTGAATTAGTACTGAATAGATTGAAAAAAACAAAGCTAAGCTTTAACCCAAACATGAGAAAGGTAGATTTGGTACCATATGTCAGTAAATAAGATCATTTAACCTGGATCTTAGAGCATTTAGATGTTATACCCATAGTGGGACCTGTAGTATTAAGACCTATCATCTGACTCTAAGCCCATATATTGCCTTTATTTGAGAAATGCCTCTGGGTGTAAAATGGCACCATTTCATTTCAGGATTCCATTTTGGTTCAAAGCTGGCAGGGGTTGATGCGCAGGGAAAGAAGTTAGAGTGATTATATGTTTCCTTATTTATAGTGCTATTCAAAACCCACCAAGAAACCTTAGATGAAACTCTCAGGAAGCTCAAGTGCCATAAGAAACTTGTGTCCTTCTTTCTCAGACCATTGCAGCTGTGTACCAGGGCAAAGGAAAAGCCTAAAGCCATACCTCCATAATGCTTTGAGCTTGATCCAGCATTTTTTGCAATTCTCACTTCATCTGCACAAGCCCCTTAACCCTTATTTTTTAGCCTGTTCTTCATCTATAAAGCAGTGGTAATAGAATTTATCTAATGGGCTTGTTGTGAAGATTAAATAGGGTATGTGCATGTATACATTTTGAGATATACATGAACACACACACACAAACATGCCTAAAATAGAGCCTTGTCCTTAATAAGCACTATATTATTACCTGATAATCAAGTTCTAGTTCTGATGTATTTGTTCTTTTATAATATGGGCTATAAAATCAAGGATATTAGATAAAAGTCATTACATTTTGTAGAAAGCTATTGTTATTTGGCAAAATAAATATTTCAATATATCTGATACTCACTGTATTATAAGTCACTGAACTCTCAAAATGCCAATGTGACCTGTATCCTGATCACAATCCTATGGCCTTTTTGCCTTTTTTTGTTGTTGTTGCAGTTTATCGAATTCGCAAGGTTTGGGCTGGTATGGCACCATGACTGGGTGTGGCAGCAACAGTTACACAGTATCTCCCCACCTGAATGGACCTGTGACAGATACTGCTCCTTTGCTCTTTACTTGTAGCAACTTAGATATGAGCAATCACCATGGCTTGTATGTAACACCACAAAACTGACATCATTACCAAGCCGTGATTCCACCATTGTTTTACATGAACGTGTATATTCGATGTGTTTAAATTCCACCTACATAAACATTCCATTATCTGTTGCAACTGAAAACAAAGCCTGGAAATGTGGCTGTGTTCAGCAGAGGACACACCTGTTACTTTTGACTTCTTCAAAGCAAAACGAAGTAAAATGGGAAGTTTGGAGTGGGAGAAGAGAGGGATTAGATTTTAAGGTACTTGATGGCTGCAAACAACCTGACTTTGGAACATCGAAAGCATATTTGCATATTTGCACTTTTATCTTTGTTCTGAAAGAGTACACTGCAGTCCCCAAAGTCACACTCCAGTGTTTACACTGGGATATTATATTGTACACCTAATTAGGAGGCAATTTTCCTATGAAAAATCAAAGTCTGTATATTCAGAGGTGTATTCTATGTAGAATTCTTACCCAATAAAAATTTACAGTGTGAACAGTGCACAGGATTAAGACAGAACAATGTATCATTCTTTTTTAAAATCCAAAATATATGTAATCACTGAAGATAGTTCTTTTAAGCATGATTGTGAAATATCAACTGAAATTATTCAATCATTTTTTGAATGACCATAGTAATCCTTTACAGTGATGACCAGCAGTGTTCTTTGGAAAGCCACAGCCATTTCTTCAAGAAGAAAGTATACCAGTGGAAATTATGTGGCTATTTTGAGAAGAATTGGTCAAGTGGTTATTTTGTATGATTAAGATATCTGTAGTAGTTTAAGCATGATTCTTCAAGAAAGCAATAGTAATTTTTGCATAGGGAGATTTTGGTAGAAACTTCTTGGGACTAAACAAGTTTACAGATGAATTTAAGAATTATTCATAAAATGTACAATTTTAAGTTAAAACATGAATACACTTTCAAAAGCATGGGATTTAGCTGAACAAGATATAGCTGATTGTACCTATTGAATCAGAATTGTCCTCAGGTAAATTAAATCATGATACATTATTGCAGAAAACTCAAGTGCAATACTTTGTAAGACATATAATTCCTCTTTTAGTTTTCCCATTTTTATATCTTGTAAGTGGGTAAAGCCAGATTAAATTTAATTCAAATTAATTCCAGCACTAAATAAGCAAACTGATATAAAGGTACTAACTAGGTAAGTATAAAACCATTGTTTAACGATATTGAAGTACTTCTAGAATTATATTAGAACTCTTGAATGTCCTATCCCAAATCTAAAAAATATCTATATATATATATGGTAGGTTAAGGTAATAAAGGATTTTAAAATGCACTTTCTATCAGTATCTATATGGGAAGAAGTAGATGCTGAATACCTCAAGATGCCAAGGGAACAGGCAACATTGGGAAGTTGTCACAACATGCTTAAAGACTACATGAGATTGTCTGCTGATTTATTTCTTCAGAACTGAACTAATACAACTGTCCTTTTCTGTCTTCTACTTTGATTAGAAAGGTATGTTTTATTTGTACTCTTAAAATACCTTTCAACAGAAAAAATTCTGTTTGATGTTTTAATAATTGCTTATTTAGTAACTTCACAAAAGTGTAACAGGAACAAATGAAATTTTTAATACTTTTGATCTTTTGAGAGGCTGGTACATAGCCAATGAATTCCTTCTTTTTATCATACAAAATGACTTTGAACTCAATCAGAAGCATAAACCTATAGTTATAATGTTACTTTGGGTTTGTTTATAAGTTCTCTCATGGTAACCAAATTATTTTAAAATGTATAGTACAGAAGTTAACCTTGGTATTTACATGACAACATAACATGCACTTAACTGAATATATTTTGAGGACAACTTCAGTTATTAGGTTTCTTTTTCAAAATGCCAACTATTTATTTTCCTAATAATGTTGGGTATCTACCTAGAACTATCTGAAAAGATCTGTTATCTCTGAGAATCCTTGGGGTTCAAAGTAAATAAGGTACATTTTTTCTAAGACCTCCCTAGATATCGTTCCTATTTGACCAGATAAGCCAAGATTACTTTAAAAAAAAAAAAATCCAGGTAAAATATCTTGGTTCTTTCAGCTGCATTTGTTGATTCTTCCAAATTTCAGATTTGTAGATTTCTTATCTCTAACTAGGGTACCTGAATTCTTGCATTTGTCTCCTTATACATATCTCCCATAATACATCACCAAAGACAAAGAAAGATAAGCTTCTGGCCCAATATTTGCTTAAAAATTCCAAAGCACTAGGAGCACTTTAAGTTTGGTCTCGAAAGGAGTTGATGAAATCAAAGGGCTACCGATTCCCTGCTCATCCTGCACTGAAGCACATGATGATAGTTTTAGACCTTCTTTTATGGTTAATTAGAATGGTGAATTTCATTGCTTAAGTGTGTAATTCCACAGTGATTAGCCGTACTTGTTTTTATTGTTTCATTTGGGTGGTCATTAATTTTGAGACTCTTACCACTCATTATAGCTGGTTGAGTTTTATGAAAGATGTAATTTATAGTTAAAGTGGCTTTTTTATGCATAGCTGCCTTTTTTATTGTTTAACAGTGTTTCTCAGCTATACAATCAGTTTCAAACTGGTTGTAAAAGTATAGCTGTGGCCAATGAATGTATTTATTTGTTGTTTCACTAAATGGTAACAAAACACTACTGTTAAAAATAAAAGTGTTTGTGCTTTTATTTGGTGGCCTGGTTTGCTTAAACATCTCCATTGACAACACTAAGCATACCCACTAAAGAACCCTAGCGCTACCAAAGAGAAAAATATTGGGAATTATAAATAACAGCTGCTTGTTAGTGAGCTTCTGTGTACATCTGGACATTATATTACTTAATATTATACAGATTAGATGTGAACTGGCATACACTTTAGTTTAAAATACCAGTATGATTTTGATAGTACATTTATTCAAATATTAAGCTAAGAGAAATCTTTGTATGAAATAACTTAAAACACCTCTCTTCTTCTCCTTGAATTTTTAACAGGAATAAATTTAGCTAGCCTGTAATCTTGGGCAGTTATTCCTTGACTATTCAAGAAATTCTTCAGTGATGTTGCCTTTTCCCCTGAAAGAATAGTTCTTACCATTTTTTCCATAATAGATTCCCTTCATAACTTGCCAAAACCACACCAAATTTTGAATGCAACCTCAGATTTACTGACCTCCCCCGGAAGTCCACAAATCCTTGGGAATCTATTGACTCTTGTCGTAAAGAATATTTGGAATGAAGGTCTGACCTTTAATATAATAAAATTGTCATTTGAAAGGCAATTTATTCAATAAACATTTATTAAGTGTTCATATGCCAAAAATTATGCTATGGAGATGCAAAAGTGGATAAAGTTCCTTTCCCTGCCCTTAAGGAGCTCACATTCTAGTAAAGGAGGCTTAAAAGAAAATACAATACAATAAGTGACAAAATAGAGGTAGGTTGTAATTACAGTGGTGACATTAAAGAGGTGATTAGAGGATACTCCTTGGGTAGAACAAGGGAGATTTCACAGAGGCAGGTATTATGGTGGCCTGCAAGGAAAAATGGGAAGGATGGCTACAGCACATGATGCAAGAACAGCATGCACCAAGATGTGGTGACCTGACCCTGGCACATTTGAAGAATTGTTTTACCAAAGCATGGTGGCTGGGGGCGAGACAGGGAGACATATGTTAGAGGACCTTGTTAGAGTACTTCTAGAAAGCCCACTGTGACAGCATTGTGGGGTGCATGAGAGGAGACAGGCTGGGAACAGGGAAGCAGGGGAGTGTAATGCTGTAGATAAGAGCAAAGAAAAAGGGAAAGACAGTAAGGCATCAGAGATATGGAGATCAACTCCACAGTACTAGCACAATGACCGGGTACGGGAAGATGCAGAGGAATGGCCTAGAGAATTTAGATGATGATGGTTCTGAAATTAACCAGAGTAAGGAACACAGGCATAAGAATAGCTTGGGGGGGGGGGGTTGTTTTAAGACACACAGGTATCTGTGGGACAACACTAAAGACATGTGGTAAACAGATGGATTGAGAAGTTTGGACTAATGGTAAGAACTTAGACATTGAATTAGAATTACCCAAGAGTGAGAGTTAAGCGGTGGTGAAAGTCTAAGGAATAACATTTAAGGCATAAATGAAAAAAGAGTAAAAAAGGACACATCCAGGAGCCCAGGAGTGAAATATAAGGAATCTGGTGGGGGGTAAGGGGGAAGGTGGCAGCTTTTTTTTTTTTTTAAGATTTTTTATTTATTTGACACAGAGAAACACAGGCAGAGAGGGAACACAAGCAGGGGGAGTGAGAGAGGGAGAAGCAGGCCTCCCGCCAAGCAGGGAGCCCGATGTGGGGCTCGATCCTGGGTCTTCCGGGATCATGACCTGAGCTGAAGGCAGTCGCTTAACCAACTGAGCCACCCAGGCACCCCAAGGTGGCAGATTTTTAAAGAAGGGGCTGCCAAACAGTATCAAATGCAGAAAGAAAGTCAAATAAGAAATGGCTTGTAAAATGAGCTATGATTTAGAATTGGAATTTTTGATTTCAAAAGAAGAAATAGTTAGGAACTACAGAGCCAAAAGCAAGATTTTTGGTTAGGGAGCAAGTGGGAGGTGACAATGTGATGATAGGAATATTCTTTTAAAAAAAACTGACTTAAAGAAGGGTGAGGGCATGATGTAAAAGTTAGAGCATACAGACAAAATTGCCATTTAAACCCTCTACCACACATTCAGAGTACTACAAATGTCCTTTAAACTTACACACGGTGCTCATGGCACAATCTGAATCTCTAAGAATATTGACTTAATTAGTGAGTAAATGTCTTTCTTTTCCTGCCTTATTCAAATGGGGTGGGGGAATCTGACACATAATGTTAAACTTAGCTCTGTGGTTTTTCGTTTAAGATGTACCAAATACATATTGCCATTCAAAGAATATTTACTGGATACCCACCATGTGCTTACTATGTATTTGGCAATACAGCAGGCTTTAGGGACACAGAAAAGAAAGAGTATACAGCAGTATAAAATGATATTTCTAAACCATCATATAAATAAACCCTGTTTTATTAATAATGTGACATTTAAACATGGTACAACTTGCTAGTATAAAGAGGGCACACATCACTTTGAGGTATAGTTTCTTTTAGTTTCTTTCTTTCACGATTACCATCTGATCAAAAGTCTTAAACACTTTCAAATATTTTTATCATTAAAGAACTGCCACTAATGAAAACCTTCCCAAATTAGTTTATTTTTAGGGAGAAAAAGGAAATGAACCTCATGTACAAAAAACAAAATTTATATGCCCTGTGACTATACAGATCAAGCATCAAAAGGACAACAAACTCAAAAAGAACTTTTTTACACCAGAACTCAAAATGATTCCTTATTATAAGGCTTACAGTATTATAGTTACACTTTTTTTTTTCTGGAAAAAATCACCAAAAAAAGTATAAGGTTCAAAGGGCATGATGCTTAGAACTAACTTCCAAATGATTTAAGGAAAAAATAATATACATGTGTAGATAGAGAGCTAGAAAGATAAAGCAAGTGTGAACAATTAGTGAATCTGGAAACATTTCTGTAAATTTCAAATTATATAAAAATAAGAAGTTCCTCCCAAATTTTATTCAGCATTAAAAGTATTATGGGAATAAATATATAAATCTATTCAACTTCTCACAATGTGTAGAAATCCCTTATGTCTTTGAGTTGTCATCTTTCTACATATGAAAACAAGCCAATCTAAATAGCAATATAATTCTCAAAGTCATTTACTTCATAACAATGCACTTTTGGGTTGCCAGATAAAACACAGGGCTCCCAATTAAATTTGAATTTTAAGCAAGAAATAATTTTTGTTTATTGGTAATTTTTGTATAAGTATGTCTCAAATATTGCATGCAACATACTTATATTAAAAAGTATTGTTTATCTGAAATTCAAATTTAACTTGGCATTCTGTATTTTTATTTACTAAATCTGGTACCATAAATGTATTGAAAACTTTTAGATTGTTAATTATGGATTATTCATGAGCCTCCTAAGCATTTTCCTATTAAATGCTCATAACACACTGGTCATAGCTTTATTTACATTACATCTTCTCACACAAAATTGAAAGACTTATAACATTTACTTAGTTTTAACATACATGAATTTGATAATCCTGATTTTATTCAATATTAAACTTTAAAATTTGTACCACGTCATCAAAGTGTTACTTTTACTCACAATACTATTATATATAAACAACGCAATTTAAAAAAATGGTTTACTCAAAACAATATCATTATCCTTTTACAAAAGCAGCTTTATATTAAATGCTTGTCTTAAGAATGTCATTGCTCTTATGCCTTTGAAGGAAATTCTGTTCTTTGGCCTTCATAGTCCAAAAATAGGCACATTTCAACTTGTTTTCTGTTTTCTTTAATGAATATTTTGTAACAAACTCCTGAAGTTTTCTAATTCTTTCACACTTGTGGAAATTCTGTAACCAAAAAAAATTTCACTCAGAAGGTATTTTAGATACTTTTTCTGTTACTCAGCACTGCATTTTTAGAGCACAGAAAAATTTTCAAGTAATTTATTTCAATAAATTTAAAGATGCATAAACCATTTAGTCAATTTTGACATACTTGAGTTCTTAATTTGACATGGTAAAACCAAGATAATACTGCCCTGAAGTTGGTTATTTTTAAGTATTCAAAACTTAGTATTAAAGTTTTAAAATACACAATTAGAAAGTATATAAATATTAAAATACTTAGGTAATTTTTTTTCTTTCCTTTTTTCTTTTAAGTATTTTTTTTTAAGATTTTATTTATTTGACAGAGAGAAACACAGCCAGAGAAGGAACACAAGCAGGGGGAGTGAGAGAGAGAGAAGCAGACTTCCCGCTGAGCAGGGAGCCCGATGTGGGACTTGATCCCCGGTCTCTGGGATCATGACCTGAGCCAAAGGCAGTCGCTCAACCAACTGAGCCACCCAGGCACCCCCCCCCCCTTTTTTTTTAACGTAGGCTCCACATCCAGCGTGGAGTCCAACACATGGCTTGAAATCATGAACCTAGGATCAGGACCTGAGCTGAAATAAAAAGTTGTATACTTAACCAACTGAGCCACCCAGGTGCCCCAAAATACTTGAATATTTGAAGTATTAATAAGTATATTGATATGCTGAGTATTTAAAGTACATAAATACAAATTACATAAGCATTAAAATATGTATTTTAAATATGCATAAGTTAGAGTGCATGGGTGGCTCTGTTAGATAAATGTCTGACTCCTGATTTCAGCTCAGGTCATGTCAGGGACAGGAAACAGAGCCCTGTGTAGGGTTCCCGCTCAGCACAGAGTCTTCTTGAGATTCTCTCTACCTCTCCCTCTGCCTCACACCCCAGCTCATGCATGCTCTCTCTAAAATATATATATAAATAAATCTTTAAATATGTGTAAGTATACGAATACCAAATACTAATCAGTATTCCGCATTTAGTAAATACACAAAGAATCAGAGCTTTTGGACTATAAAAAGTGATATAGTAAATATGTGACCAAATTGTTTTCACTACCTTTTTTTTTTTTTTTAAAGATTTTATTTATTTATTTGACAGAGAGAAATACAGCCAGAGAGGGAACACAAACAGGGGGAGTGAGAGAGGGAGAAGCAGGTTTCCCGCCGAGCAGGGAGCCCGATGTGGAGCCCGATTCCGGGTCTCCGGGATCATGACCTGAGCCGAAGGCAGTCGCTTTACCAACTGAGCCACCCAGGCGCCCCTTCACTACTTTCTATAAAAAGTTTGTTTGTTATTTTAAGTGTATTTTAGTTCTGCTTTCCACCATGAAAAAGTAGCTGAATTCTCAATGAACTGTATCTATTAAGTTTCTATGTACTAGAAAATAGTTTTGAAGGTCAATTATTTCAAACTCAAAATATTAAATCATAACTTTTTTAAAGTGAAAAGATGTAGTCCTTAGAAAATGTCAGTTTGTATAAATCTCTGCATTCTTTACATATGATAGACCAAAAAGAAATGTATCTATACCTAAATTTTGTAACTTTAAGTTCCTTATTTCAAGCTCATCTTCCAATAATTTTCATAAAAATTAATTATTTTAAAGAATTTTAATCTTTTTATATGATGGTGAATTTGCAAATCAATTTTATATGTATGCTTATATTAAACAACATGATTTTTCCAGGACCTTCAAAAAAGATTTGGGCAGCATAAAAACTACTTTTGAACAATTAGAAAAAAAGTATAAAGTCAGTAAGATGAATATTGAAGTCCAATCAGTAATGAATCATAATTATTAAATCAATAAATGAGGGTGCCTGGGTGCCTCAGTGGGTTAAAGCCTCTGCCTTAGACTCAGGTTATGATCTCAGGGGTCCTGGGATCGAGGCCCGCATCAGGCTCCGTGCTCAGTGGGGAGCCTTGCTTCCTCCTCTCTCTCTGCCTGCTTCTCTGCCTACTTGTGATCTCTCTGTGTGTCAAATAAATAAATAAATAAAATCTTTAAAAAAATAAAAAATAAAAAAATAGTAAAATCAATATGAAAGGACAGAATATCACCTAATGATCACAGAATTTGATAGTGAAATAATTTCACTAAAAAGGGTATTCCTTACACAGTTTTAGACTCACTTGGCTAACCAAAACAATTTCAGTACATTCAAACTTACCTTCCAAATGCATTAAATAATGATACTATTTCTTGTCGGGTTAGATGGAATTCATAGCTGGGCCCACTTTCTGGCATATTTGCTATCAGTTTCTCAGAAAACAAAATCTTCAGAGCAGTACCCAAACCCTGAATCTGTAACAGAAATAGTAAAGAAAGAATCAGAAAATTCTTTATGCAGAGAATAAATGAGAAATAAGACTGAACTAGATTTGCTTACCTGAAGCTTTCCCCATAGTCGACATTTAAAACAACCAACACAATCCATGATTCTTGAAATATTTCTAAAATGCAGTCGAAAGTCCTCCTAAAAACAATTTAATGAAATTTTATTAAGATGTAGCAGCTACTCAAACACTAAGTATTTTCTGAGTGCCCTATGTGACTAGCACTGTACCAGAGATCTTCAAGGGCACCAAAAAAGGGGAAGAGAATTAAATGTTCACTGAGCACCTCCTGCATGCCAGAATCTACAAGTTCATCTTCATCGCAAATTCAGAAGTAGATTTATTATAATCTATACCTAGTTAATTAAAAACACAAGGCTCAGAGAGGTTAGGTTGCCCAAATTCCCACATGGAGTAAACAGCAAACTTAGACCCCAGGCCTGCCTGACTCAAAAATTAAACTATCTGCAAATATACACAAAGGTAACTAAACTGAAGTTTTCTGTTTTATGTGACTGTTTTTGTTACCCTTGTTGCTTTATGTGATTATTAACTATATGTGAATATCAGAGGAAGGGGCCAGGGGTAGGAGTGGCATCATTTACCAAAAAAGAAAAGAGAGAAAGGAGGAAAGAGAGGGCAGGAGAGAGAGAGGGAGGGATTTCAAAATATAGTTTCATATTAAAGTCCTGCTTTAATCCGGAATTAATTAGGTAAAACAATCAGGTATTTTATTATTAGTAGTACTATTTTATTATAATATCTTCTATTTTAAAATATATTTATAATTAATGTTATCATACATAAATATACAGAATATACTGAACATCCATGTACAGTTTACTAGTCTTGAGAAAGAAACCATCACAAGTACCACAAACCCCTCCTAAGTCCTGTATCCTACCCTCTAGAACTATTCTGAATTTGGTGTTTATTGTTACTTTTTTTAATACTTTTAATACATATGAATATATCTATGTACATAAGGTATTATATTGTTTATAATTGGACAAAATTAATCCAACTCATCCAAAAGTAGTGTATGTCCTTAAGGGGCAAATAAAAAAGAAGGGAAGTCAAGGACACATCCTTCTTTCACTACAAAAGAAATTATTAATTAATCCACCAAGTGACTCCCTCTGTCCTGGACTTACATTGGAATCCCAAGCTTACAGTATTTTGAGCAAGAAATTAGACATGCATTCATTCATTCACTCATTCATCTGAGAGCGACCACACAAGCAGGAGTGGGGGAAGGAACAAAGAGGGAGGGAAAGAGAGGGGGAAAGAAACTCAAGCAGACTGTGCTGAGAGTGGAGCCCCAAGCAGGGCTCCATCCCATGACCCTGAGATCATGACCTGAGCCGAAACCAGAAGTCAGAAGTCCGACATCTGAATAAATCACCCAGGTGCCCTCTGACATACATTTCTGATTGAAAATCCACTATATCAATCAGCTTATAATTTGAGGAACATGTAGTGTTCCCTCTCTCTCTCTCTCTCTCTCTCCTCTCCTCTCCTCTCCTCTCCTCTCCTCTCTCTCTCTCTCTTTTAATGTGATAAACCACATACTGGGCTCAACCAGAAGAGAACAGGACCAAAGATCTAAAAATGGGAATAAATCAGCAAAGATTGGTACCCACTGCTCAAAGTAAACCTCAATTCATGTTGGGGATAGTTCTTCCCCAGATGCGTTATTTATTCAGAGCTTAAGACTCTGAAACAGCTGATTATATAAAAGATTTTTTTAGGGGTGCCTGGGTGGCTCAGTTGGTTAAGTGACTGCCTTCGGCTCAGGTCATGATCCTGGAGACCCAGGATCGAGCCCCACATCAGACTCCCTGCTCGGCGGGAAGTCTGCTTCTCCCTCTCTCACTCCCCCTGCTTGTGTTCCCTCTCTGGCTGTGTTTCTCTCTGTCAAATAAATAAAATCTTAAAAAAAAAAAAAGATTTTTTTAAAGATTATTTATTTATTTATTTATTTGACACAGAGAGAGAGAGATCACAAGTAGGCAGAGAGGAAGGCAGAGAGAGAGGAGGAAGCAGGCTCCCTTCTGAGCAGAGAGCCGGATGTGGACCTCGATCCCAGGACCCTGAGATCATAACCTGAGCCGAAGGCAAAGGCTTTAACCCTCTGAGCCACCCAGGCGCCCATATATAAAAGATTTTTAATGGATCCCAGATCTTGTGTCTAATATTGCATTAATTTACTATAAATCTCATATTATTAATATTCGTTATTACCATATATTAACAATATCCTACAACTTGTGTTTCTGTACCTTCTCGACTGAGTTCAGTAAGAGGTAATTTGAATTTTAAACCAGATCTTAGAAAATATTTACCCAGTAATATTACGCTAAGTAAATTTTGGTGATTTAAGGCTTCCTTTTTTTTTACTTTTTTTTATTTGACAGAGAGAAACACAGTGAGAGAGGGAACACAAGCAGGGGGAGTGAGAAAGGGAGAAGCAGGCTTCCCGCCGAGCAGGGAGCCCGATGTGGGACTTGATCCTGAGAGTCTCCATTAGACCTGAGTCGAAGGCAGTCGCTTAACCGACTGAGCCACCCAGGCGCCCCTTAAGGCTTCCTTTAAAATTGTGTCTCAACCTTAAAAAAAAAATCATACTTTTAACAATAATAACAGCATAGTAAAATTATTCTAAAGTAGATGTTCTGGGTGCCTGGGTGGCTCAGTGGGTTAAAGCCTCTGCCTTCCGCTCAGGTCATGATCTCAGGGTCCTAGGATCGAGGCCCACATCGGGCTCTCTGCTCAGCTGGGGAGCCTGCTTCCTCCTCTCTCTGCCTGCCTCTCTGCCTACTTGTGATCACTCTCTCTGTCAAATAAATAAATAAAATCTTTTTAAAAATAAATAAATAAATAAAGTAGATGTTCCCATTCTATGAGGTGCTGACCTCTGGAGGATTTAATAGTTATTATATGGGCCTAAGCAATCCATATGTAAACAAGCACTGCATGCAGACAGAATAAATAAGTCACAGATATACACTATAAATTTCCAAATGAATATAAATATTATGATCAATAAAACACAACTTTTATTTAAAAAGTCTCACTAAGGGATACCTGGGTGGCTCACTCAGTTAAGAGGCTGCCTTCGGCTCAGGACAATGATCCCAGGGTCCTGGGATCAAGTCCCATATCACGCTCGCCCTGCTCTTTGGGGAGCCCTGCTTCTCCCTCTCTCTCTGCCTGCTGCTTCCCCTGCTTGTGCTGTCTTTCTCAAATAAAATCTTTTAAAAAATGGTACTAAATGTATAGTGGCCTTTTGGCAATTACATTTTCACAATCAATAGATACTAAAACTACTACTGTCATGAGGAGAGACCATGAAAGTTTTGACTTTAGAGACTCTCATACTTGTAAAGGTTGGAAGGTTCTGTTCTAAAACACTGTGCTTGCTTTTGTAGATACTGTCTAAATTCAGTATTTGGATATATTTGTTAATTCAAACATTTGAACATGGCAGCTCTTGAGTAAATCTTTGTCTGGCATACACAGAGAGTAAACACTTATGACAGACAAAATAAAACTGCAAAATTTAAACCAAGTACAAGTGTGTAACTTAACTTAATATGCAGAACCAAATTAATAAGCTATAGGTTTACTATATCAGAATAGGAGAAAATATCTGTGACCTCCACAGACATCAATGTCCAATAATCTAAATATATCCCAAAGTTATCTCTGATTAGAAAAATTTGTGATCCTTAAAATAGCCAGAACCTAAATCACTTATATATTCTCCTTGTTTAGGATACAGCTTAGGTCAACACCTAAAAGTACAGTCAGTGGGCAGAATGATCAAACACGCTATGGTCATCTGCTGTAATTTACATTCCGTGAAACCAACTGACCAGAAAACAATTCTCACCGAATTCTTAAATGTTTCAGAAGCCTTCAAGTGAGATTCTACTCTATCTTGAACACTAAACAATTCTTTCATACCATCTGCTATTTCTAACCATATATTGATAGAGTATAATGCAGATAAGATTCTAAAATGAACTTAAATATACCTGAAACTAAGGTAACAATATATTAATTATAAAAAAATAAAACTCAGGGCATCCGGCTGGCTCAGTCGGAAGAACATGTGACTCTTGATCTCAGAGTCATGAGTTTGAACCCCACCTTTGGTGCAGTGATTACTTAAAATAAATAAAAGTAAAATTTTAAAATATTTTAAAATAAATAAACAAATAAAACTCTTGTTACTGTTCAAATCCATGATGTTCACCATAAACGACTTTTTCTTAAGAAAGTAAATCTCTGATATTAACAAGTTTTACTTCTTTATTATAAAAGAATTCAGAAAAATTATCTGTTAAACTCTAATAGGAGATCAAATCTGAGTGTTTCAGTTTTGATAAAATTAAAACATTATGAGTGATATTTCGAATCTGCACAATATAAAAAGAGTTGATGCCAACTTTCCAATGAACCAGCAAGTGTACTAAAAATAAGGAAGAGAGTGAAAATAGTAGAAAAAAAAAATCTCATTACAGTATCTTCCCCCTCACTTCCAAGTTCCTGGAAGCTGCCTGCAGGTTATATAAGCATGAAGTATGTATTTCTAGCAAGAATGCTTTCCGTAGGAGGTAGATGGGAGACCAAAAATAACTATTATTTAACAGCAAAATCAAGACCATTGTTTGCAAACTGCATAAAATCAGGATCTTTCCTTATAGAAAGAAACAAAGAATACAAAACAGAGGAATATTTTCATAAATACTCTGAAGAAATCAGTTCAAGCCCAGTGCTCCTGAGAGCTACCTGCCTTTACTTACCTATAGCTTTGTAATAGAGAGCAGTAATGTAATTTTACTTGAGTCCCCAAACAGACTAGAAATCTGAGAGTAGGAACTGTCCCCCTTCCTTTAATGATAAGAATTGTATTTTGCACATACTGAGTGTTTAATAAGACTTCCTAGCAATATTTTATAGTTGTAGGACTCTGATGCAAATATACACAAACATGGTCTTGTATGAGCCTATACCTCTAGTAAGAGACAAGACAAAAACAAATCCCTATTTGTAGGGCATCATGTCTTCTCTTCTGATCTAAATACCTTTCATTCCCGATGAAGAAGATGAATAAAAAACCATGGCCCCTCTCCCCCTAAGGAGGACACTTTAATCTATCCAAAACCATTTTGAGAATTCTCCTCAGCAAAAGACAAATACTGCCATTTGGGTTCTGGACCCCTTTCCTTTAATTTGTAACTTCTATTTCTTATGAGGCCATCAATATGAAAGCCATCTCTAAAGTGTGCAGCAACACGCTTTGTTACTTTGAGCACAAAACAAACTACATCTTAAGCTGGCCTGCCTTAGGACTTCATTTTTGGAGGAAAAGAATGACTATGACTCTGGCTTTTCTTATAACTTCCTAATATAGAATAAGATTTATTGTTAACTATAAAAACATGGGCTTATATTTATACCTGCATACAAGTTTGAATCTAAAACTTAAAGTATGAAATAATTACCTTCAGTTTGTTCGCTTCTTTTTTATCCCCAGCAAAAAAAGAATTCTCATCAAAATGCAAAGGAAATGACCTACAGGTTAAAACAGAGAAGATTCATTTACAGGTATTGTAAAATATTAAAAGTCCCACTAAGATAACATTTTGCTGGCTGGTGATGCATACTTTAATAAAAAGAGTAGAAAACCTAGTAAGTCAACACTCTGTTGCCCCAAAACAAAGTCATATCCTCAAATCTAAAACAACCACATAAAATAATACGGTTTGACCCCAAACCCAGTATGTTCAACCACGTATGAAAAGAATGCAGGTGGGCATCTGGGTGGCTCAGTCAGTTAAGCAACTGACTTTGGCTTAGGTCATGATCCCAGAGTCCTGAATTAGGTTCCTTGCTCAGCAGGAAGCCTGCTTTTCGCTCTCCCTCTTCCTCCCCCTGCTTGTGCACTCTTTCTCTCCCTCAAACAAATAAAATCTTTAAAAGAAAGAAAGAAAATAATACAGGTATCAAATACTATAAGAATGACTCTCAAAACTAAAAACTTGTAACATTTAGTACCTAAATCAAAACAAAAACAAAACTCAGTTCTAAAAGACCGACAGGCAAAACTAACTTTTAATTTTTTTTTTTAAAGATTTTATTTATTTGACAGGGAGAAACACAACCAGAGAGGGAACACAAGCAAGGGGAGTGAGAGAAGAAGCAGGCTTCCCGCTGAGCAGGGAGCCCGATGTGGGACTTGATCCCGGGTCTCCGGGATCATGACTTGAGCGGAAGGCAGCCGCCCAACCAACTGAGCCACTCAGGCCCCCCAATTATTTTTCTTTAATAATTTTCCTTTCTCAGGATGCCTGGGTGGCCCAGTTGGTGAAGTATCTGACTTAAGCTGAGGCCATGATCTCAGCATCCTGGGATCAAGTCCCATGTGTGGCTTTGTGCTCAGCGGGGAGTCTGCTTCTTCCTCTCCCTCTGCTCCTTCCTCCTGCTCATGCACTCTCTCCCTCTCATATAAAATCTTAAAAAATTTTTTTCCTTTCTCTAAACTGAATATTTAAGAATTACGACTTGTCACTCTTCTATTAATATGTTGTGTAAGTCATAATATATAATTTACTTGATTTCATGAAGTATTTCCAGAAGTAGCATTTTGTTTTCTGCATCGTGAATTTTATTTCCAGTGAAGAGTTGAAAATCTGGACGCTCAAAGAATGGTAACACTTTAGATAAAGCCCTTAATTCTATTAAGTAGAGAAAATACAAGTTCTTAAGCCTTCTTGGACCCTCTCCTTCAGTCAAAATTCCATCAAATCGCTGCTGAAATTCTGTAATGTTGTGTCCCCATTTCTTTTCCAACCAAGTTTCTGAGAAGAAAGAAGAATTAAATATTAAAAATCTGAACTTTAAAATTAAGTTTCAGCTTACTTACATTGGGTTATTCATGCCTATAGAAGTTAGTTTCATTATATATTTGAAAATAAAGAACAATGAAAGCTGCTTTTCATAATTTAGATTTTAATGGTTCTACATTAATATTTTATCTTCTAGAACCCATCCTTAGAAGGAAATAAATTCACTTACTGAGAAGTACGATTTCACAGAAACCAAATTTCTGAATATAAACATATTTATAAAACCAAAATGCACAATTTGAAAATGACTACCTGAAATTACTGATAAGTCTTTAAAATTAAAGTTATTGTATTTTGCTCCTGGGAAATAAAGATACTTGAAATTCCAGAAGAAATAGGTTACTGATGAAAATCAACCATGGTCTCGTTTCATTTTTAAAGCATAAAGAGTAGCAGAAAATACTTTTACCCATTAAACTCTAGGCCTGCAGTTGGCACACAAACAGAAGGGTTTTAAAACAGTAAAAATATCTATGGAATAACAAACTGTAACATTAGGAGCTATTTTAGCTCTCAGAACAAAATAAAAGAATTATCTCCAAAGGATGTGCACAATTTTGAGCAGCTTCTTAAAAGAAGGTAAACAGAGGTAAGATCATACTTCATATGTCCTTAAAATATCTACAGCTCCTCCATTCCTGATTACTACCATTTAAGAATGAATTTTTATTGCCTAATATTCAATAGGGTCATCTTTGTCCTGCTAAGGTAAATACCAAAACATTTTAACATATCTGAAAATAAGTATGGTAAAATAAATAAAAGTGAATGTCACATACCTTGTAGAAGATATCGTGCACTCAAATGCACATTAATACTTGCATGCAGGCCAGATATAAGTTTGTAGAATGCTCTTTTTTCTACACAGAGGCCTAAAAATAGTAATTTGGTAATAGAAATTTTATATGTGGAATTTGTACCATTTTAAAAATAATTTCATGTCTTTAAAGATGAAAAAAAATTTTAACATTTAAATTTGTTTAAAAGTTTCCAATTACCTTCTAGCCAACTATAAAAAGCATTCTCTGAAATTAAAAGAAAAAGAAGTCAGAGTTGTAAAATGCCAAAATGTATGTTTTTCAATATATAATAGCAATTTGTGGCAAATGGTGATTTAAAAATTAACAAAAGGTTCAAATTTTATTTGCTATTTATCCAAAGGAAGGAGAGTTCTTGGTGTGGATTTAATTAAGTACCATTCGCTAGCTCAGTCCCTGGAAGGCTTCAGCATTGCCTTAGGTAGCGCTTGTCTCTAGATAAAACGTTTCATATGACGTCAGAACACAGAATTTAAATAATAAATCAATGCAAGGAAAACTATTAGCCTTGAAAACAGTGATGTTATGGAAATTAAGAACTCCTTATATGCTTTTCTAATCTTTTAAAAGATTTTATTTGTTTGTTTGTTTGATAGAGCAGGTGCATATGCACAGCAGGGGGAGTGGCAGGCAGAGGAAGGAGAGGCAGGCTCCCCTACCAAGCAGACAGCCTCACATGGGGCTTGATTCCCAGGACCCTGGGATCCTGACCTGAGCCAGAGGCAGATAGATGCTTAATTAACTGAAACCTCCAGGCATCCCTATGCTTTTCTAAATTTTTAAAGTAAATAAAAATTATAAAATAGAATTGGTGGTTTTATTACTTGCATATCATTCATAGTGTTTAATGGCATTCAATAGGTCAAAGGAGCAATACAAGGAAATGTTACAAAACCAAATACCACTTATAGTCCATGGCCCAGTAAGATCCCTGTTCTTATACTTAGACCTGGTAATTCTGTTTTTAGAATTATGTTCTAGGGGTGCCTGGATGGTTCAGTCGGTTAACTGTCTGCCTTCAGCTCAGGAAATGATCCTGGGCTTGTAGGGCTCAGCTCCATATCAGGCTCCCTGCTCAGCTCATTCTCTCTAAAATAAACAAATAAAGTCTTAAAAAAAAAAAAGAAAAGAAAAAGAAAAAAAATAATTACATTCTAAAGAAATAACTCAAATGATGGAGGGGGCAATAATCTGTACAATGATGATTGTTATATATAATTGTTAAAAACTAAAATAACTAAAATGTACAATAATGCCTAAGTCAACATGATAGGATATTATATAACTAGGTAACATGGTAGAACAATATAAAATGATTGAAAATTAAAAGAATGTGGAACAAGACAATACATACAAATGCTTATTTGAAATAACATATGGAAAGGCATAGAAATAATTTTTATAACCACGTGAAGATTGTATGTATGCATTTACTAGAGACGGCAAACATTGTACTATGCAGTTCTTTTGATTAAAGTTGCTTATGGTAATATTAAAAATGAACTAAACAAGCATAAAAGTAATAAAAGGAATGACAAAGAGAACACACAATAAATTAGACTATCTAAAATCTTAAAACATCTATCTGTCAGAAAACCTCATGAGCAAAAGTAAAAGGCAAATAATCAAGTAGGTTGAATGTATGTTACAAATACAACAAAGGGATGCTATTCTTTTTTTTTAAGATTTTATTTATTTATGTGACGGAGAGAGAGAGAGCATGAGTGGGGGGAGGGTCAGGAGAAGAAGAGGGATAACGACTCCCCACTGAGCACAGAGCCTGACTAGGAGCTCAATCCCAAGCCCCTGAGGATCATGACCTGAGCTGAAGTCAACTGCTTAACCGACTGAGCCAGCCAGGTGCCCCAAAGGGATAATATTCTAAGTACCTAAAAAGCCCATAAACTGAATAAAAGTGCTAAAGTGCCCATTTAAAGTGGGCAAATAACAGAGAATTCACAAAGAAAAAACCACAAATGGTAAGAACATAAAAATTGGGATGCCTGGGTGGCTCAATTGGTTGAGCGACTGCCTTCGGCTCAGCTCATGATCCTGGAGACCCAGGATCGAGCCCCACATCGGGCTCCCTGCTCAGCGGGAAGCCTGCTTCTCCCTCTCTCACTCCCCCTGCTTGTGGTCCCTCTCTGGCTGTGTTTCTCTCTGTCAAATAAATAAATAAAATCTTTAAAAAAAAAAAAAGAACATAAAAGTTAGTCTATTTCACTAGTAATAAAAAATGCAAATTACATGGGTGCCTGGGTGGCTCAGTGTGTTAAAGCCTCTGCCTTCAGCTCAAGGGTCCTGGAATCAAGGCCCACATCAGGCTCTCTGCTCAGCGGGGAGCCTGCTTCCCCCTCTCTCTCTGCCTGCCTCTCTGACTACTTGTGATCTCTCTCTGTGTCAAATAAATAAATAAAAAATAAAATCTTTTAAAAAATGCAAATTACAACCATAGAGATACTACTTTTAACAGTTAAGATAAAAATATGACAATGCTTAATGCTGACAAGGGTCATGTCAAACTAGCTGGCACACTGATTAGAAGGGATAAAATTCACACATCCTCTCAATGACAAAATACAGTCTACTTCCTATATATCAGGAGCCTAAAATGTTCAGAACCTTTGATCCAGTAAACCCATTTCTAGAAATCTAGGCTGTTATGGTAACATTCACATATTGAAGCTCTAAGCCCCTGGGCGATGATATTTGGAGGTGGGGCCTTCGGGAGGTGATTAGGTTTAGATGATGTCATGAGGGTAGGGTCCCCATGATGGGATTAGGGTCTTTATAGGCAGAGCAAAGGAGCAGAGCTCTTTCTCAGCCACTGAGGACACGCTGAAAAGGCTTGCTATCTGCAAGCCAGGAATAGAGCCCTTAGGAAGAATCAAATTTGCTAGCGCTTTGATCTTGTACTTCCAGCCTCCAGAACTATGAGAAAATAAATGTCTCATTTAAAGCCACCCAGTCTACGGTATTTTGTTAGAGCTGTCTGAGCTGAGACATAGGCTAAGGAAGCAAGCATGCATGGGGATAATACACAAAACTATAAATATATCTAGTATAAAAATATACATATGTAAATAATCATAATTATTAAAATGTTGGGACGCCTGGGTGGCTCTGTTGGTTAAGTGTCTGCCTTCAGCTCAGGTCATGATCCTAGGGTCCTAGGACGGAATCCCACATCGGACCAGCTTCTCCCTCTGCCTGCACCTCCCTCTGCCTGCACACACACACACACACACACACACACACACACACACACTCTCTCTCTCTCTCTCTCTCTCTCTCTCTGACAAATAAATAAATAGGATCTTAAAAAAAAAATTATCACAATGTTAACAGAGAAGCAGTATGAGCTAGTAACTGAGAACACGGACCTTGGAGCCAAAATGAGTAATTTCACCTCCAGTTGTGCTACTTACAAGTCATACATGATTTAGCTGAGTTGCTAAACCTCTCTGGCACTCTTTTTCCTTGTCTATAAAATGGAAATAACAGTAGTACCTCCTGAGAATGTTGGAAGGACTTAATGAAATCATACTTTTAAATTGCTTAGAAGAGTACTGGCATGTAGTCTCAGCCATTATCATTATCAATTATTATGGTGTTGTGGGATTACAATTGATTTGTCTCCTTATGAAAACCTTCAGAGTTGGGGCACCTGAGTGGTGCTGTTGGTTAAGCCTTCAACTCTTGGTTTTGGCTCAGGTCTGATCTCAGGGTCATGAGACTGAACACAGTGTAGCGAGGAGTCTGTTCTTTTAAGACTCTTTCTCCTTTTCCCCTCTCCCTTTCCCCCTGCACGTGCAAAGTCTCTCTCTCAAATAAATAAATAAATCTTAAAAAAAAAAAAAAAACAACTTTCAGGGGGTTTTGTTTGTTTGTTTTTGTTTGTTTGTTTTTTCAAGTTTGCGACCATGAATTAGGGGGAACAGGAGTGTAATACCACCTGGGACCTAGCCTTCCAATAATGAAATTTTCAGTTCTGTTGCTGAAGTAGCTATCCTCAACTTGACATGGTTGTGATCCAATCAGATAATCACCTAATATGATAGCTGTCAGGAATAACTCTTCCAAATTTGATCAAAATGAGAAATTGTAGATATACTCATAAACAAGATGATTTCTCTAAAGACAGACTCCACAAGTTAACAATCTTTTCTCTGACAATGAGAGATAGGATAAGGTCTTTAAATAGTATTGAAAAACTGAAATAATATTCTCTAATGTACCTAGGAATACCCAAGGTAGAATAACATCTCTCAAAACTGAAAATTATAAGGGAAAGGGGGGAAACCCTGAAAGTTATAGGATGATTACTAACAGTAATAAAATACGAGACCTCTTTGGAAGAATAAACTTATATTAAAGAATTTCTCTTCTAAATAGTGTAGCTCTGATTCTGTATTTTACTTAGCTGTTATCGTTACTATAATATAAAGTATAATTTAAAAAAGCAATACTATCAGACATTGGTATTCTGTTATTTAGACAGAATACAAAATCAATTTGTAAAAGTGATGTTAGGAAGACAAAATTTTGAAGGCGAGGAAAGGGATACTTCACATTTTAGCTGACTAAAGCTAAGCACTGCTTTGTCTTTTCATATGGTTAAACACATGGCCTTAAGAATAAGAAAAATCAGGGGCACCTCGGTAGCTTAGTCGGTTAAGTGGCTGGCTTCAGCTCAGATCAATGATCCCAGAGTCCTAAGATGGAGCCCCACATTGGGCTCCTTGCTCAGCCAGAAGCCTGCTTCTCCCTCTCTCACTCCCCCTGCTTATGTTCCCCCTCTCACTGTATCTTTCTCTGTCAAATAAATTTTTTAAAAATCTTTAAAAAAAAAGAATAAGAAAAATCATTTCAGGGCACCTGGGTGGCTCAGTCAGTTGAGTGTCTACCTTCGACTCAGGTCAAGCTCTCAGGGTCCTGGGACAGAGAGCCCAGTTGGCCTCAGCAGAGAGCCTGCTTCTCCCTCTCCCTCTCCTCCCCCACTTGTGCACTCTCTCTCTCCCAAATAAATAAATAAAATCTGAAAAAGAATCATTTCAATTTCACTCAGAAAGCAAAAAGAGTCTCACAAAGACAAAGTAAACCTAAGGTGTGTTAAAATTTTTAGCATTACAACTAAAAGAATTGGCAATAACTACCCCCAAGAGGGAACAACAAGCCTTAGAAGCCAATAGAGTCAACACTGTGACCATGCCTAGAAGCTTCCTATATGGACCCAGCAGATCCTAGAGATCTGCTCCAGAAGTAAAGGAGAGGGAGTTTTCCCTGACAGAAGCTGCAGGGGGAAATGCCTAGCTTCTTCCAGCAGTGGGTAAAATGCACAAGTGAATGATCAGAGGCTGGAGCAGGCTGTCACTACTGCCTGATGCCAGGCACAGGCATTTTCCCTTAACCTGTGCTTTCACCTCCTGAATTTTAGATAAATAGGAGTTCTTAGAAGAAGGAAGAAAAGTTTGCCAAATTAACATCTGAACGTATCAGCAAATTCGTATATATATGATAAAGAAATTATACTTACCTTCACTTTTCCCTGAAAAAAAAACCAAAATGTTGATGAATATAAAGTCCTTCTAAATGTCACTTTAAAATGCTATACTTCCATAAAAATAAGACTTTGAGTGGCGCCTGGGTGGCTCAGAATGTTAAGCCTCTGCCTTCAGCTCCGGTCATGATCTCAGGGTCCTGGGATGGAATCCCGCATCAGGCTCTCTGCTTGGCAAGGAGCCTGCTTCCCCTCTTTCTCTGCCTGCCTCTCTGCCTATTTGTGATCTCTCTCTCTCTGTCAAATAAATAAATAAAATCTTAAAAAATAAAAAGACTTTGGATAATGATTAGTTTTAGTCCATCAGTTCACCCACATAAGCAAACTCTGAGAGAGTCACTCATGACACAACCCTATCTAGTGGCAAATAGGATTTGCTTCAAGGACATCATGTCCAAGAGCCTGGGTAGGTGTGGCTGCAGATGGTACAAGAGTTAATATGGGCTGATGGGAGAGAAAAATCTGATCTATCATCTGAGAGTACTCTCAAATACCTTACGGTTGTTTGATTGCCAGAGCTTTTTTCCACATTTATTTATTCTAACTCTGTAACGTGGTTTTTGCTAAAGAATTGTGTTCTCGCTTTGAAACCTCCAGACTGACATTCTAAAATTTTACCTAATTCAGGAATATTTTGAAAGACTATTTGTGAAGATTCAAATTATGCACAGCCCAGCAGTTTGTAAGCAATTGCCCATTTACTATTAAAAAAACTGCATTTTGCCCACGTTTATTTAATGTCATCATTGTTTGATTATTAAAATAACATATGCTCATTACAAATACATGTTTAAAAAAAAAAGAAGACACAGACAAAATAAAAAATGTCATCCATTAACTCCCTCTGCCCTAGATAAATACCATTTATGCTTTGGTAAATGTCCTTTTTCTTTGCATATAGACATTTAGATATTATATTAACATGTTTTTTATAAAAATATATATACTGTTTGAGGCCTGTTTCTTTTCTTCAATGTACTATTGGTCATTACTGACCTAAATGAATACAAATTTCCAGCAATATTCCTAATGGCTGTATTCTACTCCATGAATATATTGTAAATCATTTAACCAGTTCCTTAATGATAAACATTTAAATTATTCCCATTTAACTTTATGATAACTGAGGGTACTTAATTAATCAGGTCACAATGTGAGTTCATACTGAGGATTACCCCTTACCTAGGAATTTGCACTCATCTGATATTAAATCAATAGCTTCCAACGAGTTACCATATGTGACTCATACAAACCCAAACTCTTTAAAAATGTTCATATAAACCCAAACTCTTTTTTTTTTTAAGATTTTATTTATTTATTTCACACAGAGAGAGATCACAAGTAAGCAGAGGGGCAGGCAGAGAGAGAGGAGGAAGCAGGCTCCCTGCCAAGCAAAGAGCCCATCATATCGAGGGCCTTGATCCCAGGACCCTGAGATCATGACCTGAGCCGAAAGTAGAGGCTTTAACCCACTGAGCCACCCAGGTGCCCTAAACCCAAACTCTTTAAAAATGTTCTTTCATTTCTAATCTAAGAAAGACTAGTCTGCCAAAATTTAGGGAATGATGCAATCTCATTGCTTTCCAGGAGGAAATTTATGTTTACTGACTATATGAGATCAGCAGCTTTTCAAATAAACTTTAAAAATGAAAAACTTACACATTTGCTAAAAGCACATCAAAGATTTCATCAGTAAGCACATATTACGAGAATAGGGATATTTATATTTCCTAAGCAAAACGTCTGAAATCACACAATGAAATGGTTTATTCAACAAACCGTTCTGTCTATTTCAAACTGGGCAGGGTTTCTGAGTTTCAATTTTACACCCCCTCTGCACACAGCCTAGCACATAGTAAATGGAGGGTAATCATTTGTTGAAGGAACAAGTGATCTTCCCAATTGTAGACAAGACCATTAAATGAGGAGAGCAGTTTTCATCAATTATTCACTTAACAAACTACTCCATCTATTATGTGTCAAGCTCTCTATTAGATGAAACCAATAAATATCCTATATGCCCAAAGTACTAAGGTAGCTCAAAAGATACACAATAGTAAAATAATGCCACACAGTGAGAGACACAAAGCATGACATAAGATTGCTTTATGAGGAGAGAGGGGTTACTTCCAGTTAGGAGAGTCAGGGAAGATAGAAAAGGCAGTATTTGGGGAAGACCTTGTGTGTAAGGACAAAATAAAAAATGTTAAGGAAATAGAAAGACATGAAAATTTGAAATCAGACTCCCAATAGGTACGATCACTTCAGGTTCTGGGAAAGAGTTGAGGCCCAAGTTTTTTTGGATATTCATTTAACTAGAAAATGAATAAAAACAGTAAAAAACTAAACACACACATTATGTAAAAATGAACAAAAGAATAAATATTTGACCTAACTGCCATCCTATGATAATCTAATACCATGAACCACATTACACAAATACTCCTTACTGAGTTATAAATATTTTAAATACCAATTTCTCTGTAAGGGTGAGGCATAACTTCTATGGAAACAGGAATATACAATCTTAAATGCTCTTATCAAAACCCTTATCTGGCCTTCCTCCTTCTAACCAAAGTTCCCTGGCTGATAAATAATATAACAGTGCAAATAAGTAACTCACCTTTACCAGAAGCCAAAGGATTTAAAGGTCTTTTAATTGTCTGTGGCCTAGAAACAAAAGAATTGTAAAATGTAATTATGTTACCTATCTTGTTGTAATTATCTAAGTAAAAGTGAAATTATCTCAGAGAGCTGCTTAATGACCACATCCAAAATCAAACTGTTTTATTGAGCTTATAAAATATTTAGTGTTCTCAAATTGCTTTAAGGGAGTGTGGTTGCTATTTGTTTTAGCAATAGTTTCCTATCTCTTTTCCTTCTGTAGCAGCCAGAAAGCCATTTCCTAGTCACTTCCTCAAACAAAAGAAGACAGTATCAGTCAGGCTCCTCTCTGACAGTCACTAATGTTTTTACCTATGTTGCACGGACATATGTGTGTGTACACATACGTGTATTTGCATGTGGCACAAAGCGCACTCCTGATTGAAAGACGAACAAGCAAGAAATATAAATACTCAAACCAAGCACAAAAATAAAAAGGGGAAAAAACACTCTGGGTAGATTATTTTCCATGTAGTAAATCTTAGGTATGTCAACTGATCCTGTGGCCACCAAGTTTGTCAGGATTTCAATAAAAGGTATTTTTTTAATATGAAAAAAAGTTAAAATGTCACTAAAGTAAAAAAAAATTTTTTTTAATGTCACTAAAGTGCCTTTAAATCTCAAACCAAATATTTGTTAGTATCATTAGTAAAGTGTAGGGATTGCTTTGTTTGCAATTTAAATTTTATGAACTCACACAACTTCAGAGACATTTTGAGCATAGAACATGCAAGCTATATTTTACCATTTTGTGCCTCTTATAGTGTTTATATTTTAGAAATATTTATACTGGGAATCATGATATAAATTAGTTAGGAAATAACTACAATACAAATGTAAAATCTAACAAATGCCTCAGTTGGAGTCTATTTTAGTTCACATTAAAAAGAAAAAAGCCTTTAGGGGTGCTTGGACGGCTCAGTCAGTAGAGCAGGCAACTCTTTATCATGAGTTGTAAGGTAGAGTCCCAAGCTGGGTGTAGAGATTACTTAGAGATAAAATCTAAAGCAAAACAAAACAAAAAACCTTTAAAGTAAGTCAATTAAGGGGCGCCTGGGGGGCTTAGTCATTAAGCGTCTGTCTTCAGCTCAGGCCATGATCCCAGGGTCCTGGGATGGAGCCCTGCATCGGGCTCCCTGCTCAGCGGGAAGCCTGACTTCTTCCTCTCCCACTCCTCCTGTTTGTGTTCTCTCTCTAGCTGTCTCTCTTTCTGTCAAATAAGTAAATAAAATCTTAAAAATAAAAAGTCAATTAAGTCAAACATTCTTAATAATAAACCAAGGAATTTAAATGAAACACATGGCAGAAATGAGTAAATAATGAAAATTCTCCACTTTAAAATTGGAGAAATTCTCCAAGTCAAAAAAAGAGACAGGCTGACATTTTACTGGTATATGCATAACTGCTTATCTCTTATATTTGACTTATGCAAAGTGAAATGTATTACTACCATATCCATGAACTCAAGAGATATTTCCCCAAATTCCCCCCACCTCTGAGACAGTATAATGGAAATGCACACACAAATTCCTTCCAAAAACCAATAAGCACATTGGTTAGAGGCCAGTGGCTTCTAAGAGGCGGGTAAACTTGAAGCATGTCCCAGTCACATAGTGATCAAACTGAGTATTTCCATTGTAGCAGTTAAGAATACAAAGAGGGGGTGCCTGGGTGGCTCAGTGGGTTAAAGCCTCTGCCTTCAGCTCAGGCCATGATCTCAGGGTCCTGGGATCGAGGCCCACATCGGGCTCTCTGCTCAGCTGGGGAGCCTGCTTCCCTCCTCTCTCTGCCTACTTGTGATCTCTCTCTGTCAAATAAATAAATAAAATCTTAAAAAAAAAATACAAAGGGGATTCTTCCACTTACTAGATTTTTGACAGTGGAAGACTCATTTAACCCCTCCAAGTCTCAAATTTCTCCATCTGTAAACAGTGACGACTACAAAACAGGACTATTGCAGGGACTAAAAAGAGAAAATGTACATACCATGCTTAAGTCTGGCACATGGTGAGTGTTCCAGCCTTACCTATTATAATTAATCTCTGAAATTAATTTAACTTAACTTGAAAGCAGGTAAAATAATCACAGCCTCAAAAAAGATAAACACAGAGCAACAAGAAGAAATTTAGAAGTCACTTATTCTCTACTACTAAGTCTATAATCCTGGGAAATGAAGTGAATCTGGCTGGCTCTAGGTTATTTCATCTATAAAATGAGATTCTATAATCCCCTGAAGGAACACCTGTGAAATGTCTACAATACTCCCCCATACAAGTCCTATACATTTTTCTATGTCTATGTCTTTTAAAGAAGACAAAAAAAAAAAAATTGTTGAAACTCAGGTCGACATGGTTCCCCAGAGGAGAACTGGATCAATGAGAACGCTTCCATGCCCAAATACATGCTTCAACAGGGAGGGTGATCTGCAATTTAGAGTCATTACGATTTGTTGATTTATTTATATAGAAATAAAAATCACTCTGTCAGGATTTTCTAAATAAAAATGACACATACTTAAAACAGTTTTCTTCATAGATAACGTTCCAAATCTTCCAAGCGTCTGGTCCCTTGTAACCCGTGTAGCGCTCGGGATTGAGGAGCAAATCGACATATTCAGCATCAGGAGACTGTATGTCTATAAAATGAAATGTTTCGTTAAATCTTTTTCTTCACTTACCTTAAAAAACTAGTAAGATAGACTATACCCCACTGATTCTAAGGCACCACAAATGTAACAGTGCATCCAGACTTTAAAAAAAAAAACTTTTATAAGATGAGAGAGAAAAGAGGAAGGCACCAACAGCCACATTAAACATACTCACTGCCTGCAAAAGCATCCTGCCATTAAAAATGGGAAAAAATAGGAATATGTGAATTTTAGAATCAAAGAAACATGGTAATTTAATTCTCATAAGCTGTCCAGATGAAAAATATACTATATAATTCCCTTCACCTTAACCGCAAGCAGTCCATCAATAACCAGGGAAAATGAGGATGTATCATCACCACACACTGTTTGTTACCCAAAACTTCCTTCTTACCTGACCACCATCAAATCCACTACAAAGCTGTCCCAAAGGTACAAGCCTAGACATGTAAAAAGTTATAAGCAGGATGATACTTGCATCAGCGTTATTCATTAAAGGGAAAATCAGAAGCAACCTAAACGTCCAACAGACCAGCACACAGGGCTCTGGAGCCAGAGTGCCTAGGTAAGAATCCAGGCCCTATACTACTTATTGAGTGTGGAACCTGGGGAAAATTGTTTATGTTTTTGATGCACTGGTGCCATCATTTATAAAGTGGAGATAATACTGAGCGCTACCATGAGACTTAAGTAAGTTTGTATGTACAGAGTGCTCAGAACCACAGGAAGAGTTCAAAATATAATTAACTAGTGAGTGGTATTATAACATATCTTAACAGGACATTTTGCAATCAAAAAAACTGCTAAGTACAAGGCTATCTACTAAAATTAAAAAAGTATTCTAGAAAAGTCCATTACAGATGCCAATGAAAAACATACAAAAATTGGTGAGATGTTCGTTTCTCCTATGTCTTATAAATTTGTATAATGTATTATAACTTTGAAGAAAATGGCTCCCTGTTCTCCAGTGGCTTTCGGAAATTATTTAATATACATTAATACCTTACTCATTTATAACACTTAACAACATGAACCAACAAAAAATGAAGTGGGCAAAAATGGTCTCAAAGCAACCAAAGCCAACAACAAAAATCTGAGCACACCAGTGCTTTATAAGAAAGTCCATCAGGGGGTACCTGGGTGGCTGAGTCATTAAGTATCTGCCTTTGGTTCAGGTCATGATCCCAGAGTCCCGGAAGTGAGTCCCACATCGGGCTCCCTGCTTGGCAGAGGGCCTGCTTCTCCCTCTCTCACTCCCCGTTTGTGTTCCCTCTCTGGCTATGTTTCTCTCTGTCAAATAAATAAATAAATAAAATCTTAAAAAAAAAAAAAAGGTCCATCAGGCTCTCAAAAGTGCCCACTTCTTATTAAAAACACAATGACAAAAACAAAAATAAAACTAAGCTTGGCTATTTTTATCCCAATTGACAATACATCAGAGACCTAAATTAGGGGAAATTTTGCTTCTAGAAGTAGCACAGTGACAGCATCTAGAAATAACTAAGAGTCCATGTAGAAGTGGCAATTAAAATAACTAGAAAAAGTAGAAATAAAACTTAAAAACAGAGGCACTTGGCTAGTTCAGTCAGTAGAGCATGTGACTCTTCATCTTCGGGTTGTTAATTTAAGCCCCAGGTTGGATGAAGAGATTACTTTAAAAAAAAGAAAAAGAAAAAGAAACTTAGAACAAATTTGTATGGGATCCTCTGGTTCAAGAACAAATATTTCTGTTCATCTCAACTAATACTGAAAGTATTGCCACGGTATAGCAAATTATAAATTCCTTCAAAATAGCCCATATTTTTAAAACATATTAATAATGCTCAGCACTAGAGGCGCCTGGGGGCTCAGCTGGCTGTGCGGCTGCCTTTGGCTCAGGTCATGATCCCAGGGTCCTGGGATCTAGTCCCATGTTGGGCTCCCTGCTCAGCAGAGAGCCTGCTTCTCCCTCTCTCTGCCTGCCGCTCTGCCTACTTGTGCTCTGTATCTCTCAGTCAAATAAATAAATAAAATCTTAAAAAAATAATAATAATGCTCAGCATCTAGTACTTTAAGAAAGAAAACAAATTATCAAGAAATAATTAAAATTTTAATATTCTGCCTAATTAGACATAAATATTAGTTGACTCATTATTTTACTTACAACAAATACTTGATCTTGCCTCAATTTTTAATAAAAATATAATTGTTACTGGGGCACCTGGGCGGCTCAGTCGGTTAAGTGACTGCCTTCAGCTCTGGTCATGATCCTGAGCAGGAACATCAGGTTCCCTGCTCAGTGAGGAGTCTACTCCTCCCTCTCTCTCTCTGACCCTCCCACCACTTTCATACTAAGCAGGTAGATAAAAAAGTTTTAAAAAATTGTTAACAATAGCCATACTTCTCCAGATGACAAAAGCTCAAATTTCTAATTAAAATTTACAAAATATCTTCTGTCTTCTACCTACTATTTACATACATTATATCTTCCTTATAAAGCTATCCTTTTTTAAAATATTCACCCTCCTTTAACAGAAGAAACAAATATGAATGGGCAAGTGATTCACGCAAGAGAACAGAAATGCACCAGTAAAAATTATTGATTCTTAGTCCTTGCTACACAAATATAAGCAGGCAGTCTCAAAAGTGCACTTTGGTAAATGAAGTTAAAGTATTACTGTTCTTTCTCTAACACTGCAGGTCTAAAAAAAATGTGCTGCATGTTAAAGGTTTAATTTTATCTCATACTAATAATATTCAGGCCAAAGAATCCTTGTGAAAAAGACAGTAAAGTTAAGGGGCAGGGAGAGCATTTTATCCCCCTTCTTTACTAGTCTAAACCTTGGTGTAAGTCCACAACTCCTTATCCAACATCCCTGGGACCTGTGTTTTGGGATTTAGAACTTTTTAGATTTTAGAGAAGTATCATAGTATATGCAACATATACTCAATAATTACTCTAGCAGGGACTGGGGCAGCAACTTTTAATCAAATACCAAAAATATTTCTGTAGTGAAACATTTGAATATTCACACTAAATGAGTCTATGCTAAACTCAGGGGGAAAATATTCATTTTTTCAGAGTTTTCAGATTTTAGAATTAGGAATAAAGGATTATAAATATTTCCCAAGGCATAATCATGTTTTACATTATGTCTCCTTTTTCTTTTTCCAAAATGAAATCACTAAGTTAAAAATAATTCCTTTATCTCTGCCTTCCTCTTTTTGGAGAGAACTGCAGGATTCATCTCTTACTTATAATTAAAATGATCTATATCATTCTTTTGCTAATTTTTTTTAAAGATCATTAATCTAGGGGGCGCCTGGGTGGCTTAGTCGGTTAAGCGACTGCCTTCGGCTCAGGTCATGATCCTGGAGACCCGGGATCGAGTCCCACATCGGGCTCCCTGCTCGGCGGGAAGCCTGCTTCTCCCTCTCTCACTCCCCCTGCTTGTGTTCCCTCTCTGGCTGTGTTTCTCTGTCAAATAAATAAATCAAATCTTTAAAAAAAAAAAATTTAAGATCATTAATCTACTTCAAAAGAACCATGAAGGATACCAAAACTTAGGTGGATTTGATTTGTTTAGCTAACTAAAAGGCTAACAATTCAACTTAGAAAAAGGAAGACTAGGAGAATCCATATATCTGATTAAAGGGTTCTTATGGGTCCTAAGGCTCCGGATTTGAACAGTACCAGAATTCCTGGCCCAGCTCCCCATTGTCTCAGATGTAATTCATGGTTCATTCTTCTGTTTCCCAAAAGTAACACACACCATCATTAAGGAAAATATGTAACAACCCAAGGCCAGTACAACAGAAGCAAGGTTTGCAGTCTCAATCTGTACAATTGAGCTATTTATGTAAAATGCCTGTGTATATTACAAAACTCACATTATTTATTTATTTATTTATTTATTTATTTATTTATTTATTTATTTACATAACTGAGATACACAAAACTGTAAGACTCAGACTCAGGAGGTAAGTTTTTTCCAGAAATGAAGGGTTTGTTTGTTTTTTTTAACTGTGGTAAAACGTATATAACGTAAAACTTACCATTGTAACCATGTTTAAGAGGTCAATCCAACGACATTAATTATAGTCACAACATTGTGCAACTGTCACCACTATTTCCAAACTTCTCTATGACCTCAAACAGAAACTCTAACCACTAGACAATAGCGCCCCATGCTCCCCTTTTCCTAACCTCTGGTTACTCTGTCTCTATCCTCTTACCTATTCCAGATATTTTATGTAAATTGAATCATACAATAGTTTCCCTTTGGGGTCTGGTTTATTTTATTTAGCATATTTTCAAGGCTTATCCATGTTGTCGCACATATCAAAACTCTGTATATGGCTAAATAATATTCCATTGTATGTATTTATTACACTGATTTTCCATTCATTTGTTGATGGATATTTGGTCATTTCTATCTTTTGGCCACTGTGAAATATGCTGCCATGAATAGGCGCATACAAGTACGTGTTTCCTTGTCTTCAGTCTTTTTTGGTACAGATTTAGGAGCTCAAGTGTTAGGTCATATGGTAATTCTGTCTTTAGCTTTTTGAAGAACTGCCAAAACTTTAGAAACTGAGTTCTAAAAGCCATTTTAAAAGATTTTTTTTTCTTAGACCCAATTTTAAACAAGATGCACACTATGAAAAATGTTATACCATCAGCTTCACAGAAGTTGTCTGAGGAATCATCATGCTTGGTCCACTGAAGAACAGCCTTCTGTGTTTCCTCACTTCAAATAAAGAAAACAGGTACTGTTACTCCTTTTTTAAGTAGCCATTTCACACACACACACACACACACACAAATAAAATACTACTGCAAAAAAAGAAAAAGAAAAAAGAAATCACAGCTCACCTCAGAGATTCATCCACTGCTCCAAGTCGTTCAGCTTCTTCACATTCTTCAATGAAGCTATTGGCTACCTCAGAATACTAAAAGGAAAAGGACAATAAACAGATTTATTTGTATTTTAAAGACTTTTTAGAAGACTAGCACCATTTCCTTGGCTTCAAAACTTAAAAGAAATTTAAAAAAAATTTTTTTAAATTAAGCTCACATCTCCTTAAAAAAATACATAAAAGAATTCTTCCCTGGTTTTTGTTGGTGAACACATTTACTATATGGTCACAAAATAAAAAATATAGTTCTGATAACTCACTACCAAGCTGTTCGCTAAGAAAATCTCTGAGGTCTTAGGCAAAGCAACATAAGGTAACACCCCACCTTTTTTTTTTCTTAAAGTAGGTTCCATGCCCAGTGTGGAGCCCCACACAGGGCTTGAACTCATGATCCTGAGATCAAGGCCTGAGCTGAGATCAAGAGTCGAACACTTAACCAACTGAGCCACACAGGTGCCCCAATGTCCCACTTTTCTAATGGCCTAATTTTAAGTATCAGTTTTCTCTTCCATAAATAAGTGGTTGGACCAGATGATGTGTGTCTAAGTTCATCTCAACTCTAAATGCCATGATTCTAAATATGCCTTGGAGCCCACCAAGTCTCATAAAAAGTATTCCGATATCTTTAGGTGTCTAAAATATATTCTTTAACAACCACCTTTCTTCTCAACATCTAAGCCTTACACACACTCACACACACGCACATATTATTCTGATAGGCATGTATGTAGCACAGGGGAAGTGAATGTAGATTGTAAGATTTCACAACACACTGGTCATCATCACCACAGAGCTGAAAGATAACACTGGAAGCAGAAGGCACAGATTCAACCACTCAACAAATATTTATTGAGTGTCCTTATTGTCAGGATGACTATACTAATGACTGCCCAGCCTATGACACTTCTGAGGATAAAAGGGAACACTAACTGAAATGATACATTTTTTTGAAGTATTTATTTCCTGAATAACAACTTTGTTTCATTACATTGGTTGACCTATAAGACAGCTCAATTCCAATTTTTATTTATTTTCAAAAATAAAATTCTTTCTACATAATTAAGTATTAAGGGGTAAAGGGATATGATATATTCAACCTACTCTCAAATGGTTCGAAAAAAAAGGAATATGTATATAGAAAATAAGAATATGTATATCTGTATATAGAATATATATAGAGAAAAATGAAGCAAAATATTAAAAATTAGTGAATCTATAGAGTATACAAAATGTCTTTATACTAAGCTTGCAACTTTTCTATAAACCGCTAGTTAGCTTAAAATAAAAAGTTAAAAATATGTATCAAAAAATGAACAATTGAAAAAAAAAATAAACAGTTGGGACCACCTTGGTGGTTCAGTCTTTGGGCGTCTGCCTTCGGTTCAGGTCATGGTCGTGGAGTCAGGCTCTGTGCTTGGCAGGAAGCCTGCTTGTCCCTCTCTCACTCCCCCTGCTTGTGCTCCCTCTCTAACTGTGTTTCTCTCTGTCAAATGGATAAATAAAATCTTTATTTTTTTTAAAGATTTTATTTATTTATTTGACAGAGAAACCTAGCTAGAGAGGGAACACAAGTAGGGGGAATGAGGGAGAAGCAGGCTTCTTCCCGCTGAGCAGGGAGCCCGATGTGGGACTCGACCCCAGGACTCCAGGATCATGACCTGAGCTGATGGCAGACGCTCAACCCTCTGAACCATCCATGCATCCCAAATAAAATCTTTAAAAAAAAAATGAACATAATTTGTTCCAAAACTGACATATCTATGCACATTAAAACAAAAAAATTTTTAAAACCTTATCATTATAATTATCTGAATATTAAAACATAAGTTAAACAAAATATTCTTTGGATTTTTTCTATTCTTTGTTTCTATTTATTTTTAAAAATTTTTATTTATTTATTTGACAGAGAGAGAACATGAAAGGGGAGAAGGTCAGAGGGAGAAGCAGACTTCCCGCAGAGCTAGGAGCTCCATGCAGAACTCGATCCCGGGACTCTGGGATCATGACCTGAGCTGAAGGCCGTTGCTTAACCAACTGAGCCACCCAGGTGCCCTCTTCTGTTTCTACTTAAAAATTTAATCAACTTTGTTAAGTCACATATGTCTTAATATGTCACTGACATTTTTCTGAAGAAAAATTTTTTTCAATTTATCAATTTTTCATAAAACTGCCCATAATCTTCTTCAAAGTTAATTTTTATGGCTAGTCAATTTGAAATCATCAATACCTTCCCTGCATTTATACTTTTTAATTGAGAAAAGTATTCTCTCTACAGGTAAATATGTGAAATGTTTTAAACCAAATTATTTTCACAAGGTCTATTCTTTTGCCTATAACAGTGTTTCTTCACTATTTTAAGATAAAACTCATCAAATAATTTTTCTTTGTTATTATTTTAAATGTTTGCCAAATACAGAGGCTACAAAACTATTTTATTTTGGATTGAGAATATAAACGTATCGAATTAAAAACAAGAGTTTCATCAAGAAGAGACTCTTCCCGGGCGCCTGGGTGGCTCAGTGGGTTAAAGCCTCTGCCTTCAGCTCAGGTCATTCGGCTCTCTGCCTACATTCGGCTCTCTGCTTGGCAGGGAGCCTGCTTCCTCCTCTCCCTCTGCCTGCCTCTCTGCCTACTTGTGATCTCTCTGTCAAATAAATAAATAAATAAAATTAAAAAAAAAAAGACTTTTTTCATCAGAGATACTCTAAAACACAATTATAAAATTTCAGAATTAAGCCTTACAACACCATTTGAACTTTTCCCACTAATGTGTTCAATCTCTTCCTAGCTTTTGTAGGAATAAATTTAGATGTCTTTGTTTATAAGCTTTGTTATAATAACTGTAATTTCCTAAACCTTCAAAAGCTAAAAATTTTTTCTTTAAGCATTCTTTTCACTACATTGAATAATAATTTTCCACTGATTTTAAACATATACCAATTAACATTAAGATTTCATTTATTAAAAATTGGTTAATACCGCTGAAGGACTCCTGGGTTGTTTTACAAAATAGTCTTCAAAGGCTCAAACGTTTATGAAATCTGATTGATGATGGATAGCAAAGAAAGTACTCCTGTCCATGCCAAAGCAATATTTTCTTCAACACTAGCTTCAAAATTTTATGGTCGTTAAGTCTATATATAAATATAAAAACCCGTATATTTTGACAATTACCACTTCTATCTTAATTGGTAAAATATCACAGCATGTTTGGACACAATTATGAATTATGTATATATATTATATATGTGTATATATGTGTGTACATGTATATTATGTGTACATATATCATAAATATATAAACATATGTACATATAATATACATAACATGTATATAATGTGTATATATGTGTATATGTGTATGTGTGTGTGTGTATATATATATATATATTTTTTTTTAAGATTTTATTTTTAGGACATCTCTACACCCAATATGGGGCTTGAACTCACAACCCTGAGATCAAGAGTCACATGCTCTACTAACTGAGCCAGCCAGGCACCCTTGAATTATGTGTATATCTTAACCAACTACATATTCATTTCTGGTCCACAGATTTCTTGATTTAGTCAGAACTGTTTTTATCAAGTATATTATCACCACAAAACATGTATTTTGTCTTCAATTTTGAGCTTGAAATGAAAGTGGCATTCACAATATGGACAAATGTGTTCCCTCAGTAGCATAAACTTTCAAAAGTTTTGATGATGCTGGTTTCATTGTAACTGTGTGCAAAGTTCTACCATTGGAGCCAACACATTTATAGCCATGACTTCATCCTGTGTATGGGAACAAGAAAACATGGAATAAAAAACAAGCAAAATTACTTTGGAATCTATGGTGGAAAAAGTGAATAGTGGTTGCCCCTGGGAGAAAAAGTAGAAATTGGGATAGGTTATCAAGCAAAGACTTTCTAGGGTAACGGTAATATTCCCTATTACAATAGAAGCACAGATTACACGGGTACATGCATTTAGCATATGCACACCTAAGATCTGTGCATTTCATTGGATGTTAACTTTATAAAACATACATTAAAAACAAATTTGGACTCTGGTTAATGATATACTTCTAGTTGTATATATGTATGTAGATGATGACGCATTTAGGGCAATGTGTACTGATGCCTGCAATTTATTTCGAAATATATCCAGAAAATATTTTTTAATGGATAACTAGAAAGATGGACAGATACATATGAGATAATGTAAGATTACAAAATGTTAATGGTAGAATCCATTACTGGGATCATCTTAAAAGGCCATAGTCACTAACTTGAAGGAGCTCCTAGTAGCCAAAGACAGAACAACTCACGCATCAAAAGGAATAATAAAAAATGAGTACAATAGAGTCCAATACATAAAATGTGTCAAAATTCCTAAGTTCAAAATAACACTTAAAAATAAAAACCTTTGCTGGGTTATGGAAAAAAAAATTTTTTTTTATTTAAAGATTTTATTTATTTATTTGACAGAGAGAAACACAGCGAGAGAGGGAACACAAGCAGAGGGACTGAGAGAGAGAGAGGCAGGCTTCCAACCAAAGCAGGAAGCCCGATGTGGGGCTCGATCCTGGGTCTCCAGGATCATGACCTGAGCCAAAAGCAGTCGCTTAACCAACTGAGCCACCCAGGCGCCCCAATGGAAAAAATTTTTTAAAAATGAGAAAAATAGGGGCGCCTGGGTGGCTCAGTTGGTTAAGCGACTGCCTTCGGCTCAGGTCACGATCCCGGAGACCCGGGATCAAGTCCCACATCAGGCTCCCTGCTCGGCTGGAAGCCTGCTCCTCCCTCTCTCACTCCCCTTGCTTGTGTTCCCTCTCTGGCTGTGTTTCTCTCTGTCAAATAAATAAAATCTAAAAATAAAAAAAAAAATTGAGAAAAATAGAAACCTTAGTGGGCATTTTCAAAGGTGCTAGGGCATCAAACTCACAATTATTCTGAAAACTGATAAACAGAGGAAAAGAATGAAATACCGATCCAGTCTGTGCTGTGTAAACTGTATTTCAGGGCATCCAAATTGTTGACAGGACCTTTATAGAATAATAACAGATAATAAGTATAGAAAAAATGATATAATTAGAATACCAGGATTTTCAAAACCCTAATGAAAGAATGCAGCTAGGTAATAATCATCAAAGGTGCTACAACTTTCACAGAAAAAGCTAGTAGGGAACTTTATATCAGATGTATAATGAACCTAATGATCGATCTTATCATAACAAAAAAAGAAAACCGGGCATCATGTGTCTTCCGATATAATGTAACAGGAAGTACACAGCAACACTTGCCAATACATATCAGGAAATGAAGCTGAAAAGCCGTAATACATACCTGCCAGTTTATAGAAAATAATGTGCTGAATGATGTAACAGGGACACAATGAACTAAAATACAATGTGGAAAATTCTTTTTTTTTAAAGATTTTATTTATTTATTTGACAGAGAGAGAGAGCACAAGCAGAGGGAGAGGGAGAAGCAGGCTCCTTGCTGAGCAGGAAGCACAAGATGTAGGCTCGATCCCAAGACTCTGGGATCACCACCTGAGCCCAAGGCAGACACTTAACAACTGAGCCACCCAGGTGCCCAGAATGTGGAAAATTCTATATGATAAGGATTCATTTCCTTCAACACATAAGTTTGCAAAGAGGAAAAAAGAAAAGGGGATGGACGTAGATTAAAAGAGACTGAAGAGACAGAAATACATCAGTAGAGCCAGAAAATAAGTGCTTAAGAAAGAAAAAAACCACAGTGATAGGAGTAGATCAAAGGGACACAGGAGCAACTGACTCAGCTCCCAGTGGCTAAATTAGAATGATCTGAATAGTAAAATGAAGTCGTACTAGATTATAATCCAAAGTAGAAAATAATACCCATAAAGACTTATCTGAGAATGGCTTTAAGATAATTGGGAAAATGGAGCACAAGGTATAGACGAAACAAAACTGACCGCAGACTAACAATTGCTGAAGCTGGGTGATGGGTTTTTTCTTTTATTTATCCCTCATGCTTTCCATAATAAAAGGTTGAATTAAAGGAAAAAATAAAGAACTGGAGCCACTGAGTATAAATGACTGTCCACGGGTTTTACTGGTGAAGGAGAGCAAGAAATGGGGTTGTACCTGGCAGGGGAAATGAGTTTTACAAGTTTTTTGTTAAGATATTAAAAACATTAATAAGTACGTATACATACCTTATAGCTTGCAGATTTAATTCCATCAGGAACTTCATCCTGAAAAAGAAAAAAAAATGCTTTTATCAGACATTTATTTTATCTTCTGAAAAAAAATTTAAGTTTCTACAATTTATGAGATTATTTCTTTTTAAAGTTTATTTAAGTAATCTCTATACCAATCATGGTGCTTGAACTCATGACCCTCAAGATCAAAAGTCACATGCTCTTCCAAATGAGCCAACCAGCTACCCTTATGAGATTATTTTTAAACTGAGAATAATTAGGTAATGTTTATATTACTTCTTAAAATAAACAAAAACTTAACCAATTATTGTATAGGCTGCTGGTCATATATTTTATTACTTACATAATAGCATGGAAATGTAAAAATAGCCACTCCTTTTGATGCTCAAATTGTACAGCATTGGGAACCAGGAGACCCAGAAAGTGCTAACTTGATATCTGCACCTGTCCTATTGAAATGACCCCAGTAATCTTTAGCAGCACTTTTTGTTTTCTGTTATGACAGGCTACTCCAGGCTCAACCGGTATATGTCTTTTATTTTAAATATTTATTTATTTGAGAGAGAGCGTGAGTGAGCATGGGTTGGGGGGAGGGGCAAAGGGAAAGGGAGAAGCAGACTCCACAGTGAGCAGGGAGCCCAATATGGGGCTTGATCCCAGGACGCTGGGATCATGACCTGACCTGAAGGTGGATGCTGAACAGTCTGAGCTATCCAGGTACCCCACCACGGATATTTCTTGTTCCAGTCTTAGAATCAACTACTTTTTAAGGAGACCTAGTTCTTTTCAGAGGAGAATGGCACTGGTCTTCAGTCGTGTGTTGGCCACTTACCAACTACAGGACCTGTCTGTCTATCCTCAGAGTGATGCTGTGAACAGACATAAAGATGCATGTACTCTGTAAACCGCAGGTCCCTATTCCAGTGCTAAGTATGTTTCTGAAATAGATTATAATTGCCCAAAGGGAAGGACCCACACAGAGACAATCACTTTATTATGTAACTTTCCATACCTTGAACTAGCTCAATGATAATTCTTTTTCTAAGACCAGATATTCATTTTTTTCACAATTATATATTTAATGTGTTCATTATACAGCTGAAAGTTTTTTATGAATTTTCTTTTTTTTTAATTTTTTCAGTGTTAAGACCAGATACTAGATGGTGTCTAATTTTTTCATATCATGCCAAATTCATAAACTAATTTTAGTAGAACTGACACGTTTACAATATTTATTACTGGTTTATAGTTATCTTTGAACATCTGTCCAATTATTTAGTAAATGAAAATCTCTGTGGAACTGCCATACCAAAAGACATGTACCTTTTTAATTTTGTTGGTACATTTGCTGAACTGATTTCCAAAAAGATTTAACCAGCAGATGGCTCATTCCTTATTCACAGACTAGCACTGGATGTTGTTACTCATTTTCACATTGGTCACTTAATAATGGGGGGGAAAGAATGTTGCTTTGACCCACTGTAAAGGTAAAAAATAATTGGCCTTCCAGTTTATAGAGAGATTCCAAGTTGTGAGTTCAAGCCCCACACTGGATGTAGAGATTACTTAAAACAAAATGTTTAGGGATGCCTCAGTTTCTTGGTCAGTTAAGCACCTGACTCGATCTCACGTTAGGTCTTGATCTCAGGGTCACGAGCTCAAGCTCTGAAAAAAAAAAAAGGTGCTTAAAAAAAAAAAAAAGAATGAGGGGCGCGGTGGCTCAGTTGGTGAAACACCTGCCTTCATCTCAGGTCATGATCCCAGGGTCATGGGATCAAGCCCCGCATGGGACACCCTGCTCAGCAGAGAGTCAGCTTCGCCTTCTCCCTCTACCCCTACTCCTTGCTTGTGTGCGTACTCTCTCTATCTCTCAAAGAAATAAAATCTTAGAAACATTTTTTTTAAAAGATGAGATTCAAATTTTCAATAACTGTAAAACCGCTTGCCTGTTCTGACCGATGTTAATAATGGCCCATTTAATGTATAAGTGCAATTAAATGCCTTTACTAAGTATCTACCATATTTTCAGCATGTTTAATAGGTCATACATAAGTTATTGGTAAACTTGAATTTCCCCAACTACTGTTTCCTATTACCAAATATAAATGCTAAAACTTCGGAAATAAAATGAAACATTTGAACTAATGATATCACTTTAATAATATTTTTACAACAGAGGCTGTTTCACAAATTAATTCCTGAATTTTCAGGAAGTTTTATCTGTGAGGATGAGCATAACTAAAGACCTGATTCTCATGTATCTAATGATAAAACACCCATAAATAATATTTGTACGTTTGCTTTAATTCCATATGCCGGATAGGTCTACATAGCAATAATTACACATATAAAAATAAACCACTTCAGACCCATTAAGATGGTTATTATCCAGAAAACAGAAAAGAGTGAATGTGAGTGAGGATACAGAGAATTTGGAAACCTTGTACATTGCTGGTGGAAATGTAAAATTGTGCAGCCACTATGAAGATGGTGTGATGTTCCTCAAAAAAATTAAAGTAAGAACTACTGTATGATCCAGTGATTCTAATTCTAGATATATATCCCAAAGAACTGAAATTAGGAATGCTAGCAGACACTTGAGCACCCATATCCAGGGCAGCATTATGCACAATGGCCAAAATATGGGAATAACCCAAAAGCCAATCAATGGGAAAATGGATAAATGAGAGACAGATACACATACAATGCAGTATTACTCAGCCTTAAAAAGGAATAAAATTCAAATACATGTTACTATGGATAAACCTGGAAAGGACAAGCCAGACACAAAAGACAAATTTTGTAATAATCCCCCTTATATGAGGTATCTAGAATAATCAGATTCATAGAGACAGAAAGTAGGATAGTGGTTGCCAGGGACAAGAGAGAGGGCGGAATAGGGAGTTACAGTTTAACCAACGTGCAGTTTCAGTCTGTGATCAGGAAGAAGTTCTGCAACTGGATCGTGGTGCTGTCTGCACAACAATGTGACTGTACTTTCTGCCAATAAAGTGTACACTAAAAATGGTTAAAATGTGAGATTATATAGTATGCATATTTTATCACAATAAAAAAGTAAAATAGAAATATATGCTTTTATTTATTTTTAAAGATTTTATTTATTTATTTATTTATTTTTAAAGATTTTATTTATTTGACAGAGAGAAACACAGCCAGAGAGGGAACACAAGCAGGGGGAGTGAGAGAGGGAGAAGCAGGCTTCCCGCCGAGCAGGGAGCCCGATGTGGGACTCGATCCGGGGTCTCTGGGATCATGACCTGAGCTGAAGGCAGTCGCTTAACCAACTGAGCCACCCAGGCGTCCCTTATTTATTTTTTTGACAGAGAGGAACACAGCGAGAGAGGGAACACAAGCAGGGGGAGTGAGAGAGGAAGAAGCAGGCTTCCCGCCGAGCAGGGAGCCCATGTGGGGCTCAATCCTAGGGCTCCAGGATCATGACCTGAACTGAGGGCAGACGCTTAAAGACTGAGCCACCAGGGGCCCCTGTTTTGAGAATTCTTAAGTGAAACCAGGTGCTTTGTCCAAGTCCTCTCCACCCAAAGAAAACAATACACCCATTAAAAAAGGGATTTTGTTTACACCTCGATTAGTTTCATTTCATTAGACTATAAACACAACTTTGAGTAAGAGTAAGAAAAACAAACATCAAGCCAAAAGAACTATTAATCTCACTAGTAAATCAAAGGATTATATTTATCACAAAATTTAATTCTATTATGAAAGCCAAATAATTCAAAACACGTTTTATATTAGTAAATTTAGGTTTTGCTTTTTTGTTTTTTTTTAAGATTATATTTATTTGAGAGAGAGAGAGAGCACATGCAGGGGGAGAAGCATGCAGAGGGAGTCAGAGAGAGAAGCAGGCTTCCCACTGAGCAAGAAAGCCCAATATGGGACTCGATCCGAGGACCCCAGGATTATGACCTGAGCTGTAGGCAGTTGTTTAACCCACTGAGCCACCCAGGTGCCCCTAGGGGTTTTTTTGTTGCTGTTTTGTCTTTTTTTTTTTTTTTAAGATTATTTATTTGAGGGAAAGAGACAGAGTGGGCGGGAAGGGAGGAGAGAGAGACTCTCCAGCAGACTCCTTGCTAAGCACGGAGCCTGACAAAGGGCTCAATCTCAGGATCCTGAGCCCATGACCTGAGCAAATCAAGGTTTGGATGCTTAACCAACTGAGGCACCCAAGTTTAGGTTTTTAATCTGTAAATATTAAACAACATTATGTTTAACCTAAGGATTGAAATGTTATTTTAGTTGCATTGCCCCTTTTTAAAAATTGCAATTATTTGAAAAACAATGTAACGGGTCTTAAATGTATACGCAGTTCTTACCGATTGACAAGGCTTGACCGCACAGTCTCTTCGGCCACACTGGCTGATATCATTCCAGAAAGGACATGGCCTCTTCAGGTTTACCTATAGAATAACAGAAAAGGTTATAAAAGTAAGAACCTTGACATTATTATTGATAGGCATTGAATTACAATGCTATAACCTGGTCATGGTATTAGCTGCAGCTTTTCTTTTTCTTCCAAGTTCCAGTTATTAAGTTGCCGTTATTATATCAATGTGTAATTTGTGTAAGTAAATTGGGAGACTTGGTTAGAAAAGACAGAGCGTTACTACACAGACCTGAACAGATCATGACTAGGAGCCAAAGTAGCTCATAGCATCACCACTCAAATGATAGTCTTTTTAAGCAAGTACCAGGCATTTGTGAACTCAGATGAAAACTGATACTCCAATGATCAGATTTTCTAAGCTCTTTCTATAGATATCTCAAGTGACTAGTTAAAATAGTACAGTTCAGAATAAACTCATACTTCTCAAAAATTTTAATTATTTTAATTAAGCGGAGTCAATACAGTATTTTCAAAAAGCATGAATTAGCAATTTTGGAACAGTGTAACAGTTTCTGTTCTGACTTCAATTTAACCGACAAGTTTCTGACTCCAGAGTGTAAAACTGAGTGGTTGAAATTAAAAGTATCCAAGGGATGGTTTCAGAACCACATTGTTCACTCTTGGGAACTGAATTTTAAATAATGGCCACAATTTTGAAGTTCAAAAATTCCTAAGAAAATGTAGTTATCCATTTAAACTCTTAAGTATTAAAAAATAAATAAACTCCTTTAAGTATTCTTATACAAAAGAATTAAAAATAAAAATACCTTGTAATATCTAAAGTAGTCACTTTCAAGAAGTTTTTGTAGTCTCGGGAAAAGCCTGTAGTTATTAAATCTATCAATGGTTTCAACATCACAGGTACAGTCATCCAAGTACCCACTAACCTGTTATAGAGAAAATGAAATAATACATCAAAATATTTTAGGTACAACAGGGTCCTTTTTCTTTATGAGGCTATGACTCAACCAACTCTTACCATCCCTACTCCTCCTGATTTTCAGTGATGGGGTATGACAGTAATTTAACAATGCTATTGTTTTTACCGTATACCTAGAGGAATGCAGTGGCTGCTCTTGTAGGGTGTACTGAGTTTAACATCTCACACGTGCGCACAAAGATGTATGCAAAGAGCTGGTCCCCTACAGCCCCTCTGTAAACCAGCCCCAGGCCTGACTGGGGAAAGCGTCTAACCCAAACCAGGCCATGGTCCCTGCTCCAGGAATCTGGAATTGAGAATAAGAAGACATGTCTCTCCCTGCAGTTAGATCACCAAACAAACTCAGACCATATTCCATCATGTAAGCCAAGGAGCACATGAGCCAGTCAGCAAGATTTTAAAAGATACACAGTCAAGCAGAGACAATAGATAGAGAATATATGCTACCTAGATTCCCTGGGGATTTCCAGCACCTACTTCTCCCCATCCTTCCTGAAGCCCCAGTTGCACTCCCATTCTTGCCTTTCCTGAGACTCCTATTCCCAAGATTCAATTGTCTCTATCTTTCCTTTTAGTTTCCAACAGGATGTATAGTCTGGAGATAAGCTTAGTGAATGTAAAAAAACAAGTGATACTGTATTAATAAGAGAAATAATAATTCATTGTAAGGATCTACCAACTCCGAAATATTCAGCCATGATAATTTGATTAGGTTAGAAACAGTGCTTAGAGGGCGCCTGGGTGGCTCAGTTGGTTAAGCGACTGCCTTCGGCTCAGGTCATGATCCCGGAGACACGGGATCGAGCCCCACATCGGGCTCCCTGCTCAGCAGGAAGCCTGCTTCTCCCTCTCTTACTCCCCCTGCTTGTGTTCCCTCTCTGGCTGTGTTTCTCTTGGTCAAATAAATTTTTTTTAAAAATCTTAAAAAAAAAAGAAACAGTGCTTAGAAATCACTTATATTAGCAGCACAGAGATAGCAAGTTGACCACAAAACCAATTCTGATCTTCAAATGCTTAAAACTAACGTCTGAACTACAATTACAATCAGACAACGTTATCAGAAATGAAACTAAAAGTCTGCTTAGACTTTTAGATGTTTATTTGGGGCCAGGCATATACCTCACAGAATTAATTATACATTGTAACATTGTAAGTAACAAATACATCATGATTTAAGAACAGTAACTAGATTTTATTTTAATACAGGGCATGCTGCAGAAAAGAGATCCTTATCATACTTTGGTCTGCATATTTACATTATAAATTACTTTGAATTACATTTTAGGATGACTTATTATCAAAAAAATTTTTTTAATCCATTGGTAAGTAAGCTAATAATATGTCACTGAAATACTAAATGTAGGTGTTTTCCCTTTGGAATACATAAAATCCTTCACCACCTTTTAATTTTAAAACATCACAAAACAGTAAAGCAATTTGTCTCCTAAGAGTGAATATGTCTGGGTGATGACAGATAACACATTGGATGATGACAGCACTATTTAAGAGCTAAGATTTTATACCAATTTATCTAGTCTTATTTGCTTTGGACTTGTTTTGGACTAACTTGGTACTAGAAATCTCATGCACATATTTTGTTACTGCAATAACTATTTTCATTTCATATGCAAATTTGTCCTTTTCTGCTAAAAATTTTCTAAGTATACACTAATCTTCAGTTCCTAATTTGGGGTAATAACAAAACAAAAGTGTGTCTCACCTAGATGATTTGATTTTTCACACTTCCTTCTTTTAAGCATTAAAAACAGAACTTCTAAGGACATAAAATAGCAGTAGTTTTTCTTCTTGGATACAAATTATTATACAAAGAAATAATAGGTGCAAAGACTGCAAAGGCCAAAGGGACAAATGCCAAGCAGACACATTAGGTCACAAAAAGAAACAAGCACACACACACAAAACAAGAGAAAGGGTTCAAAGCTTATTTTTCCCCTTCAGTAATACATTTCTTTTTAAATGTGTTGACCTCGTCTTTATTAAAGAATTTATTTATTTATTTATTTATTTATTTATTTATTTGAGAGAGAGAGAGAGAACACAGAGGGAAAGGAAAAGGCAGACTCTGTGTTGAGCAGAGAGCCTGATGTAGGACTTGATCCCAGGACCCTGAGAGCATGACCTGAGCCAAAGGCAGACACTTAACCAACTGAGCCACCCAGGTGCCCCTTAAGTAATTCATTTTTAAGGTAAAAATCTATCTTTGAAAGTCAAGTTCAGGCATCACCTCCTTAGGAAAGCTACCCCTGGGGCACCACTGCATCCCTGCTGGCTTAACTGTCCCTCCTGTGTGCTCCCATGACACTCCACATACTTGCTACATACAAATTACATCACTATATTGGACTTACCTATTTCCCTTCCTCCCTCTTAAAATCTTTGAGCAAAACCATGTTTTGTATTCCTAGTCCTTAGCACTCTGCTTCTAGAAAGCACACAGTAGATGCCCAATATATATTTGTAGAGTGGATGTATGAATGAATGTTTCAGTGAATGCTGTCCACTCTCATTCATTGGAGACCAGCCTGACAGTCTAATTAGGACTATGTACTACCATGTTACCTACAGTGATGTTCAGTGCTCTAGACCACACAAGCCCAAGGGGCAGGAATGCACTCAGAACAAGGAAGGCAAACAGCGGAGGTAAATAACCCACTGCATGCCACATTTTACCAATCTATACTTTAACCACAAAGGAAGCTAGAAGAAGCCCCAAACCATAAAGGAATGCAAGATGCATTCAGAGCAGAAATGGCTTATAGCCTAGAGACCTCAAAGAGAGAAGACAAGACAATGGTAGATTTAAAAATCCTCTGACCTTTACCTTAGAAATTGAGTAGGAGGTATTTCCAACTACTACAAAAGGTAGCACGCAGCTAAGGAGGTAGAGCAAGAGTGGACGAGTTTCCATAGATGGAGAGGACCCAGCAAAAGAGAGACAGGAAGATACTCAGAAATCCAAGCCATGTGACTGTTCAGATAAGCCTGCCAACAGGCAAAACCCAGTCCCTGGAAAGAAGTCTGGCAGGTGTGATGCCAGGCCCAGTTCTATAAACTAGAAAATGAAGCATGTTACCAGAATACAGTCTCTGGCAGAGACAGAGGAAGAAATCCAGTGACCAGTCCAAGAGCAGAATCTTGGAAACAAAGCAATGTCCTAGTACCTAAACTAAGATCAAAAGATGGGTGCTGATCTTGAACAAGGATGACCTGACATTAATGCAGCTCTGGGGTGTGCTAAGGCTGCTTAAATAATTGCCACACTATCCCCTAAACAGCAAGAGAATTCTGACCCTACCACAGGAATCTGAATGTATTTAATGCCCTCTCCCCTTGCCACACACATAGACAAAGTGACTGATGCATGCTAAAATTTGAAGCTTGGTGCTCTAGGCTTCAGGTGGCAATCAGCCTTGGGTAGGGGGCCAAACTAATAGGTAGTAAGTAGAAGGCCCTCGCTGAGGGAAGGTAGATAATAAGAACGAGGGCAGGCCTGACATAACATCACCCGGTTTAAAGTCCTGGTCTCTATAAAGACCTGAAAAGCCTTTGAAGGCCTTCTACTGCAACCTCCCAAGCACACAGCAATCCCCTCCTACATACTCTCAAGGAGGAAGCGTGTAGTTAGCACGTAGGCCTGAGGGCCAGGCCTTGTTGGGGGTCAATCCCATCTCTACTACTTATTAGTTATTGATCTTACCTAAGTTTTTTTTTTAACCTCTTTAAGCCTCAGTTTGCTATTTCAACATAAAATGGTAATACTAATAGTTCCCATCTTTAAGAGTTGGTATCAAAATGAAATGACAGAATAAATGGCCAGTAAATGTTAGTCAGTATTATTACCCTACCGCTACAGTTTGGAGCTAGAATTTTCCAACAATTTTACATCTGTAGCCCCACTGGAACATAGAACTGGATACCCAGCAGTTAGCTGCAGAGGGTAGTCTCAAATGGCTTCTCCACAGACTAACTGGTTTGGACCAAATACCAAAGTATAAAAGGCAAGAGAAGAAAAAATAACATGGGCCTGCTTGTTCACTATTTTCTTTATTCACTATTTAATTTACAATGAAAGACAAAACAAAAAACACACTTTCTAAAAAGTTTCCTTGGGGCACCTGGGTGGCTCAGTTGGTTAGGCGACTGCCTTCGGCTCAGGTCATGATCCTGGAGACTCAGGATCGAGTCCCACATCGGGCTCCCTGCTCGGCGGGAAGCCTGCTTCTCCCTCTCTCACTCCCTCTGCTTGTGTTCCACCTCTGGCTGTGTTTCTCTCTGTCAAATAAATAAAATCTTAAAAAAAAAAAAAAGTTTCCTTATGTGCCAACAACTTTCAGTCCTATCATAGACTATCATTTTTTTCCAAAGCACTATGAAAATATAGTCTTCATACTTGTATGAAACATGAAATACCTTTTAAAAGTGTTCAAAGCATTCTTTTTTTTTTTTTTGCAAAGACTTTTAGTTTTTTTTAATTTTATAGTGGTTTGTGACCATCAAAAAGAACATGAAAACTACTCACTGAAGAACTGACTGAAACACCTCTGGTTAATGAAAGCATGAAAACACCAAAGGTCCTCTACTGGGTAGTTGGCACCATTTTAAGGACAAGCTACAAGCTATTTCTCCCTTAAAGCCTTCGTCTTTAAAACTTTAAATTGTTGTTGTGACCCAACAGTATAGCAACCAATGTGAAACGTGCTTTGTTCCACATTCGCTGTTCAAAAAGGCCTGGAATGTAGTAAGTGCTCACAGCTGATGGACATCTCTCCAGTATAACCTGTTTCGAAGATTCCCCTGACCAAGTTTTAATCCAGGCTTATTTCCACCTACCACACAACATATTATGGAGTGTCTTGTCCATGGCCCAGTCACTCTAACAAATAAAAACTATTTTTAAAATTGACCTAAACAGGGGCAGGTGGCTTAGAGCCTGGGTAGTTCAGTTGGTGAAACGCCTGACTCTTGATTTCAGCTCAGGTCATGATCTCAGGGTCTTGGGATTGAGCCTCATGTTGGGCTCCATGCTCAGTGGGGAGTCTGCTTGAGATTCTCTGTCTCCCTCTTTCCCTTCTCTCCTTCCCCTCCTTCTCATTTATGCTCTCTCTCTAAAATAAATAAATAAATAAAATATTAAATAAATAAATAACATGACCTAAACAAGACACTAGACAGGTAAACCTGCCAAAATACATGTATGCAGAGTACATCTACAATGCATTCCAAACAAAAACAATCAATTTTGAAATAGACATTTTGGATTATCTAACCTACTTCCCTTTCATTAGCCTGATATTTACTGCACTCAAGTAATGGATCTGAGTGTTATCAGTACTAGGCATATTAAGATTAGTAAAACATTTTGGCTACATGGAAGTTTATAGACTTGTTTCTAATCAATTTAAATAAAATACATATCCATGCTGCCTCCATGTCTGGGCTTCAATATTTCTCCTGGGGTTATTTCTTTAAAATGTATCTTGGGATTCCATGAATTGGGTCTAAAGTTCTGTTACATTCATTCTCTCTAATGGTACATAATGGGGAAAAGGAAATCTGAAACCCTATCAAAAGCAAACAAAACAAAACAAAACAAAACAAGAAAGTCTGAAGAGTCTCCAGTCTCCATTTAGTTCAAGACCATACCCATTATGATTAATAATACAATTATTATCATAGTTGAAAGAAAGGGCAGGCCATGATCATGGGGTTCTTTACACAACCCACATAGAAAGAAGGAAAAAAGGGGGAAAAAGGCCAATTTCCTGGGTACATTTTTTAAAATTTTACATAAAATGATTTAAAAAAATGGGGTACCGTATATAAGGAAGACTTATAAGTCCCAGGCAATTTATCATTTATTTGCAGCAACTAACACTGAAGCACCGTTATCGACAACATACAGTGGAAACGGCTTCAGTAGGACTTGATGTCAACAGGCATAAGCAGTAATTGACTAACTTTAAAAATTCATCTGGAGCCATCAACCCATCGGAAAAATCAATTCCAGAAAAACATGCAAATGGCTTGCTAAGCAGAATAATTGAAAGAATATACTCCTTTTTTTTTTAAGATTTTATTTATTTATTTGACAGAGAGAAACACAGCTAGAGAGGGAACACAAGCAGAGAGACTGAGAGAGGGAGAAGCTGGCCTCCGCGGAGCAGGAAGCCCGATGTGGGGCTCGATCCTGGGTCTCCAGGATCATGACCTGAGCCGAAAGCAGTCGCCTAACCAACTGAGCCACCCAGGCGCCCCTAAAGAATATACTCTTGCTAGCAGTGCTCACATCCTATTTTGTAACTTCCCTGATACTTGCTGAATACCAATTATGGTATTCAGGCTCAGTACTCTGGAATATCAAGAAATGGGCCTAAATTTTTAAATTTTTAGTTTATTTCTGGATTTCTCAAAACTTATTTATAATAGGCCTCAATAAATGCTTATTGAATTTAATCTGATTATTTGTAGAGCTCTGTACATTTTACTTCAATAACTTTCTAAAGCCAAATAACCACATGCTGCATTGGCTCCATTTAATGTTGGTATTCGGTTAACTGAACCCCTACCCATGCAAGAGTGTGATGGACAGTGATGATGTGGTAATTCAAGGCATAAGCAGGTGAGAGAGACTGGCAGTTAGTAGGCAGAAAAAAGACTATTAATAAAGCAGAGTGCACAGAACTTGGCTGCTAATTGGGTACTGCAAAGTGAAGGAAAGATTTTAACTTTTATTTCTAAACTTTAGGTTGAAAGTCTTTAGGGTCTAGCATTACTTACTTTTCTTTTTAAGACTTTTCTTTTTTAAGTAATTTCTATACCCAACATAGAGTTGGAACTTATAACCCCAAGATCAAGAGTGGCATGCTCTACTGCCTGAGCCAGCCAGGCATCCCTACTAACTTGTTTTTTAAAATGCTTAACATAGGGGCACTTGGGTGGTTCAGTTGGTTAAGTGTCCTTGGGTCATGATCCAGGGATCCCAGGGTCCTGGGGTGGAGCCCCGCATTGCAGGGAGCCTGCCACTTTCCTTGCTTGGGCTATCTTGCTCTGTCCAAAAAATAAATAAAATCTTTTTTTTTTTTTTTTTTTTTTTTTTTTTAAAGATTTTATTTATTTGACAGAGAGAAACACAGCCAGAGAGGGAACACAAGCAGGGGGAGTGAGAGAGGGAGAAGGAGGCCTCCCGCCAAGCAGGGAGCCCGATGTGGGGCTTGATCCCGGGTCCCCAGGATCATGACCTGAGCCGAAGGCAGTCGCTTAACCAACTGAGCCACCCAGGCGCCCCAAAAAATAAATAAAATCTTAAAAAAAAAAAAAGTAAATGCTTAGGATCTCTGCCTCTGCCTCTACCCAAACTCCAAAGAACCTTACATCCACTAAACTGTAAGTTCTTTTTTTTTTTTAAGATTTTATTTATTTATTTGACAGAGACAGAGAGATCATAAGTTGGCAGAGACAGGCAGAGAGAGAGGAGGAAGCAGGCTCCCTGCTGAGCAGAGAGCACGATGGGGGCCTGGATCCCAGGACCCTGAGATCATGACCTGAGCCGAAGGCAGAGGCTTTAACCCACTGAGCCACCCAGGCGCCCTAAACTGTAAGTTCTTAATGGCAAGGATCACACCATAGTTATTTCTGTATTCCAAACACTCAGGTCAATGTACACAGTGTTTATAAATGTTGATTGAATGAATAATTTCCACCATTCATCTCCTCTAATCTTTTCTTCCACCATTTTTTATTTCTGTGTGTCTCTCTCGTTTCTGTACACCTCTGTGTCTATATGCTTGTCTCCAATTTTCTCTTCATGTCTATTCATCATTTGTCCGTTCTCCTCCTTACCACCATCTCTTCTATTACTGATCATAACAGAACTAAAATGTATTTTTGTTTCTATCTATTGAATCGAAATTGATGGTCTCTATTCTTAAAGTGATTAAACAGACCATTTACATTTTTCTTAAAACTGTTTTTTTAAAACTGTTTTTTACCATGTAACCCTCAATTTATTATTTTTAAAAGTTAATTCTGAAATGAAAAACAGTCACTCTTGTTCTAAAATGAAAAGAAAGGGATCTAACAGATGTTTGTGTTCTTTTGTGTTGCGGGGGAACATTCAAATCTTGAAAATATTATAAGGGCGGGGGAGCTTATATACTAATCAGAAGAAAAAATATTAAAAAATTGAAATTCTCAATTTTAGTCAGGTATCTAAAAAGATTATGGGGGGTAGTGAAAGTTGAAAAACTCAACATGTACCATTATTTCATTATCTAAAAATGTAAATGAAAATGTTATAAGGCACATCTTCTTTCAGCACTAACTTATTTTAAAATCTTCAAAAAAAAATCTTTTACTTCGACTTTACTTATTTGTAAGTGTTGACACTTTGTGTTATGTTGTATTTGTAATCTGACAAAAAATGACCCTTCTTCCTTTTAAGTACTTGATTATATGCAATTTGCAACCCTTGAAGGTAAAGGCGCTTTTGAATCTTAGTGGTAAAGGAGCAATTTCCTTTCAACCTGTCCTACTGGTACTCAGATAACACTCCCAAATCACTCAGCAAATCAAAATGCAAATATAAAGCAGTGAAAGAGACAGTTCTCCCCCCACCCCCTCCCCATTTTTTTTTCCTCCCATAATATTTAAGGCTATTTCTTTACTCTGTGAAATAGTAGCATTGCCCCTACACACATAAAATGTTATTTCTCCTAACACTGCAATCCACTTAAAAGGAAAAATTTGGATGCCTAGCCTCAATTTTGTATAAAATGTAATTTTTATCAACAGAAGCCAAACAAAACGTGACTTGAGTAATATTAAAATACAGAATACTGTAGATCCAAAAGCCTCTAAAGTTCTTTGAATTTTCTTCTGAAGGAACCTACATCTCTTACTAAAAAGGGAAAATGATCATAATTAGCGTGTAATTAAATGTGTGCACTGAGGAGTAAGGCTCATCCTCCCAGTTCAGACCAGGCAAATGGGCGTCACGTTAAAAGAATCTCATCATAGTTAGGAAAAAGAAAGGGCACATAGGGCAAGGAGCCACAGGGCAAGCCGCGGCCCCAAAGACGTAAGGCAGCTGGGCTTAGACACAGAGAAGCCACATGAAGTCCTTCTGCCTGACAACGAGATCTGAGAGCAGCCCCCTACAAAAGCGTGTCCTTCCCAGGAAGGGGAGCGAAGGCACTCAGCATAAGCACAAAGTACACAGCTCCAGGTCAAGTTAGAAGTTAGGAAAACCCAGGTTCTGCTAAAATAACAAATGTTGCGTGTGTACACTGTGCACGCTCTTCCCCGGCAGGGAAGACCAACAAAGGTGCATAAACCAACTCCGTAAAAACGTAACAGCGTGCACCCACACCTCTCAGCCCACACCGGATCCGAAGCGCGGCTGCGCTGGAACACGGGTCCACACCAAGCTGCAGAGGACGCAGCCCGGCTAGAGAGCAGAAGCTCTAGGGGCTCGCCCGGGAGGGTGGAGACTCGAAGGTACTCCTAATCCTTCACCTGCCAGGCTGCGCGGGACCGAGCGCAGGGCGGGGCGGCGGCGGGGGGGGGGGCGGAAAGCACCGGGAGGGGCCGCACGGCCGCTCACAGCCCTCACCTGGCAGAAGCACCTCTGCGCCGCCGTTTCAGGGGCCTGCTGCCCACAGTGACCCGAGCCGAGCAGCCACACGGCCCCCACGAGGCCGATCAGGAAGCCCCAGCGGCGGCCCATACCAGCTCCGGCCGCTCGTCGCCCGGCGCCTCCCGGTTCTAGCACTGCGGCGCAGGCCGCGCGTCCGCAGATGAAGCCCGCGCGGGCCGGCCCCTGGCGGCGCCCCACCTCCCGGCCGCCTCCCAGGCCCGCCCTTGGCTCTCCCGCCTCTCAGCGGCCGCCACCTCCCGGCAGGGCCTGCGGACGTGCCGGAGCGCCCGCCGCGGGCCGCCCGGGGCGTCGGGTCAGCTTCCTTCCCCACGCGTGAGGCTGACGCACGAACCCGCTTCCCGGTCCGGCCCCGCCCGGTGCGCCGCCCCCGTCCCCGGTCCCCCTACGCCTGGCGCCTGGTGCCTCGCTCGGGTGCGGCCGCCCCCCCCAACCCACCCGCGCGGGTGTCCCAGTCCTTCCCGCTGTGAGAATGAGAGCGAAACCTCCTGGGGTCTGGGTCTCCCCGCAGGGCCCCACCCCGCCCCGCGCACTCCCGGTCAATCCTTTGGTATCTCCATGCGTGGAAAGCAATCGGGTTCACGGTGTCCCTGGCAGTCTTAAAGCTGAAAGGGACATGAGTGATCATCAAGACCAGGGCTGCAAAGGTAATTTAGAGTTTCCAGTAGTTACGTCGAAAGAGCAAAAAGAAACAGGTGAAATTAATTTTAATATATTTTATTTAATCCAACATATGTGAAACATTTCAAAATATACTCAACAGTAAATTATTCATTAAATATTGTACATGTTTTTAAATCTATCTGATGTACATTGTATGCAAATAAACATTTCATAGTAAAATGTAGCGAGTGGCTCTGATTATATCTGTCAGGGCAGGTGGAAACTTCCCTCACATTTCATCTACCCACCCTGGGGAGATGACATGAGGAAGAGACAAGCTGGTCCTTTAATTCCAAGTCATAGGTCTAGTCTAAAAGCTTTTTTTTTTTTTTCCAAGAAGTTTTCAAGGTGGGGGCGCCTGGGTGGCTCAGTTGGTTAAGCAACTGCCTTTGGCTCAGGTTCCATGTTGGGCTCCCTGCTTGGCGGGAAGCCTGCTTCTCCCTCTCTCACTCCCTCTCTCGCTGTGTTTCTCTCTCGCTGTGTTTCTCTCTGTCAAATAAATAAATAAAATCTTAAAAAAAAAAGTTTTCAAGGTGAAACTGGAAAGCTTCCCAACATCTTTCTTACACATTAACATTTCAAATATTTCAAATTATCTTTTTTATTATGGTATGCCATTTTTAAAAAACCATTATTTAATGAAGTAGCTTAGGATATGGTAGGCCACAAATAGGTATTACTTCTGTTTTCCAGCTGAGAAAAATAAGCATAGAAAGTTTATATATGTTATTCAAATCCACATGATGTGCTAGAGGTGAGACTCAAACTCAGATATTTCTTACTTCGATGCCCATAACCTGTGCTCTGCCCATCACTTGCCAAGTGGACTGACACATTGTAAAATGTCATCAACCATCTGAGATCCTGGTGAGCCTGAGAAGCTCAGATTCTATTTTCTACAACATGCTACATGTACATATTAATCCAATCTCCCTCTTTGCCTAGGAAGTTCTTTTTCATACCTGTGTACTAATCCTATTTCTCTCTCCAGGGCCAGACCCAGTTCATTCATTCCCTCTTCTACATGGTCTTTCTGGTTTCCTCTTCACCCATTTCCAGTATCTAAACGAATTTCAGTTCAGTAAACTTACTATATGTCAGACTGAGCTTGACACTAGAGATATAAAGACATAGAAGACCCAGTCCCTGCATGTAGAGTGACACCCCACAAAACTTAGTATGTGATCCTTTATGACATTTCTACCTCATGTTTCTACCACTGAATTGTAATTTCTTTCAACTGTTTAAGTGGGAATTATGCCTCAAACATAGCTATGACTCGAAGTATCTTAACAAGTCTTCTCTTTGCCTGTGTTTGTAAAATGAATATTTTTTCATATACAATATTAATATCTAAAAAATACACTATCAAAAATAAGAGATACAAAAATGGAGAAACTGAATAAAACCTAAAGTTGTAGAAGGAAGCAATCTGAACATGAATCAGCTCTGGATTTCACCCTGATGCAATAAACCTGTAATTTGGGAGAGTTTAAAAGTATCAATGTTCCCAGGACGAAAGCTCCATTCCTCAAGATTTGAAGTCTTGCCCACAACAAATATCTAGCAAACTTGTAAACAGAAACCATCATCACCATCTAAGAGAATTTAGTTGTTTTTTTTAAAAGATTTTATTTATTTATTTGAGAGAGAGCATGAGAGCAGGGTGAGGAGCAGAAGGAAGAGGAGACTCCCCCCCCCATAAGCAGGGAGCCTGATGTGGGGCTCGATCCTGGAACTCTGGGATCATGACCTGAGCCAAAGGCAGACGCCCAACTACTGAGCCACCCAGGCACCCCAGACAATTTATTTTTTACTTTATTACTTTTTCAGCTTTACTGAAATTCAATTGACTAATAAAATTATAAGATATTTAAAGTGTCATGATGATTTGATATACAGAAGCATTTTCAAAGGATTCCCCCAGCCCCCCTGAGTTCATTAACACATCTTTCATCTCACATATTTACCCTTTCTTCGTCCCGGGTGAGAACATTTAAGTTCAACTCTCTTAGCAAATTCCAATTATGCAAATAGTTACCAACTATAGTCACCATATTAGACATTAGATCCTAAGAGCTTATTCATGTTTGAAGGTTTGTACCCTTTTACCAGTTTCTCCCTATTCCTTCCCCCACCCCAGCCCCTGCCAACCACTTTTCTACTCTGTTTCTATGAGGTTGACTTTTTTTTTTTTAATTTCACATGTAAGTGATACCATGCAGTATTTGTCTTTCTCTGTCTGACTTATTTCATTAGGCATGATGCCTTCCAGGCCTATCCATGTTGTAGCAAAAAGCAGGATTTCCTTCTTTCTCATAACTGAATAGTAGTCCATTGTATATTTATACCACATCTCCTTTATCCATTTATCCACTGATGAACACTTAGGTTGTTTCCATACTTTGGCAATTGGGAATATGCTGCAATGAACATGGGAGTGCAAATATCTCTTTGAGATAATGGTTTCATACGCACCCAGAAGTGGGATTGCTGGATCTTACTTTATGGTCTTAATAATTATGATTTTTCTTTTCAGCTTTTTAAGGAACTTCAGAATGTGTAAAACACAGTTTCATACACATGGCATAACTACCACTGACATCTATTTCCCTGAGAATCCTTCAAGTTGGTCCTTTTTGTGTGAGTTCACTTTTCCCACCCTGCCTACTCTAGCAATCACCTCACCTGTGTCAGGGCCTATGAAATAACTGATTCGTCACTTAGTAATCATTAAGGAGCACCCATAGGGGACATAGTTCAACCTTTGCTCTCCAAAAGTCCAGCCTCCCTTCTATTATATCTTAGCTAAACAACATTAAATTTTTTAGAGATGAACAAGGTCACAACCTTGTTATTCTAATACTAGTGATTATAACAATAACATAGTTTAGATTTAGTGTACACAGCATTTCTTGATGGAATTCTGATTACCTGTGCAAACAACAGCTATTATTATTATTTTAATGACCAAAGCAGGAAATGGCTTGTGCCCAATTTCTCAAAATGAGACATGGAGATTTCTGTGGGAAGCTTCTTAGTACCTAAACATTTTCTGGCACTGACGAGGCTGGAAGGAAGTAATTTAAAGGGGAAAATTTGCTCAAGGAAAAGGAATTATTTTGACACTCAAGAGAAAGAAAGGCTAAGTAAAAATCTAAAGGTTTGGTGTTGATAGTTGATTAGATCTATTTAGGATTATTCAATAAATTAGGATTTAATGAATATAAATATGCATGTAATACATTGCTAGAATTTTCCTTCAAGGTAGTTGAATTATTTGAGAAGGGGAAGAAATGCCACCTAAGCTCTATCTTCACCTCTTTTCCCTCATATTCCTGGGAGAACAAGCTTCATATAATAGCAACTGACATTAACTTCCCATTTACACCTTAACCCTACTGTGCAGTCAGGTGTCCCGCTCTACTCTCCTACTCCTCATATCTAACCATCTTATGGTCAAATCTAATGACTATTTTCATGAGATCATGAAATCTCTGCTGCATTTTGATAATGCTGATTCCATCCTCCTTTAATTCAGTTTCCTATGCACCAAATACTCCAAATTCTCCTTACACTTCTTTTTTTTTTTTTAAGATTTTATTTATTTATTTGACAGAGAGAAACATAGCCAGAGAGGGAACACAAGCAGGGGGAGTGAGAGAGGGAGAAGCAGGCTTCCTGCCGAGCAGGGAGCCCGATGTGGGACTCGATCCCCGGTCTCCGGGATCATGACCTGAGCCGAAGGCAGTTGTTTAACCAACTGAGCCACCCAGGCGCCCCATCTCCTTACACTTCTCTAATATTATTTAACTGTCTCTTTCCTGGGCTTTCCACCAGCCTACCTCTATGATGTGAGTGTTCCCCAGGATTCTATCCCCTGTCCAGTGCTCTTCTTCTGTACTTGCCCCTGAAGAAAGTTGCCCAGTCTCATGATTTTAAATACCTTCTCCCTGCTCATGATTCCTAAATCTATTTTTCTAGTTCAGATCTCTCCTTTGACCTTCAAAATCCAACTGCCTATTGGACACAACCATCTGCTTTCCTCAGAACTGTTTGGCCATACTACCATCCATATCTATATACCTAGAAAGCAGGAAGCCACCCTCAGTTTCCCCCTCTTTTTTACCAGTCTGTAGATTGGTTGATCTATTAGTCAACCAAGTCCCAGTAGTTCTTTCTTCAATTTATTCCCTTCTCTCCATCTTTATGACCAAGGACTTAGTTTCAGCACTTATTGTCACTCACCTGACTTATTGTCATATTTTCTTAAATGAAGAAGATACCAAGCCTCTAGGCTTATACCCATCAAAAAACAGCCTCCATGCTACCCTGATTTCTTAAAAATATAAATCTGACCACATCACACCTCTGTTTAAAATCTGCAATGGTCACCACCCTCTGAGGAATCAAACACAAAATCCTCAGCATGACATTCAAGGTCCCCATGATCTGGCCTCAACTATTTTTCCAATTACATCTCCAGTACCTCTCTGCCTTATATTGACTGAACTTTTCACAATTCCCCATATCTAGCTAATTCCTTTAATATTAAGCTCAGGAAACTGCTATCTCTATGAAGTCTTCCCTAAAACTTGTCTGTGGTTGGATTAGATTTCTCCTTTTTGGTTCTATAAGCTCATATAATTGTACTTAGTACATGGAATCAAATATGAATTTATGTATTCTCCTCATACAACAGAGGGGTAGGGAACTCGTGTTAGTAGTCTCAGCTTCCTCAGCATTTACTGTGTGAGTTTCACCAGATGACTTTTGAGTGAATTAATGAATGTACACATAAATTAAATAATGAACTTAAAAAGATAACAGCATGAGATGTCACAGGAAAACATGTGATTATGTTTCAAACAAAGATTATAGGCTTAGAGGCAAAGTAGTGATTTTGGGCAGAAGTAAATTTGGATGGGGCAGAGGACAGAAGAAAATTGGAATTGACAAGAGAAAATTCACAAAAGGTATGGATGTGGGAAAATTGATGACAAAGTAGGGGCTCAACACCAGTTGATGGATTAGAAAAAAATAAAGGGAACTTATCTAAAATTCATTTAGAACACATTTCAAAATCAAATTGTCCAGTCAAGAAACAAGAGTGTCTATAAACTCAGGGACTCTAGACTCAGCATGTTTAGAAAGAGAGGGGGAAAAGTTTCAAAATGAAAAAAAAAGGGGGGGTGGTTAAGTGAAGCCCCTCCCTGTTGAATGTTAAAATGCCTTTCTTACCTCCAGCAGACCACCTGTAATACTCAGCTCCAAAACTGAGTTTTGTGCATACCTGCTTTCCAGTCACCACCTCATACCTGATCCCTTCCTCTCCCATTCTGAAAGGGGAATGGAGAATTATTATTACTATTAATATTATTTTTTTAAAGATTTTATTTATTTATTTGACAGAGAGAAACACAGCTAGAGAAGGAAGACAAGCCCAGGGAGTGAGAGAGGGAGAAGCAGGCTTCCCACCAAGCAGGGAGCCCGATGTGGGGCTCGATCCCGGGACTCCGGGATCATGACCTGAGCCAAAGGCAGTCACTCAACCAACTGAGCCATCCAGGTGCCCCTATTATTATTATTATTATTATTCCAGGAATAAACAACAGCATCAGAAACAACAGACAGTTAGTCCCTCCTCACCACTCAAACACACAGAATTCTTCTTCCTTTTATTTAATGACTCAGTTTATGACCAGAATACCCAGGCTAATAAGTTTGTTAAGGAAATCCCCCAACATGAAATAAACCATACAAGTAAGAAAATAGGAACTTTGAGGACACAAAGAGGGAAGCAAGGAAGACAAACAGTGATAATCAATATCATCAAATACATAAGAACAGGAGTATATAAAAAGGAAACACTAGAGAACAAGAAAGAGATCTTGGAAACTAAACATAAGATAGCCAAAATAAAAAGTTTTGACTGAAATATTAGAGGAAACATTGAGGAAATCTCCTAGATAGTGATATCAAAAACCAAAGAGATAGAAATAAATGAGAAGGGATGGAAAAAATAGAGGCTTAATTCAAGAACAGAGTCTGATAATAAGAGTACCAGTAAGAGAGAACATAAAAACAGAGAGGAAATCATCTTAGAGGTTATTCAAGAAAATAGCCAAAATTGAAGAACAACCACTTAAATTGATAGGGTGCACTGAGTGCCCAGTCTACTAGATGGAAAATGCCCCTAACAGAGGTAAAGTTTTCAGAAAGAAAAACAAAACACCTGGTCCTCTACAAGGAATTAAGAATCAGAAAGTTTCTGTAGCAGCCCTGGAAGCTTTAGGAAATGGAGGAAGGCCCTCAAAATTCTGAGAATTCTTTTTTTTTTTTTTTTTAGGATTTTATTTATTTGACAGAGAGAAACACAGCCAGAGAGGGAACACAAGCAGGGGGAGTGAGAGAGGGAGAAGCAGGCTTCCCGCCAAGCAGGGAGCCCAATGTGGGGCTCGATCCCGGGTCTCTGGGATCATGACCTGAGCCGAAGGCAGTTGCTCAACCAACTGAGCCACCCAGGCGCCCCTAAAATTTTGAGAATTCTTTAGCCAGCCAAGCTATTAATCAAGTCTGAGAATAGAATTAAGGTATTGTTATAGATGAAGACTAATGTACATCTTTAAATCCTTTTTTCAGACAATTTATGGGAGGTTAGGATCCAACCAAAGAAGTAAACTGGAAAAGAGGAGACATGGGTATCCAGAAAGGAAAGAGCCCCAAGAGAGGAGTCAGAGAAGTTCTGAGAAGACAGCCATGCAACATCCCTGGGGCCCAGATTAGCGACAGCAAGGAAGCCTCAGGAGGAGTGTCACTAGTGATTTTTTTTTTTACTTGATGTGAATGACTTTATGGAAAACGCTATTCAGGGGAAGTTAATTTTATTGTAAAGTTGGGGAGAAGTCATTAAAAAAAAGAAGAACACTTTAAAAATTAGGCAGTTTTTAATTCCAGGAAATTCAAACAGTTTTAGAATAAAATGTACCTGTTGTAGGGGTGCCTGGGTGGCTCATTTGGTTAAGCGATGGCCTTTGGCTCAGGTCATGATCCTGGTGTCCTGGGATTGAGCCTTCCATTGGGCTCCTTGCTCCGTGGAGGGCCTGCTTCTCCCTCTCCCTCTGCTGCTTCCACTGCTTGTGCTCTCTTGCTCTCTCTCTCTCTCTGTCAAAAAAAAATTAATAAAATCTTAAAAAAAGAGCTGAGAATGGACGCCTGGGTGGCTCAGTGGGTTAATAAAGCCTCTGCCTTCAGCTCAGGTCGTGATCTCGGGGTCCTGGGATGGAGGCCCACATCGGGCTCCCTGCTCGGCGGGGAGCCTGCTTCCTTCTCTCTCTCTCTGCCCGTCTTTCTGCCTACTTGTGATCTCTTTCTGTCAAATGAATAAATAAAATTAAAAAAAAAAAAAGAGTTGGGGAAAGGGACCCAGGGGTAGAATAGGGTGGAGTGGTGGACTCTTCTTTTTCAGTCTAAATGTTGTACTTTTAACAAAAAAGTCTTTATGTATTACTTTATTAAAGAAGAGTATTTCCCAAAAGCATAGGAATTTTAACTTCTGTTCCTATCTCAACATCTTGCTGCTTAGCCATGGATACATTCAATTACATGCATCCCAGTAGGCATTTGGGATAGATATTTGGGATGACAAATTTCCAAAATCTTGAGTGTCACGTGCAGGAGCAAAATAGTTGCTACTTGCCTATCTGTAGAAAGAAACTTCCTAGTTTCTCTCTAGAAAAATATCAGTTCCTGTCCTATTAGTTAACTCTCACTGTGTAACAGATTACCATAAAACTTAATGGCTTAAAACAGTGAACACTGATCACTTCACAGTTTTTGTGGAGCAGCAATTCAGGAGCAGTTGAACTGGGTGTGTGACTCAGTCTCTCACTGATTTAAAATCAAAACTATGGTTTCAGTCATCTGAAGGCTTCCCTAGGGCTGGACGCTCTCCTTCCAAGATGGCTCACTTCCATCGCTGCTGGCAGGAAGCCTCAGACTCTGAAAGAGAGGAATACAGTCTTGTGTGTACATATGAAAAGGACGTGGGGGTACCTGGGTGTGGGGGGCTCAGGCAGTTAAGCATCCAACTCTTGGTTTTCCGCTTAGGTCATGATCTCATGGGTCATAGGATCCTGCCCAGAGCTGGGCTCTGCACTCAGCAGGGAGTCTGTTTGCAAGTTCTCTCCTTCTGCCCCTTCCCCCTCCTGTCTGTGTGTGCTCTTTCCCAAATAAACAATTCAATCTTAGAAAAGAAAAGAAAAGAAAAGGAAAAGGAAAAGAAATAGGGCTATTCTGCAGCAGCCATGTGGAAGATAGATACTTTTGCCGGATGGGTGACAGAAAAAGAACAAGGGTCAAGGGAGTTTAAAATATTAGTGTGTTATGTTGAAATAACACATCAGTATGTATTCATAAATATTTATTGAATTGAACCAAACTGAGCTGTCTTTTTTCTCTGTCTCATCCTCTCTTCTTTACTTCTTAATGTCAGAGGTGTTATATTTTGGAATCGTTGGACTAGTTTGACCAGAATAGTTGCTGCTGAGGAGAAGGGACTATCCCTGCTTAGTCCATCTTACTTGTTTATTAGCTACTGCAATTTTCAGTTATATTTGGAAAAACATATATTTTTTTTGAAAACAGAATATGACAGTCATGCAATACTCATAAGATGTTTTCCCAAGGAATTTGAAGACCCCTTTTATATGACTTTTATGTAGTAATTTAATTCACATAAATTTGCACTTTATCTGTATATGTAGAAATACCTATTTAAACTCAAATATTCAGGGCCACTGTATAAGATCAAATGGAGTCTATTTCGGGCCTTTGACTTAGTCTATTGCAGCAACAATAAATTATCCCCAGGAACAATGCTGGTAAGAGGTACAGCAATGAGGATCTGTTCTGCAAAAATTGAGTTTATTACTACCCTTAAAATAAATAATTTAAAATCATTATTTAAAACACTATTGAGTGCTTACTATGTGCCAGACATTGTGGTAATAGCTATAGGCACATATCTTATTTAGTACTATGATATCCTGTGAGATAGGTGCAATTATTATGCTCATTTTAGAGAGATTTTGAGAGATTAAATAATTTGTCCAAAGCACGGAAATCTGAAAGTTCTGTTAGACTTCAAGTTCCTGACTCAATGCCTTTCTCTTGTACTCGGTATCTCTCTATAACCCACCCTCTTCCAGTCTCATTGGCCTCCTTTCTGTTCCTAAAAATGAGCCCAGCTCTTTTTTGCCTCAAGGTCTTTGCACTTGCTGTTTCCTCTATCTGGAAGGTTTTTCTCCACTTTGTTGCTTGGCTGGCTCTAATGTCAGATGCCCTTCTAAATTAGTTCTCCTTACCTTACTCTATAACATCACCATGTTTTATTTCCATTATAGTATTAATTACACTCTGAAATTATGTTTTAATCTCCCCACCAGATCATATCCTTAGTACCTCATTCACTGAATGAAGAAGTGACTAAAATAGCCTACTCCCGTTCCTGAAGGTCCTTGATAATACCATATTATACCAATAGGCTATCCGTGTTATTCCAATAGCCCACTGGAACAATTTAGAGAGACTGCACATTGCCTCCTTCACTGCCATCTCAGTTTATAACAAAGTCGGCCGTGGTTTCCAGGACAGCAGTGGTTTAACACTATCCACACTACTCTGGAGACGACCAGGACAACCGCTCTCCGCTCTAGCAAGTACGACCTGCAGGGGATGGTATGGGTGGAGGCCTCCTTCGGTGCGCAACTGAGCCGTAGGTGAAACGCGACGCGGAAGCGGGAGGAGGGAGTACAGAGGCGGAGCCAACCGGAAGGGGCGGGGTCGTCCACGAATCCGCGCGCCCCCGGGAGGCGTTCCTCCCTCGCCCCGCCCCTTCCCCCGCCCGGGCGGCCATGGCCATTCCCGGCATCCCCTATGAGCGACGGCTTCTCATCATGGCGGACCCTAGAGATAAGGCGCTGCAGGACTACCGCAAGAAGCTGCTGGAGCACAAGGAGATAGACGGCCGTCTCAAGGAGTGTGAGTGCACCTTTCTTTCCACGTAATCCTATGCCTGGGCGTGCTTCTGTCTCTAACAAAGCAGAGGCCCTTGGCCAAGCCCGGCAGCCGAGCCCCAGGGATAGGGAGGCCTCGGTCCAGGGACAAGGCGCTTTGTCATCCGGCCCTGAGCTTGGGAAGTACAGTCTCTTCGGGCGTAGAAATGGCCCAGTCTGGTCCAGGTGACAGGGAGAACATCTCCAGTTCCGAGATGGAAGTGGAAGAGGACTAGAGGAGGAATGAGGGAGAAGTGGGCCAGGGATGTTTGCCAGGTTGGAGTGCAAAGAGGGCGGCGTAGTGAGTCTCGGCACCCAGAGAGAGGAGACTTAAGCCAAGGAAGCTTAAGCAATAGATGAGACTTGAGGTGCTAGCTTGTTATTGGGGTGGAGAGCCAGAGAGGAGCTTGAGAGAGGAGTCTATCGGTGGGTCATAATAACCCGCCTCGTCTTTCCTCATATTTTGAGTTGTACTCTATCAGGCACACACAAGTTTCTCTTACCTCCAGAACTAAAAGGGCGCTTATATTTTTTCGTAGTGCACCTTCACTGAAAAGCCTGAGTGGTTTGATTAAAAGGAGAAAGAAACATCTAATTCTGTAGATCATTGCACCTGTTGATCTTATTTAGTGTGGAAAGCCATAGAGTAATAATCCATGCGGGTAGCTGACGAGGTGAGGAAGGGTCTCATATCATTTAGATTTGTAGTCTCAAAGAGTGTCAGTATCTGTTAAGAATGTAGCCATGTTATGAATGCGCTTGAAAGAGTATTGCCAATCAAGAAAATAAAAATGTGCTTTTTCTGTAACATTTCATTTTTAAACTTATCCCCTACAAATGGCATTATTTTTTTTGTGGTTTCATACAGTGAATATAAAATATATGTAAAGTAAAATAGACTGAAATAAACTTACGTAAAGTGATACTTAGTGACTTAAACTCACTAAGATTATTGTTTAATTAAAAATGTTCAAATATATTATTTCAGTAAGGGAACAATTAAAAGAACTTACCAAGCAGTATGAAAAATCTGAAAATGATCTGAAGGCCCTACAGAGTGTTGGGCAGGTAGGTAATGGAGTTTGGGGTATAGGGAATGATGGCAATTTGTTTTTTTAGTTACTGGCAAAAAATAATGTTTTTTTCCCCCCCAGATTGTGGGTGAAGTACTTAAGCAACTGACTGAAGAAAAATGTAAGTGGATTGAACTGTTAATTAGTAAAGAAAAGAAATAGATTCCCCTTCCTCCCACCATGAACTTTTGAAATGCTTATTAGTTTAATGATAATTATGAAGGTAGATGATATTCTTGGATAGACTGAGTTTTCTTTCAATTATTATCTTCTTGGAGGACATAAATAAAACTCAGCCTGCCATCAATGTGGATATGTATTTATTTTTCACTTTCTATTTTTCAATTTGTTCTTTCATTTTCTTCTTGTAGTCATTGTTAAAGCTACAAATGGACCAAGATATGTTGTGGGTTGTCGTCGACAGGTAACACTTTACATCTGTACAGTGCTTTATAATTGGTAAAAGTGCTTTCATATATGTTATTTAATTCTTGAGGTAAGCAGGTCAGGCATTTATACCCATAACTCCTAAAGGTGGTTTGTTCAGATATAACTAACAAAACTTGAACTCAAACCATGGACATTGACCTGGTATTCTCTATTTTCTACTTTATCACATTGCTTCAGTAATCTTTACATATTTAGAAATCTAAGCATTTTAGAATTGGAAAATAACTCGGATCATTTTATTTTAATGTCTTTTTTGAAGAGACTTAGAACTTGTCAGTTACTTATGTTTTGTATTTAAACATTCAGAAATGTTAATGATTTTTCTGTAGCCTAAGTCGATTTTGTATGAGTTCGTTTAGATTAGAATAGACAAATTGAAATAACTGCAGATTTCGTTTTGCTGTCATAAAAAAATGTCAACAAATGGCTTTAAGTAATTTAGTAGGCTCATTTATGTACTATCCTATTCTTTTGGAAATCTTCTCAGAACTTTTTTATAAATTCATTGAAGAGCTTTTTCTTAGTGTTTGTCATATCATGGGTTCACATTTGAAAACATTGATACAACATGGCCATAGAGTGGAATTTAACCCAGGGATTAAATCTTATCCTAGCATTTTGCCAAGTGGGAAGATATTTTCTAAATCAAAATATTAAATGTCTAGCCTGACAAAGGAGTTCTGTGTCCTTTACAGGGATTCCTTAATTCCAAAAGTTGGTATTTCTAAGATATTTCTTGATTGTGTGAGGGCAAGAGACTATTTGAAGACTGGAAAATAGAAGAAAAGCTAGAGTATATATTCTCTGTACATGTAAATGTTGAAAAGCTTTACATTGATTTTTGTGTAGTTCTTTTCAAGTACTTCACTTATTAACAACTTTTTAAAGCTTAATCCATTAAATTAAACCTAGTATTTTTGCCTGTCTCCCCTTCATTTTCTTTGGCACTAAATCCTAAATTTAGAGTTCTTTGTAAAATCCTGTGAAAAGTAATAACTGGTACAGTTCTGAAATTGTATTGGCAAGTAGTTTTTTAAACTATCAAAAAGTAACAACTTTAGAAAAGGAACATCCTGAGTATGAGGTGAGTCTGTTGGATAGATTCTGATTCTATCCAAATAAATTACCCTGCCTAAATATGCCAATAAGTTGTTCAGTATGATTCAATCTAATGTGTAATGTATTTAGCATAATATCTGACTTGTAGCAAAAAGCATGAATATTGATTGCTGGGGTTTTTTTGGTTTTGGTTTTACCATTTTAATAAAAACCTCTAAGGTGATACAGAATGAGTGCATTTCTCCCTTATTTCCTGTAGTCAAGTAACATGTTCTTTGCCAAAGCTGTAGTTTTTAAAGTAAATCTAAAGGGCATATTGCCAAAGTAACACTGTACACCTTAAACTTACATGATGTTATGTGCCAAATTTATTTAATAAAAAAATAAGTTAAAAGAGACTTTAAAAGAAAAATAAAATAAATAAAAAGCAGCATACCTTTAAAGTGCTTCCTTTTCCTTCCCCCAAAATGTTCACTTAGAGATTTCTGTATAAATATTTTGGTACCAATTGCTAGTCATTATAGTGCCTGAATCAAAATGAGCAAAATTGTATGAAATAGCCTTTGAAAGTAAAATACATTTCTTTCTTTTAAATAAGCCCTTTTCCACTGCAAACTTTATATATCAGTGATTTCACATTTCACACTGAGATTGCATACAGGGCACTCTTAAGGGAAGTAACTTTGAATTATTACCTTTATAAGCCCTTCTGTTGGCATGTGTTTAAAATCAGGTGTTAGTGTTCTTTTTGAAGAGTGAAAGTGATTATTTGACTTCTAAATATTATGCTCTTGTTAGAGTATTATTTCCCATTTTAAGTGTTATGTGACATTTTTTGTTTTGTAAAATTAGCTTGACAAAAGTAAGCTGAAGCCAGGAACAAGGGTTGCTTTGGATATGACTACACTAACTATCATGAGGTAGGTTTCTTATTCTATTTATTTTACTTTTTTTTTCACAGAGGGAAGATTTTAGCCAAAATATATATGCTTCTTGGGGGAGTGGGAGGATGGGGTAATTGAATGATGGGTATTAAGGAGGGTATGTGTGGTGATGAGCATTGGGTATTCTGTGCAACTAATGAATCGTTGAACACTTCATTAAAAGCTAATGATATACTGTATGCTGGCTAACTGAATATCGTAATTAAAAAAAACCCCAAAATACATGCTTTTTTTTTTTTTTTTAAGATTTTATTTATTTGAGAGAGAGCCAGGGGTTGGGGGAATGGGGAGGGCTCAAGGAGAGGGAGAAGCAGGCTGCCTGCTGAGCAAGGAGCCTGAAGTGGAGCTGGATTATAGGACTCTGAGATCATGGTCTGAGCCAAAGGCAGTTGCATAACTGACTGAGTCACCCAAGTGCCCCCCTAAATATATGCTTCTTGAGATCAATGAGTATGTTGTCACTTTTTCCATTTTACTAATTTCTAATTAATGTAAATGCATTTTTATGAGATCATCTACAGGTGTTTACATAAGCAAGTCATTTATACTCTGTAGGCTGAGAGAAAATACATCTTTTAAAAAAATATATATATCTTATCATTATAGATATTTGCCAAGAGAGGTGGATCCATTGGTCTACAACATGTCTCATGAGGACCCTGGGAATGTTTCTTATTCTGAGATTGGAGGACTGTCAGAACAGATTCGGGAATTAAGAGAGGTTGGTAGTGTATGCTTTGTTCTCTGAACTTACTAATAAATAGTACTGGTTTTAAGACACCCAAAGGGAGAAAGGGAATGAAAGATTATTTTGTCCAAATAGTGGTTACTAAATATTATACATTTAATATTATGGCTAAGAGAAAAATAGCACTGAATTTCTAGCCATGAAAATTACAGGTATTGTTAATTTGGAGATAATTTGGTGTTAGAAAAACCCTGTTCTTTCTGTGACAAAAAAAAAAAAAAAAGCTAATAATTGATAAAAATCTAATGCCCAAGCACTTTTGGATTGAGTATAATACAGTTTTTTCCATAACCTTATTAATGTTAGCTTCCCATTCTTAAGGTAAGTTACCTGTACCTTAAAATTTTTTTTTTCTAGATTAAAAAAAAATTTTTTTTAAAGTAATCTCCACATCCAGTGTGGGGCTCAGATTCGTAACCCCATGCTCCACTGGTTCAGGTGTCCCTGAACCTTGAATTTTTTTTTTTTTTCAAAGATTTTATTTATTTATTTGACAGAAACACAGCGAGAGAGGGAACACAGCAGGGGGAATGAGAGAGGGAGAAGCAGGCTTCCCGCTGAGCAGGGAGCCGGATGTAGGGCTCGATCCCAGGTCTCTGAGATCATGACCTGGGCTGAAGGCAGAGTCTCAACCAACTGAGCCACTCAGGCACCCGAACCTTGAATATTTTATTTTGATAAATAAAATAATACTTGCTGCCATTTAAGAAAAATACTGGCTTTAGGGTAGCTTAAACCTTTTAAACTCTTTGGTGAAGAATCAAAATCAGGATTTCCTTGCTTCATAGCATGGCTTCTTTACAATTTTTTTTTTAAGTTTCTTTTTTTTTCATTTGAGAGAGAGTGAGCACAAGCATAGGGGAGAGGCAGAGAGAGAGGGAGAGGCAGACTCCCTGCTGAGTAGGGAGCCTGATGCCCGGATGGATCCCAGGAGCTGGAGACTATGACCTGAGCTAGAGACAGTTAACCGTCTGAGCCACCCGGGTGCCCCAGCAATTCTCTTTAAAGCAAATTACGTTGTTCATCATCCTAAATTAGGATGAAAATGTTTAGGAATGGATGAGGATAGTTATTATGGTTTATATCATCTGATTTAAGCACTAAGCCAGTAGTTTTCAGACATTAGCAGATTAAGTTTTCTGGAATTGTTATTAAAGATACAGATTCCTAGGCCCTTTGTATGATTTTGGTGCAATAGATTGGGGCTGGGACACAGGACTTAGCATTTAAACAAGTATTCCAGGTGATTATGAACCAAAATTGTTTTTGACCATACTTGAGGAAGCACTAGCATCATTACAAGTAAGTCTTTTCTCACTTTGTAGTTAATGAAAGGGCAACAGAGGAAGAATGAGTGTTTCATGAAACTGAGATCTTGTGTACAGTGATTTGCATTAGCTTTAGGAGCGGAAAATATCTCTCTCTCTCTCTCTCTCTCTCTCTCTCTCTCTCTCTCTCTCACACACACACACACACCCACACACAACACACAACCCACAAAACATGCACATGCAATACTCCTTTCCGTCTGCAGACACTAAGAATTTGGATTTCTTATACTTTTTATTTTAATCACAGCTGGTGGACGCAGCGATTCAATAGCTTATTTCTCAAGTTACTGGTACTATAAAGAGTTTAATGTGGGCAGTCAAATCCTCAATTTTTCTATTCTCTAGCTTTCTTTGCTTGAATCAATCTTACTAGGAGATTGAGAGCAGAATATATCGTTCTTTTTTTAAGTTTTTTTTTTTTCATAATCACCTCTTGTGGGGCTTGAACTCACAACTCCAAGATTAAGAGCTGAGCCAGCCAGGTGCCCTGAAATATTTTTTTAAGGCTGCTGTGACAAAATGACAGTATGAAAATTTTATGTACTTTTTCTCCTAATGGCAGTTCTAACTAACTAAATTTCCCCATTTTATAATTATTTTGTGTTGCAGTCCCAAATGCAAAATAATATAGATCATTTTTGTTTTGTTTTTCTTTTTTGCTTTTATTTTTTATAGTGTGATTTTTTTCATTGAGACATAATTTACATTCAGTAAAGTACACATATTTTAAGTGTATAATTCAAATATCTCTTGACAAATTATATGCTTTTGTAACTGTAACTATCACTTCAGTCAAGTGTATAGTTTGTTAAAAATAGCTCCAGACTGGGGCTCCTGGGTGGCTTAGTTGGTTGAGCGACTACCTTCGGCTCAGGCCATGATCCCGGAGACCCGGGATCGAGTCCCACTTCCGGCTCCCTGCTCGGCGGGAAGCCTGCTTCTCCCTCTCTCACTCCCGCTGCTTGTGTTCCCTCTCTCGCTGTGTTTCTCTCTGTCAAATAAATAAATAAAATCTTTTAAAAAAAAAAAAAAAAGCTCCAGACTTTTTAATTATTTTTTACATAATTAAAAAATATCTTAAATTTACCTGAAGAATAATGTGTAATATTAATGGCTTTACATAACATAGAATTCTAGACCTACTATAAATTATAATGTGTATATCTAACTATACTGATATTTCACTTAAAGTATTTTAAAGTTCATCAGAATATTCACTGAATTTTTAAAAAACAGTCAACTTCTTTTCTAGGTGATAGAATTACCTCTTACAAACCCAGAATTATTCCAGCGTGTAGGAATAATACCTCCAAAAGGCTGTTTGCTATATGGTCCACCAGGTTAGTGTTGAATTATGTCTGACCTACTAATAAAAGAATGAATAAAGGAAGGAATAAAAAAATAAGGTGAAAATTTAATGTGGGCTATTCCAGCCTCTATTCAGAGTAAGGAAGAAATAGGAGATGTCTATTATTTTCTCAGGTATGCTTAGTCCTCTTGTGCTTCATAGGATGTGTGTCTTAACATGCCATATGATTCTAGTGCATTGGTCCTTTGTGATTCACAGACCTCTGGCTGTTCCTAAGACACTTTCAGTGAGTCTGCAGGGTCAGACCTCACTTTGATATTACTTAAGACCTTACTTACCATTTTCACTCTGTTGACTGCTGATGGTGCAAAAGCAGTGTGGGTAAAACTGCTCATATTATAGCATGAGTCCATTACGTCAGTGGCATAAAATGGTACAAGTGGTCATTATGTTATCGACTGTTCATACTTGCAGTATTAAAAAAAAAAATGCAAGTTTCACTTTTTAGATGTTCTTGTTGAAGCCATAAAAATTATTTTTATTAAATCCTGATCTGTGAACAATGTTTTATATTCGGTGTGATGAAATGGGAAATACATGTAAAGTACTTCTCTTGCATCCTGAATAGGATAGTTCTCTCCAGAAGAAGCACTTGTGCCTTGAATTGTCAGCTGATTTAGCTGCTTTTCATAGAATATCATTTTTACTTGAAAGCATAATTTATAGACATTGTGTCTCTGTCGGACTGGTTTTTGGTTATTCAGATTGATTGTTGCTTATCTGTGAAACATTTTTTCAAAAATGAATGAAGTTAGCCTGTTATGTTAAAATAACTGACACCGGGCGCCTGGGTGGCTCAGTGGGGTAAAACCTCTGCCTTCAACTCAGGTCATGATTTTAGGGTCCCGGGATCGAAGCCTGTGTCGGGCTCTCTGCTCAGCAGAGAACTTGTTTGCTCCGCTCTCGCTGCCTGCCTCTCTGCCCACTTGTGATCTCTCTCTCTGTCAAATAAATAAATAGAATCTTTAAAAAAAAAAAATAACTGACACCATCTGTAGCCAGTGATAAAATTTGAGCTTTCAAGTGAAAATTAAATTTTCAAAACTTATATATCTGACAGCTTCTTATAAATTTTTTAGGGAGAAAGTATGTATATGTAGTGAGTGGGAGGAGGGAGAATTTTTTTTTTTTTTAAAGATTTTATTTATTTGACAGAGAGAAACACAGCCAGAGAGGGAACACAAGCTGCGGGAGTGAGAGAGGGAGAAACAAGCTTCCCGCTGAGCAGGCAGCCCAGTGTGGGGCTTGATCCTGGGACTCCGAGATCATGACCTAAGCCGAAGGCAAGAGGCCCAACCACTGAGCCACTCAGGTGCCCTGAGAGAGAATCTTAAGCACGCTCCACACTAGGGAACGTGATGCTGGGTTCCAGTTCACAACCCTAAGATCATGACCTGAGCTGAAATCAAGAGTTGGACCTTAACCAACTGAGCCAGGCATCCCCATGTTAGAACTCTCTGATGTTAATACTTGAAAGATGAGATGAGATCTGTAATATTAACAAATGTGGCTTTTAAATATTATATAATTAAAAATGCCAGCATTTGGAAGATTTTCATAACTTATTGAACTGGTAGTTTCCAAATAACCAGTAGTTGGTATTACAATATTGTTCATAGGTAAAAGATCCATTCATTATGCAGGATAGACCAGTGGATTCTAATGTAATAACCTCTAGTGTCTGTTAATAGGAGTTCATATATTTTTGGATATGTATTCAGCATGTTTAGAATTACAAGGGATATTTTGAATAAAATTTAAAATTTTACTATTGCAAGTTGAAATGCTTTAGAATTTTAAATGGAAATTCTCTTTAAGATTTAGCTTTCATTTTGCAAAATTTACTGTCCAGAGGATAGCATAAGAGGCTTTTGAGAATTTGTTTTGCTTTTCATCTAATTAGGACTTCTTTTGTTATTTTAGAAAAAAATTATTTATTTTTTAAGATTTTACCTATTTATTTGAGAGACAGTGAGAGAGCATGAGAGCAGGGTGAGGAGCAGGAGAAGCAAACTCCCTGATAAGCAGGCAGCTTGATGGGGGACCTGATCCCAGCACTCCGGGATCATGACCTGAGCCAAAGGCAGATGCTTCACCGACTGAGCCACCCAGGTGCCCTCTTTTGTCATTTTAGGCACAGGAAAAACACTCTTGGCCCGAGCTGTTGCTAGCCAGTTGGACTGCAATTTCTTAAAGGTAAAGGGAAGATTCTTTTTGTAGCTGTTGAAATTAAATTTTATTTGGATCGTCTTATGTTTACCTTAATGTTTTTCCTTTAATCAGGTTGTATCTAGTTCTATTGTAGACAAGTACATTGGTGAAAGTGCTCGTTTGATCAGAGAAATGTTTAATTATGCCAGAGATCATCAACCGTGCATTATTTTTATGGATGAAATAGATGCTATTGGTAAGAATAACACTGTTTAAAGTTTATTTTGAACTTTTTGAATGTGTTAAGAAATTCCTTAAAAATCTAAAGGAACCTCTCCTCCTTCACCTTTAATTGCAATTTGTGTGAAATAGCAAAATGGATTGAATGTTACTTTTAAAAAAAATTCTTAAAGTTTAGCCAATTTTAATTTGACATTGACAAAATGAGAAATGTCATACGAAAATCAACTGTCAGTATAATTCTTACTATTTAATTTTTATCTTAATGGTTTTAATTCAGATACAATTACTCTTTTATCTAAAGTGATGGTTGTAGAGGAAAAGAGTAACGCATATGAGTTTCCGTATCATTATTTTAGGTGGCCGTCGGTTTTCTGAGGGTACTTCAGCTGATAGAGAGATTCAGAGAACTTTGATGGAGGTAATATGTTGTAAAGGGGGTTTAAAAAGAAGACTGTGTATTAAATGAAAACCTTGGATACTTGAAGGTCAAAATATGTACAATGGTTTAAATAAAGAACACACTTAAGGGGCGCTGGGTGGCTCTGTTGGGCATCCAACTGTTAATTTCAGCTCAGGTCATGATCTCAGGGTTATGGGGTCAAGGCACAAGTTGGGCTCCATGCTCAGTGGGGAGTCTGCTTGAGAGTCTATCCCTCTGTCCTTCCCCATGCTCACATGCTTTTTCTCTCTTAAATAAATGAATAAATCTTAAAAACAAAACAAAACACACTTCAGTATAAAATTTGAAAACATTGTTAGGAATAAACACATTTCTTTACCACAACCTCTAGTAAGAAAATGTCTATTGGAAAGTAATAGGTGTAGTCATAAAATTCTTTGTGATATATAGCTGTACTACATGTATTTTGAGTACACCGGCCATTCAGATATTTAAATGTATATTCTTCTTATAAGTAAGGGACATATTAAAACTAGTGGCAATAAATGAGTTATAATTATGAATGAGGCTACTCTAAAAATCACTAACACTTTCCTCTATTGTTGAGAATAGGAAGAAACTAAAATAGATTTGATAATTGAAGAAGAAGGATGTTGGAATATTAGAATGTACATAAAGCCTTTCCCTACTCCAAATTCTGTGAAAGTGATGGCAAGATCCCAAACATTTTTCAGCTTCTACAAAGGAAAGCTAGGTAACATATAAGTAATAGTGTCAAATTCTGTCTCAGTAGGGGTATTAGAAAAGGACTTTTCATAAATTATAATGATCTGCTGAGAATATATACAGTATTTTCACATTAGTTCTGTATTCCTAGAAACCTTAAATTGAGGGTTTTTTTGTTTTGAGCAGAGAACATGCCTTATTGAGGAGTAGATATAGGACAGCACATTCTACTATATGTGGGGAAGGGTTAGCTTCGGTAAAAGAACTTTACCCCTCAAGAAAACCCCCAGTGAAGTTGCTTTTGGATCAACGTTAACAGTGATACTGAAACTGGGGGAATAGGGGAGCTGCCACTGAACATGCTTAAAAGGAGCTCCCCCCAACCCACAGTGAGTATAAGTAGTGTACAGAGAGGACAAGAGAAAGGCCCGAATGACCAGAGTTGGGACAACGGGGCAAGCTCCACACGAAGACAGCAGTGTTGGAGGAGACCAAGTTGGGAAGGTAGCACGTCCTACATCCAAAGCTGCCCCAAGATGGCGGGTCATGAGCTGGAGAGACATCAGAGGGAGCGGCACTTCTTTGCTTGAAACCAAAAATAGGAGAGCAGAGAAGAAGGGGAATGGGGGGACGGTGTCAAATCCCAAAAAGGAAATGGAAGATGAATCCTTGGAAGGGCAGGAGCACTTCAGTTCAAGGGAGGGTGAGGCACTGTCCTGAGAAGCAAATGCTGGGAGGGGGTGGGTGGTGGTGGGGCCTTGCTGAGTCACGGGCCGGGAGGGGATCCAGAAGTCAGGTGCTATCATTTCCTACGTCACTGAAGAGGTGCAGGCAAAAATCAGTGCAACTGAGACAGAAGTACAGGTGTGCCAGATAAGAGCGACAGGTATTAGGGGGGCAGGGGGGAAGGTTTCTGCAGTCTGAACTGGTTAGCATGCAGCATGAAAGGAAGAACCATTGTTTGGCCCCTGCAAATGTAAAAAGGGGTAGGGGGATCACAAGAGAAAAACATTTAGGGCTGGGTACTTTCTGGTGAGGCAAAAAGGACTCATTTCCTTCTTCCAACATGCTGCCCACCGATGAACTCAAATCAAAGTACAGAATCACCACCTGTTAATTCTTAAATTGAGGTATTTTGAAATAGCACAGATGCTAGTTTTTTGTTGTTTTAAGATTTTATTATTTGTCAGAGAAAGAGAGGGAGAGAGCACGAGCAGGGGGAGCAGCAGGCAGATGGAGGAGCAGGCTCCGCACTGAGCAATTAGCCCGATGGAAGACTCAATCCCAGGACCCTGGGATCATGACCTGAACCGAAGGCAGATGCTTAACCGACTGAGCCACCCAGGCAACCCACACTGATGCTAGTCTTTTTCATGTAACTAATATGTTGTCAGCTATCAGATATTGTAGAAAAGAGGTTGACATTGTTAAGCTAGCTATATTTTGAAGGGCTTGTGGAATGCAGTTAGGTTTTTCAATATTTATTCAAGGAAACTTTAGTAATTAAAGGAAATATGCTTAGTGTCTCATTTCTGTGTATAGTGAAATTATATGAAAAGATATTTAATAGATTTATTATCAGATTTGTAGAAATATCATTGGATCTGGTTTTCTGAATGTAAATTTATATTTGGCATATGATAGTACTGTACATATTAGATTTTATTAGTAAGGTTTTTAAAAGTAACTATGAAAAACTTTTGAATATTGGAAATCATTCAGATAGTTTAATTTTATAATACTTGACTAGATGGAAACCTTCTGATTAATTAAAACTTTTTGTTAGCTATAAGAAAGTACATACATAGTTCAGTAATCTATCTTGGAACTTCACAGCTGGAAAAGCTGTACCTTTATATAAGAGAAAGAAGAGGTAGTCCATCAGCTAGTCTTTCTGGAGATTGCATACTCTTTGTAGACAACATATACATAGTATTAGACATGTAGAAGTTATGTACTGTATATTTTTTAATGGTTGGGATGTTTCGTAAAAATCTGCCAATGATTTTTATTTATGAATATATTAGTTACTGAATCAAATGGATGGATTTGATACTCTACATAGAGTTAAAATGATCATGGCTACAAACAGACCAGATACATTGGATCCTGCTTTGCTTCGTCCAGGAAGATTAGATAGAAAAATACGTGAGTTAAAGTTCTTTACCTGCTGTGTGTTCTCTTTGTCTATGTCCACTCTCTTTCCTTAACTCTTCCTCACCTCATACTTTGTTTAAATTGTTTAAAAAACAAAAAACCTGATTGCAAAAGAATTTCTTATGATTTTTTATTTTCAGATATTGATTTACCAAATGAACAAGCAAGATTAGACATATTGAAAATCCATGCAGGTCCCATTACAAAGCATGGTGAAATAGGTAAGAAACTAACCTATTTTATGTATATTTACATTTGGTAAATGAAGCAGAATGCTATTAGATGTCACTGGTAGTCTACCAAATCTGGTTTTAAATTCAGCAAACATGGGGATCTTAAATTCAGCTAATATTTATTGAGCATCTTTTGTATGTTAGGGATTGTTCTAAGTGCTAGGGATATAGCAATGAACAAAACAGAAAAATTCCTGCCCTATAGAACTTACATTCTTATCAGAAAAGACAGACAAGGTCTGTAACTGTTTAGTATATTGGATGGTGACATGTGCTATGGAGAAAAATAAAGGCCAGAAGCCAGACTGAATGGATACATTTTTAAATGGAGGCGAGGCAGTGGAAGCAGAGGGAAGCTTACCAAGAAGATGATTTTTAAGCAATGACCTGAAAAGGTGAAGGAACCTACGTATATATATTTGGGGGAAAATGACACAGAGGTAACAGCAAGAGAAGACCACCTATGGCTGGAACATTTCAGGCGTAGCAAAGATGCCAAGGTGTCTATGGCTGAGTAAATGGGACAGTGGTAGCAAGAGAAATCATAGAAGTGATGGGAATCAGATTGTGTATGGCCCTATTGACGTCATTATGTAGGAACTTTGGCTTTTATTTTATTTTTTTATTTTTGTTATTGGACGATTGTGACCAGAGGAATGCTGGGATCTTACCTTTTGTTATTTTTAACTTTGTAGTGGAGAAAATTAGAAATGCATACAAGTGGGGATAAGAGTACAACAAACTTTTAACCCTAGGTTACTCATCCTCTACCCAGCTTTAATAATTATTAACTGGTGGCCAATCTTGTTTCATCTATAATCTCTTCCACCTCTTTTTTTCCTTCTGGATTTTTAAAAAGCAAATCCCAGACATTGTATCATTTCATGTATAAATACTTTGAAATTGATGTTAAATAAGATCATTTAAATTTATGTTAAATAAGATTATTCTGGTTGAATGTAGAGGATCAAGGATAGAAACAAGAGGATCAGTTAGGAGGATATTTTAATAATCCAGGCAAAAGATGGTGGTGTGGTCCAAGTGGTACCAGAGTCTTAAATAATAAGGTTCTGGACATATTTTGAAAATAGAGGTGACAGGACTTGGTAATGAATAAGATGTGGGGTATGAGCTAAAGTGAAGAACCAGGAAAGACTTAGGTTTTTGACTCATGCAACTGGAAAGATTGGGGTTGTTATCAATTAAAATGGAGGAAGCCTGGAAGGATTAGGTTTTAAAGGGAGAATAAGGAGTTTGAGTCTGAATATATTAATGCTAAGATGCCAATTGGATACCAAATAAAGATGTTGATTGTATATGCATCAATAGTTTATTGGGGTGATCTATGCTGGTGATGTAATTGTGGATAATAATAGCGTAAAATTATTTTTAAAGTCTTAAGATTAGGGTTGCCTATGTGGCTCAGTCAGTTAAGCAGCTGCCTTTGGCTCAGGTCTTGATTCTATGGTCCTGGGATCGAGTCCCACATTGGACTCCCTGCTCAGTGGGGAGCCTGCTTCTTCCTCTGCCTCTGCAGGCTGCTCCCCCTGCTTGTGCACACACTGTCTCTGTCAAATAAATAAAATCTTAAAAAAAACCAAAGTCTTGAGATTAGATGAGATTTCTGAGGAAGTAAATGTGGATAGAGAAGAGGTTCAACAAGTGAGCTGAGATAATTCCAGTAATAGGAAGTTGAGAGATGAACCATCAAAGGAGACTGAGAAGATATAGTCATGCAGAGGAGAATTAAACCAGGAGCTGGTGATGTCCTGGCAGATAAATGAAGAAATTATTACAGGGAGGGAATAATTCCCTGTTAGATGCTGACAGTGGGTCAGATAGAAAGACTTCTGAGATTGGACCTTTGGATTTACTATGTGGAGATTATTGGTGATCTTATCAAAGCAATTTCTTTGCAGTGGTAAGAGTAAGAGCCTACCTTACAGGGGTTTCAAGGAGATTGTAGGGAGAGACTTTGAGTTCAGATATTTCTTTCAAGGAGGTCTGCAGCAAGAGGAAAAAAGAAGGAACATAGCTGTAGTGGAAATGCAGATGAAGATTTGGAGGAGCTTTCTTTAAGGTGGAAGAATTTACAAAATTTTTTTAATGCTAATGAGAGTGATGCTAGGAGAGAGAGAAATTGATGATGTACTTTCCTTGAAGAGAGGTTGGCCCTGTCTGTGAGCATTGACTTTTCATTTATGAGACTAGGAGGAAAGGCAGAACGAATAGATGCTGATGATGACAGTATCTCAGATATGGCAAAAACTCGTAGAATTTTTCTTCAGAATATGTTTATTTTTCTCAGTAACATGGGAAGGAAGTTCAGAATGAAGATGGAGAATTATTGTTAGACATTTGAGGACAGGGGAGAAATTACAGAATCGTTATGTCCAGAAGTGAGAGAGTATACTCTAGGATAGAGGTCAGCAAACCATTGCTATGGGCCAAATTCTGTCTGCCTTCTTTTTTTGTAAATAAAGTTATATTATAACAACCATTCCAATTTGTTTATATATTGTCTGTGACTTTTTTCCCACTACAATAGCAGAAATGATTAGTTTTGACAGAGACCACATGGCCTGCAAAGCCTAAAATATTTACTGTACAGCCCATTACAGAAAATTTGCTAACTCCTTGACTAGGGGTCATTGTTGGGCAGCTTTACAAACCCTTAGAAGTTAGTGGCCCAAAAATTATTACAGATAGTTGGTTATTGCCTCTCACTAACTTTCTCATTGCTTATGTGAAAGTAGTTTTGAGGTAGAAAGACTGAGCTAAACTAGGGATGCCAATTTATAGGATTTTTTCAATACTGAGCTCTTGCTAGGTGCCACATACTGTGCTAACCTTGGGAATCCTTGCTCTCAGGATGCTTACATGAACTTGAACCTGAATGAAAATTAATTAATGAGGGGCGCCTGGGTGGCTTAGTTGGTTACACACCTGCCTCTGGCTCAGGTCATGATCCCGGAGACCCAGGATCAAGTCCCACATCGGGCTCCCTGCTCGGCGGGAAGCCTGCTTCTCCCTCTCTCACTCCCCCTGCTTGTGTTCCCTCTCTGGCTGTGTTTCTCTCTGTCAAATAAATAAAAATCTTTAAAAAAAAAAATTAATGAGTATCTGTCTAATTTTTAAAAATATTTATTTTATTTAAATATATAATAAATTTAAATTTAAATATATAATAAATATTTATTAATATAATTTATTTGACAGAAAGAGACAGCAAGAGAGGGAATACAAGCAGGAGGAAGAGGGAGAGGAAGAAGCAGGCTTCCTGCTGAGCAGGGAGCAGCCCCAGTGCAGGGCTCAATCCCATGACCCTGGGATCGTGACCTGAACTGAAGGCAGACACTTAATGACTGAGGCACCCAGTCAACCCTGATCTTAAGACTTTAAAAAATTTTATGTAGACATACTGTAAATGGTTTGACAAAGAGTGTCTCATCAGAATTATTACACTGTAGTAGCCCATGCTATTTCTTATTTCTCTCCTTATTCTGTATCAAGTCTGTAACTTTTTCCAAACCAATAGCTCTTTATTTCAAGTCTGTCATGTGGATAAAAAAGTCACATAACAATTACTGTTACCATAGATCTGATACCTCACCACGTGAAGCTTGCATAAGAACCAGAAAAGCTAGCCACTTAAAATAGTTGTTTAAAAATATATGATTAGGATTATGATGAAAAATATTTCTGATGATCAGTTTTGGTGTATTTTACATTAATGTCACCAAATTTTATTATGGTTAATAGTTGGTTCTGAATATTCTAGGTTTATTCAAATCAAAGATTTGGTTACAGTTTTTATAAGAGTCATGGCTTCACAGAAAACTGAAGTTTACATATACATAACTGTTTCAATGCATAGAAACAAGTTCAGATGCTTTCAGATCTTGATGGTATTTCTTGGGTTTAAAGTTTCAGAAGTAAGTATTTCTTTTTAGTGTTGGCTTATTGTGGAGGACTTGCTAAATATTGTGGAGGAGTGTTAACAGAGATGATGCCTAGCTGATCAAAATCAAAGCAAACTGCAGTTTTCCATATGGGATAAATCAAGAAAAGGTCTTTATTTTATTTTATTTTATTTTATTTTATTTTATTATTTTATTTTATTTTTTATTTTATTTTATTTTATTTCTAATTCCAGTATTTTTTCCTGAACAGATTATGAAGCAATTGTAAAGCTTTCAGATGGCTTTAATGGAGCAGACCTAAGAAATGTTTGTACTGAAGCAGGTATGAATTTAAAGTTCAGTGATTTTAATTTGTTTAATTTGCTAAAAATGTGTTTGGGTTTATTCAAAAGCAGAGCCCAGGCTTTGCAAGGATATGGGTGCTTGTTTTTTGACAATTTTTTCCAAGAAGCAGGAGAGAACAGGCATGTGAGTTGGAAAGAAGCAAAGCTATAAGGGTACACTATTGAGGTAGATGCTATAGACAGGAATTTGATTTGATGAGACCTCAGAGAAACATACAGAATGCATTCCAAGATTATTACTTGGCTGAAATATGAGACGGGAGCATTTGTTTACCAGCTCTCATCCCACATGAGAATTCACCCTTGGGGATGTTAACTCCTTTATACTTATGGTTGCCTTAGGGCAGAATGTGGAAAGACCTGCATGTGATAGCATGCTGGCCATCTGAAGTAAATCTGAGACTGTACAGAACAGTCTGCCACACCTCTGGCTGAAATTAGACTGGGCCAGCACCAGAAGTAATCGGCTGCAAATGGATAACATGCTTTCTCATACTAGTCTGTTAGTAATAGCTTTGCAAGATTGATTTATGAATTTTGTGATCATGCAACTTGTATAATAAAATGTAATCTTTTTTTGGTAAATATTTTATTTATTTGAAAGAAATAAAATAAATTTTATTTATTTTTGAGGGAAGGGCAGAGGGAGAAGGCAGGTTGAGTAGGGAGACTGACGCAGGGCTTGATCCCAGGATCCTGGGATCATGACATGAGCTGAATGAAGGCAAACGGTTAACCTACAGAGCCACCCAGGCACGCCCCTCAAATGTTATTGTTTTTTAATATAATTTTCTCTGTGGATTGTATGATCCTATTTTCATTTTACTTCTGGTACCAAGTGGCTTTAAAGCCATAGAGTCATTTAGTCTTTGTCTTCCACCCAGAATCTTAAAATTAAAAAAATTAGGGGTGCCTGGGTGGCTCAGTTGGTTAAATGTCCCATTCTTGACTTCAGCTCATGTCCTGATCTCAAGGTTGTGAGTTTATTATAGTAATAATTTAAAAATTAATTTTTGCAGTAGTTTTTGTAGTTAACTGGCTTTCATAAGTTGTAGGTAAATAGTTTTTTAAGTATACAATATGTGATTTCCTCTTTTTATATCACCTATAGCCTTATTTTAACATTTCTTATAAATTAATAAATTAAATGGTATTTAAAGATGTTGCTCAGACATGGCTTCTCCATAAAAGTATTTTCATGGGTATACGGTGACTCAGTATCTGGATCAAAAATCTGCAGGTCTAGGGGTGCCTGGGTAGCTCAGTTGGTTAAGCGACTGCCTTCGGCTCAGGTCATGATCCTGGAGACCTGGAATCGAGTCCCACATAGGGCTGCCTGCTCGGCAGGAAGCCTGCTTCTTCCTCTATCAGTCCCCCTGCTTGTGTTCCCTCTTTAGCTGTGCTTCTCTCTGTCAAATAAATAAAAAAATCTTTAAAATTGGAATCCTAACAGAAGCAATCATAATCCTAAAGGCTGATAGCATCAAATTATGATATTTGCTTTCTTTTTACTTTTTTTTCAATTTTATTTATTTTTATTAAATATTTCATTCATTCATTTGAGAGAGAGAGAGAGAGAGAGAGAGAGAGAGAGAGAGAGAGCGCCCAAGCAAGGGGAGAGGCAAAGGCAGATGGAGAAAGAGAAGCAGACTCTCCACTGAGCTGGGAACCGGACATGCAGCTCATATGGCTCGATCCCAGGACCTGGATATCATGACCTGAGCTGAAGGCAGATGCTTAACTATCCGAGCCACCCAGGCACCCCTTTTTTCAGTTTTATTGAGAAGTAATTGATATATATCACCACATAAGACTATGTTGTAGCATGATGGTTTGATTTACATATATTGTGTAACGATTACCATAAGAGTTCAGCTAACATCTTCTCATAGAGATGCAGTTTAGAAAAAAGGAAAAGTAGTTTCTCCTTGTAATAAGAATGCTTAAGATTTACTCTTTCCTATATATCATATAGCAATATTAACAATAGTCATCATGTTGTATATTACATTCCTGGTACTTACTTATTTTATAACTAGAAGTTTGTACCTCATATATTGTAAAAAAGTGATTTTTAGCTGGGGCGCCTGGCTGGCTCAGTAGGTAGAGCATGCAACTCTTCATCTCTAAGTCATGAGTTCAAGTCCCATGTTGTATGTAGAGGGGTGTGTGTGTGTGTGTAGTATTTCCAGTAAAGAGCCATAACTGTGGATTACAATTTTAGCTTTTTAAATGGCCTAGGATGTTCATATTTGGAGACACTGAAATTCTTTCGTTTTCATTTTATTAGACCTCAAGCCTTTTTTGCTGACATACCTTTCTGTTACTGAGAATAAACTTGATTCAGTTACAGTTGTCTTTCCATTCAAATCCTGAGATTATCATCCTTTTTGGATTAGAATGTATCTCAGATTCATTCATTAAACAATGATTTGGAAAGAGTCATGCACAAAGTTTGGAAAAATAACTTTTCTACTTCAGTTGTAGCCTTCAAAACAGGTTTTAAAACTTCAGTATTAAAAGACTAAAAATTTCCGGGCGCCTGGGTGGCTCAGTTGGTTGAGCGACTGCCTTCTGCTCAGGTCGTGATCCTGGAGACCCAGGATCGAGCCCCACATTGGGCTCTCTGCTCAGCTGGAAGCCTACTTCTCCCTCTCTCATTCCTCCAGCTTGTGTTCCCTCTCTCGCTGTGTTTCTCTCTGTCAAATAAATAAATAAAATCTTTAAAAAAAAAAAAAAGACTAAAAATTTCCATTTACCTGATTTCTGAGTGCAACATAGAGTGACTTCTCCAAGGACTATATAGAAATCTTGAAAGATAGAAAGTAACCCTTGAAATTTTCTATTCCACTAAGTGAAAGTCAATATAAGCAGATCTTCAATGAAAATACTAGTAGGATTCATTTAATTAGCAGATAGTATTTACTCACTAGCTTTAGCTTATCATGAAATTAGGATTGTCTCAAAATCTTAGACCCATATCCATGATATACCTAATGTTTCAAAAAAACAGACACAAAACTTCCAGCCCTTTATCAAGTAGTATTTGACAAGTAACTTGTTAATAACTTGAGTTTTCCAAGTTTGTGATACTTGAATATCAAAGTCATACAAAAATATCAATTTATACATAAAGTAAATTTTAATATGTGAATAATGGCATTGGTTTTTGATCAAAGCCCAGTGTTGACTTTCTTTACGTCCTGTTCTCTAAGCTTTTGATTATTAACAAGGAAAGGCCATCAAAATTACTGGAGGTGTTTTGTGAAACCATACGTGTGTTGCCTCCTTCCAGGCTGTTGTTCCCTATAGAATTAGGAAGCTACAGCTTATGATGTGTTTTGTTGATAGTTGAGTTTTGTTTATTTTTGCTTTTTCAGAATGTCATTGGATACAGGAACTGTGTGAGCTAGATTTTAAATATCCAGGTAGTTGTCTCTTTATTGTCTAGCTTTTGGTTTGGAAAATAATGCTCACTGTAGGTAAAGAAATTAATTGAACAATGATGGTTGTTTTTAACAAATTAGAGCTACTGGCTCAGAAATAGTAAATCTAGGCTCCTTCACATTTACTCCATAGACTGACTTAGTTTTTGTAAAACTAAGATATAAATATATAAAAAATTAAGATATAAAACAGATATAATTGACAAATAGTATATTAATTTCAGGTGTATAGCATAATTATTTGATATTTGTTTTTATTGTGAAATGACCACTATAATATATCTAGTTAACATTCCATCACCACATGTACTTAAGAAGCTATTTTTTTCTTGTTCTAAGAACTTTAAAAAAATTTTTTTTATTTTTTAAAGATTTTGTTTATTTACTTGACACAGAGAGAGAGATCACAAGTAGACGGAGAGGCAGGCAGAGAGAGAGGAGGAAGCAGGCTCCCTGCTGAGCAGAGAACCCAATGCCGGACCTCTATCCCAGGACCCTGAGATCATGACCTGAGCCGAAGGCAAAGGCTTTAACCCACTGAGCCACCCAGGCGCCCTTGTGCTGAGAACTTTTAAGACTGACTTCCAGCAATTTTCAAGTATACAGTAGTTTTTTGTTTTTGTTTTTGTTTTTAAAGATTTTATTTATTTATTTGTCAGCACAAGCAGAGAGAGCAGCAGGCAGAGGAAGAAGCAGGCTCTCTGCTGAGCAAGGAACCTGATGTGGAACTCAGTCCCAGGACCTTAGGGTCATGACCTGAGCTGAAGGCAGATGCTTAACTGACAGAGCCACCCAGGCATCACTACAATACAGTATTACTAAGTCTAGTCATCATGCTGTATATTGCATCCCTAGGACTTATTTTATAATTGGAAGTTTGTGCCTTTGATTACCTTCACCCATTTTGCCCGCCCTCCCTTAGTTTTCTTCTGAAATTATTCACATATTATATAGAGCAGTCATGTTGTTTTATTCTCCACAGGTATGTTTGCAATTCGTGCTGATCATGATTTTGTAGTACAGGAAGACTTCATGAAAGCAGTCAGAAAAGTGGCTGATTCTAAGAAGCTAGAGTCTAAATTGGACTACAAACCTGTGTAATTTATGGGAGGGTTTTTGATGACTGCATGACAGATATTGGCTTAATGTAAAAATAAAGTTAAGGAAAATAATGTATGGTCTCATTAAAAACATGAATAAAAGTAAGTATGAATAACATTGTAAAAACTAGTAATTCAGTAATTCTACTTTTAAGATTGGTACAGAAGAAATTTGTATGTTTGTTAATGTTGCATTTATTGCAGCAAGAGTTATAAGACTGTTAAAGCTTTTCGTATTTGCTGTGTGAGCATTTTTGTAAAACATTGAAAGTAGTTTGAAATAGTACAAGAGAGCATTTCTTATGACTTATTTTATATCATTTGTTTCCTCATCCTAAAAAGTTGAATAAAATCTGTTTGACTCAGTTCTCCTACACATATTTTTGTCTTTTTTAAAAGTACTTTATTATACTTTAAGTTCTTTAGTAAGTAAACTATGTCATAACGAAAATGAGTTTCATTTAGATGATGAGCTTTTGAATTTTAAAACTGTACCCACATTCAGTGTTCTTAAAAGCATCTTGTTATACAAAGCATAGGCATGTATGTCTATATCAATAGTGGAAGGTTTTGTTTACTGTTTACTTACCATGATTAGGCTATGTGAGAGTTGAAAAAGTAAATGCACATCCATAACCTTTTTTAGATTATGATTAAAAGTAATATTTGCTAACAAACATGACTCGATTTTCTTGATTTATGTGAGATGGATCGTTCCCTTTTTAGAATGTTAAGGTCTGGACCCTCTTCCCAGAAAAAGTCACACATACATACAATTTTGTGTATACTAAAATTAAAGGAGATTTATTATTTTCCATGCTGACACATTGACTCCATGGGTATCTATGGATACCAAGTTAAGAGTGTCTGATGTAGGGGATGTTGATGTCAGAAATGTTCAAAGCAAAAGTTCTGTTACACACAATTCTTTCTATATCATGTAGAATTAAAGTCTTAACATTAAAATAGATAATCATTATTGGACATCAACTGAGATCTTATTAAAGGAGCTGTGTAAAAGAAACCAACTTGACTTCAGTTTAATGAACACTAAAGAATGTATGATATATGACATGGATAATTACACAATTATTCTTCAAATTAAAAACTTACTAGCAGAGTATTGTGTCTTTTTATAACTAAAGGACAGAGAACAGTTTACATAGTGGTAGAGAAAATGGAGCACTGAAGCTAGCCATCTACTACTCAAATTATTGAACAGTTTTTTATATATGTTGGCAGTGTGTTTCATAAAAATGACAATATAAAAATAGGATGTTTGTCAAGGGGGTCTTGGTCAAATATCCAGGAGATTCTTTTAGCTTTATTCATTGTAATTAGTAATTTAGTTAATACTTCCTCACCTTTCTACTTAGGTGATTTTTTTTTTTTTTTTAAGAATTGGTTTGGTTTACAAATGTTGAAAGTTTTAAGTGGATTCTTCTGCTTCTGTTTGGTTTTCCTCGTTGATTTAAAAAAGGATAACAGTGTCTCCCTAGACCCAGAGAAAGTATCCTGTACCTCCCTTCTATTTACAATATAGCATTAACAGACTCAGCTCTTAATTAAAAGATACTGAAAGCCATGTAGTTTATATATATTATTTCAACATAAATTTAGAATGAAAGGGAGAGACCTTTCATGTATATTTTACTGATTAAACTATCATTTGTTTGTTTGTTTTTTCGATTTTCTACTTGCCATTGTTTCTTGAGATTTTCTAGTCATGTTCCCAAGTATTCTTTAAATTTTATTCAGTTGGCTTAAAAGTGATGGATGTTTCATTTTCTGTGTAGCATAACAGTTTTAAAATGAACCCCTCAGTTATTACTCTTTGGGTTATAACCTCACCATTTCTACGGGCAGAAACTACAGTTTTCTTTTCGGATGCCAGTTTCTGGTGGCTAGATGTTTTGCCCATTCTTGTACTACGGAAGGGATTTGCGTTCTGTCTGGAAAGGGCAGAGCTGGTCTCATTTGTCCCACTGCCTTTCCCGGGACCTTCAGTTGTTCCCTCCCTCCTGCCGCAGCCCCCACCTCCTCCACACCCGGTGAGCCTCGGCAGTTGCTCCTCCGACGCCCCACCCCCCCCGCGTCTGCGCTGTGGGGAAGGGGCGGGGCGGCGGCGCGCTGACACCTGGCGGCCGCGGGGGGCGGGCCGAAGGCAAGCGTGGGCTGGGATTGGCTGGGTCAGTGCGGGGAGGGTGGGGGGAAGGAGGGGAGACGGTTGTAGGGCTTATGCTAGTGCCGGAGCCTGTGCGGCCTGAGGGGCGCGGAGACTCAGGGGGAGGGAGACGGCAGCAGCATGGCGGCGGGATGTGAGCTGCCCAGCCCTCCTCTTCCCCGCTGTCGCCGCCGTCGCCGCCGGGATCGCTGGGTCCCTTTAGTCTGCGTGTGTTAGTTGGAAGTCCGCTGCCCGCCCGTCAGTCCTCGGGTCCACCCGCCCTCCTTCCTTTCTCTGCCACTGGCAGCCCGAGGGTCGGGCGGGCCGGATAACTCCCACCCCACCCACAAGTCTCGGGGCCGGGACCATGGAGGACGTGAAGCTGGAGTTCCCCTCGCTCCCGCAGTGTAAAGAAGAGGCTGAGGTGAGTTTGTCCGGTGATTGCCACTCACAGGCCTCTCCGTGTGGCTCCTCGGCCGCGGGGCGACCCCAGGCCCCGTCGTCGAAGTCTCCAGCTTCACCGGAGCCCTGTTGCCTCCCGAGACCGCCCTGGGACTTCAGGGGCGGTTTGCTTTGACCCTCACTCACTGAGTATCTTTTCCCTTCCTGAGACCTGGCGGAGGGGTAGCTCCGTCTGGTCGGCTTAATTAAATGGGAAGGGCAAAAGTCTTTTCTCCCCCAGGCTCCGCGTCGAGGACTTAATTTGAATAAGCTTCTCCTTTTTATTGCCGAGGCAATACGAGGGTAATGTCTTAAATCTCAATTTGAGGGATATTTTTGGTGTCATCGATTCGCTGGTGGTACACATGGCCCCACATGTGAAATAGACTGGGGCCTGAACTTCAAGAAGTTTTCCAAAGTAGTTGTTTTATTTGTTTGAGGCAAAGCCGTGACCCGCAGAATAAAATGTCACAAAGCTAGCACATTTGAATCTGAAAACTTCAACCATGAAATTTGCCCTTTGGAGGGGAGTTGATACTGAGAATGAAATTCTTTGAACCTGTACCTCTGATTTCTAATTTGGGATTCTTTGTACTCCACCTCTCTTTTTCCTTGCCTAAGTTTGTATTGAGCCCCCCCCCCATCTGTTGTTAGTTTAAAATGGTGTCACACCTATTAAATTAGAGTTTTCTGAAGACTAAATTAGTAACAAGACAAGGATACTCAGTTATGCCCTCCTAGGATCAAGAAAGATCAACATTTTCTAGTTTTAAATATCTTAAGAATAATTGGAAAATAAGGCTATATTTTTAAGAAACCATTCAGTTTATTCCAGATATTCTTTTGAATATCTTCTTTTGGGGGCCTTATTTTTTATTTGGAGGGATCCTTTGCTTGTAGTAGATTATTTTAAAAAATAAACTTACACTTTTTTCTTTGTTTAATATGAAATAATGTCAATGAGGGATATGCTTTTATGCCCTTAAAGTGATTCAGTGATTTCATTCTGGAAGCAACCTTAAGAAATAGTGTAGAGCATTCTCTCTTTTCAGGTGAAGAAATTGTAGCTTACTGAGAATAAGTGATATGCCAATAGTGCACAATAGTGTAAGACACAGTTGAGGACCTTGGTCTCTTAACTCCTAATTCATTGTTTTTAATAACCTCAATTCTTCCCTTCTCTGATTTTAAAAATTCTAGTTTAAAGTGTTTACAGACTTGCGGCACCTGGGTGGTTCAGTTGTTAAGCGTCTGCCTTTGGCTCAGGTCGTGATACTTGGAGTCCCGGTATCAAGCCGGGCATCGGGGTATCAAGCCGGGCATCGGGGTCCCTGCTCCACGGGAAACCTGCATCTCCCTCTCTCACTACCCCTGCTTGTGTTCCCTCTCTAGCTTTGTTTCTCTCTGTCAAATAAATAACAAAATCTTTAAAAAATAAATAACATGTTTACAGACTTGCATTTAATCTTTTTTTTTTTTAAGATTTTATTTTATATACTTGACAGAGAGAGAGATCACAAATAGGCAGAGAGAGAGGAGGAAGCAGGCTCCCTGCCGAGCAGAGAGCCCAATGTGGGACTTGATCCCAGGACTGTGAGATCACAACCTGAGCCAAAGGCAGAGGCTCAACCCTCTTAGCCACCCAGGCACCCACATTTAATCTTTTATTATGTATATGTCTTATCCTTTAAAAATTATAAAATCTTACTGGGAATATGGCTTTCCTCTGCAAGGACAGAAGTAATGTTTAAAGCGTAGAGATACTGATACAAATATTATTTACTGAAAGCCAGTTCATTCCTTTTTTCGTAGCATTGGATGTTTGTTTTCTTCTGGTTGCAAGTGCCAAAAACCAACTCAGACTAGCTTAAGCAAAAAGAGAAGTAATTAAATCCACAAAGGTAGTGGTGCAGCTGGTCTCAGGGACTTGACTAGACCGTTTCATAATGCATCAGAACTGCCTCTGCTTCTTGTCAGTGCTTGTTTCTATTTTCTCTCAAGGTTTCTGCTTTTAGTCTGGCTTCTCCAGAGGCAGAGGTTGAGTGTCAGCTTCTTCAAGGTCACACCCTTACAGAGCTTACACACTGAGGAATATTCTTTAAGCTTCAGTATTGAAAATCTGGAGGATTGATTTATCCTAGGTCATGTGCCATCCTTTGGATCATTCCTTATAGCCATAAAGGGGTGAATACAATGAGGACCCCAATCTAGGTCATATACTCACTTCTGTGGCCATAGGTGTGTAGTTCATAGTTGGTAGCCCTCCCACCAAAACCATAGACCATTTCCACAGAAGGTGTAGGGTGCTTTCTGGGCAGACAAACTATAAATAACCATTAAATAGGGCATATGGTTACTCATAATAAACTAAAAAAACAGAATGTTAATTTTCTAATATCCCATGAGATAGCTAAGGTGTCCAATGGCCTTACATAGTTACGGTGACTAGCTAATCCTAGTGTTCTTCCACCTAGGAGGCATTTCATGGAAACCTAAATTACAACCCAAATTTTGTTTCAGCAAAAATGGATTTCAAGTAGAGAAATTTTAATGCATGCTTTTAATGATTGATGTGATCAGTCTGTGACAGCTTGATGATCCTGTCACCTCTGTAAGAATATTACTTCCACATTTCTTGAAATTCTAGTTGGGACATTCCTTTAGGACAATCCTAGCAAAAATTTAGCTGTGTTCAGATCAGTTTGCAAAAAGATTGTCACTCTTGGGTGCCTGGGTGGCTCAGTGGGTTAAAGCCTCTGTCTTCGGCTCAGGTCATGATCTCAGGGTCCTGGGATTGAGGCCTGCATCGGGTTTTCTGCTCAGCAGGGAGCCTGCTTCTTCCTCTCTCTCTCTTCCTACCTCTCTTCCTACTTGTGATCTCTCTATCAAGTAAATAAAATATTTTTTTTAAAAAAGGTTGTCACTCCTTTGTTTAACACTTTGCTGTGATTTCCCATTGTTTTAAGGATGAAGTTCAGACCCTTAACATTATCTGTAAGATGGTGCATGGTCTGGCTTCTGCCTGCTTTTCTGATGTCATTATGAGCTACTCTTCTCTCTTTGCCCTAATCAGGTTCATCTTCTCTCAGTTTCTGGAATGTTTTGGTTCCCTCCACCCTCCCACCCACAGCCAGGACCTTTGTGTTTGCCATTTTCCCCACTATGGCTGTCAGCACTACCCTTGCCTTCACCTAATTAACTATTTGCTCTTGGGTTAAATCTCACTTTAGGTATCATTTCTTGAGAAAGGTATTCCCTGATTTTGCCAGCTCCTCCTGTTCTCATCCCTACTTTCTCACCTCCCAGAATGGTTTAATCCTACAGATTTATGAGTCTCTGTAGCCCTTGGTACTCTTTTATACCTAACTTGTAATGGATATCATACTGATAGTTTTGGTCAATGTCTATTTTCCATGATGGACTGAAATTTTCATAAGTGAGTTTGTTTACCAATATGTTCCTGTCTTATTATCACTATTTCTTGCACTTAACACACTGTCTGATATATACCATAAGCTTAACAAATATTTGTTGAATTAATGAAAGAATCTTTTATTTATTTATTTATTTGACAGAGAGAGAGATCACAAATAGGCAGAGAGGCAGGCTGAGAGAGAGAGGAGGAAGCAGGCTCCCCGCTGAGCGGAGAGCCCGATGCAGGCCTCCATGCTAGGACCCTGAGATCATGACCTGAGCTGAAGGCAGAGGCTTTAACCCACTGAGCCACCCAGGCGCCCTGAATTAATGAAAGAATCTTGAATGGTTTTGTAGTGGAGTCTTGTGACAAGATTACAGTAGTTATCGTTTTAGAAGTGAAGAGCAGCTTACACTGATAATTTCTAAATAAATTAGTTACATAGTTAGGGCTATTGGTTTATAATTGAGAAATTAATGTTTTCAGATAAAAAGTAATATAATTTAGTCAGTTGCAATTTGGCTACTGAAATGTTATTCTATTTTCTCTTTTGATTCTCATAGTACAGAATAAAAATTGGGAATTGTGTAATATTTTTAAATTTTTTTGAATTTTTATTTTTTAAAAGATTTTATTTATTTATTTGACAGAGAGAGAGATCACAAGTGGGCAGAGAGGCAGGCAGAGAGAGGAGGAAGCAGGCTCCCTGCTGAGAAGAGAGCCCAATGTGGGCCTCGATCCCAGGACCCTGAGATCATGACCTGAGCTGAAGGCAGAGGCTTTAACTCACTGAGCCACCCAGGCACTTGTAATATTTTTGATTGAGGATCCTTTAAATTTAGAATGGTGCTTTTTAAACCTGAGTTGAATCACCCAGGGGGCTTTTAAAAAAATAACCGTTCCTGGACCCTACCATCACCTATTCTTATTTAACTAGTCTGAGATGGAGTCGGAATTTGGATAAGGATAATTCCGCAGCCAGGTTTATGCGTAAATGACTTAAAAGGATCTTACTTGAATGCCCTCTGTCTCTTGTTTTTAGAGTGAAAAACTCCTTTGTCCTTTGGTTGAAGCAAAATAGGGATGAGAATTAAAGGAAAGGGCTTACTATGAAGAGGGCTAATTTTTTTGGAGATGAGAAACTCCAGTGCTAATTTTTCTGTTTTTTTTTTTTTTTTTTTTTTTTAAAGATTTTTATTTATTTGACAGAGAGAAACACAGCCAGAGAGGGAACATAAGCAGGGGGAGTGAGAGAGGGAGAAGCAGGCTTCCCGCTGAGCAGGAAGCCTGATGTGGGACTCGATCCCAGGTCTCCGGGATCATGACCTGAGCCGAAGGCAGTCGCCCAACCAACTGAGCCACCCAGGCGCCCCCTAATTTTTCTGTTTTGTGAAATGTCCCAGCTCTATAGTATTGTGATTTTTTTTTTTTCCGAACTGCTCCTCCCATCAACTAAAATTCATAATCTATTTTGGTATTTTTAAAGAAAGTTAAGTTTCATCCACCCTGATCCATCTGACAATCCACTCTGATCCATCTGACAATAAGAATTAAGTTTTTATTTTTTTTAATGGTTATAGCCTATATCCTTTGCTGTGTTTATTTACTTACTAATCTTTGAACATTTTTCTATCCCCTAAGTATAATTTTATAGCTCATGTAACTGCATATGTCTGAGAAGGAAGGAGAGAACATGAAAGATGTTTTAATATGCTATACCTTCTAGCTCATATTGACGATTGAAGGATTTTCACTTGTGAATTAATTTTCATCAGAAGCAAGTATGTTTCACAGTTAGGGATATTTCGGTTTAGCTGGCTTGCTTTGGTTTGAAAAATATAATTGGACTGCTTGGCTAGTCATCTAAGTTCAGGAAACTGATTCTACTAATTAAGTACAGTATAATTCACAATAGATCATTGGAATCTGCGCTATTACCACTACCATCTCTAAGGTGATGGATTTCAGCAACAGTGTGGGAAGGCAGAGATTAAGATTGTGCTACAGGCAAGACTTGGTTGTTAGAGACATGTTTGGACAGATGGACATCTGGTAGAGCAAGACAGAGCATGAATGACTTAAAATCTTGGTCTGTATGCTAAAGGCATTAGCAGAATTGATAGACAAGACAGGATTAAGATTTGTAGGGTAGCTATCAGGGCTAGGTAAACAAAGAGAGTAGAAGCTTGAGATCAAAATCTATTTCTTAGCACTGGGTATAGTTTAGTGAAATCTTCTGTGAGAGAAAGCCTTTGAGATTTCAGAGGATCCATGCCTACTACAGTAAGTCTGACGCTCACAAAAGTAGGCTGTGTACTTTTTTCTCCAGTAAATAGGAATAATTTTTCATTCTCTCCTGCAATACAACTTGCTTTTTACTCTTATAATATCTTCCGTATATAAATACAGCATACATGTTCTACTGTCTTTTGGAAGCTCAAAATTTCTTTGAAGCCTCTTATTTCACTTAAAACTTCCAGTAAATTTTGCATTCTATCCATATGATCATGTTTGTTTTAAAATAAATAAAAATAAAAATTAGTGGCCTGCCAGTGAAAACACTTTTTCTCAAAAAAAAAAAAAAAAAAAATCTTTTGGTTAAATTGATATTCTAGAAGGAAGCACATTTGTCCTGTATCTTTGAGTGCCTTCTAGCATTTATATAGTGCCAGATATTCCCTGGAATATATTACACCATTTTGCTATATACGTCCTCCTGTTTTTCTTTTTTTTTTTTTTTTTAAAAGATTTTATTTATTTATTTGACAGAGAGAAACACAGCTAGAGAGGGAACACAAGCAGAGGGACTGAGAGGGGGAGAAGCAGGCTTCCTGCGGAGCAGAAAGCCTGATGTGGGGCTCGATCCCAGGTCTCCAGGATCATGACCTGAGCTGAAGGCAGTCGCTTAACCAACTGAGCCACCCAGGCGCCCCCCTCCTGTTTTTCTTTTATCATGCATAGTTTAGAAATTTTATTTTAGGTAAACTCAAAAGTACACATTTCTTTCATCGCTTTTCTTTTTTCTCGCAACTCTGGTTAAGTTTCTTCAGGAGGATAAGGCTGTCTATTAGACTAATCAAAAATTTAAAAAGTAAAAAGATCCAGCAGCAAAAATCTCCATAAGTACGTCTATTGTATGCTTATTCTGTAGCAGGCGGCACTATGCTCAATGTTAGGGGTACCATGACAATCTTTGGCTTAAGTTCTTTAAAAGCTTTTTAGTATAAAATGGTTATAACGTATTGGTAAATTAAATGTACAATCATACATTTTGTACAAATTGATTACCTTTTCCCCTCTACTGGCTTGGAAATTATATACTTTATTTCTGTTAATCCCTGTAGGTTAATCATCATTGTTTTATGCAGTCAATATTTGTTTACTTTTATTTATTTTTTTGTTTTTGTTTTTTTCTTAATGGGCAACAGACCAAGGTTTATTGAGTGATAGCAAAGTGATAGTACAAGGCTCCCAGGGAGGGAGGGCTGCAAAGGGGTTGCCCCGTCAGTATTTGTTTAAATACAACTATTTCTGCTGCATAGTTCATTCTTACATTGAGAGGCTATATAGTGTCAGTGTTTCTGGAGTCAACTGCTTAGACTCAAAGTTAAGTTACTTAGGCTCTCTGTGCCTAAAGTAGAAATGTAAGATAGAGAAAACAACACCTTTTCTTTGGGGAGGAGGCCAGAGAGAGAGGAACAGTATATAGCAGGCTCTAAGTAGGCAATGAATATTATGATTTCTGTAACTGTAGTTTTTTTTTTTTTTTTTAAGATTTTATTTATTTGACAGATCACAAGTAGGCAGAGAGGCAGGGAGAGAGAGAGGTTCCCTGCTGAGCAGAGAGCCCAATGTGGGCCTCGATCCCAGGATGCTGAGATCATGACCTGATCCAAAAGCAGAGGCTTTAACCCACTGAGCCACCCAGGCGCCCTGTAACTGTAGTTTTATTTGTTCTTGAACTTCATATAAATGGAATCATGTAAAATGGACTATTTTGTTTATGACTTTTTAAAAAAGATTTTATTTATTTATTTATTTGACAAATAGAAACACAGCTAGAGAGGGAACACAAGCAGGGAGAGTGAGAGAGGGAGGAGCAGGCTTCCCGCTTGGCAGGGAGCCCGAAGCCACGTTGATTCCAGGACTCTGGATAACCTGAGCTAAGACAGATACTTAACAACTGAGCCACCCAGGCGCCCCTGTTTATGACTTTTTAAAAAGTTTTATTTGAGTATGTGTGTGAATGGGGGAAGGGCAGAGGGAGAGAATCTTCAAGCAGACTCCCTGCTGAGTATGGAGCCCAAGGCCCTTGCTCAGGCTGCCATCTCACCACCTGTGAGACCACAACCTGAGCTGACAGGAAGAATCAGATGCTTAATATCATGGCTGAACCACCCAGGTGCCCCTGTTTATGGCTTTTTTCATTAAACATAGTGTCTATGAAATTCATCTTATGTTGTGCTTATGAGTAGGAGTAGATTCTTTTTTATTGCTGAGTATTATTTCATTGTGTGATAATTGTCATGATCTCAGGATCCTGAGATGGAGCCCCATGTAGGGTTCCTTGTCAGCAGGCAGTCTGCTTCAGGTTCTCTCTCCCCACTCCCTCTACCCTCCCCTCTGCATATGTGCTTCTATGCTGTCTCTCCCTTAAATACGTTTTTTTTTTTTTTAAGAATTTATGTATTTGAGAGGGACAGAGAAAGGGGGAGAACAAGAGTACAAGAACGGTGGTGGTGGGGGGGTAGCAGACTTCCTGCTGAGCAGGGAGCCCGATGTAGGGATGACATGAGCTGAAGGTCATGCTTAACTTCACTGAGCCACCCAGGCTCCTCTTAAATAAAGTTTTTAAAATTAAATCTTTTGTACCCTTTTAAAGATGTCTTTGCTTTTTCCAAGGTTGTAAAGGTATTCTGTGTTTTCTTCTAGAAGTTTTGTCATTTTTGGATTTGTGTTTATACATACACATTTTTTTCCATTTATTCATCAAGTATGTATTGAGTGCCTGTTATGTGCCAGGTACCTGTGCCGCATCACGTGTTGGAAAAAGATGCAACAGTGAAGACAGGCAAGGTGTTTGTGTGTGGGGAGGGTTTGGAGTGGGGGTGCTAAGGAGAGGTGAAGATCGGAATTCATTGTATTTTCTAGACATTTATCTAATTATTCCAGTGCCAGTTGTTGAGACTTTTTTTCCTCCTCCATTGAATTGCCTTGTTGTCTTTCAGGAAATATATTGGCTGCATATTTGAAAGTCTTTTGGACTCTTCCTATTTGCTTCCTGTTTGCTTTTAGTCTGGAGAAATAAATTCTGCTTGGTATACTGCTATTTACCCGTGTATTTCTTTCCCTTTATCTTGCCTTGGGATTTAGTGGGTTGCTTATTTCTGAGGTGTGGTGTCTTTAACCAGTTTTGGAAAATTTTCAGTAATATATAATATCTCTCCTTTATTTTCTCTGTCCTCTTCTGGAACTTAGATTTTATGGATATTAGACTATTAAATTCTATCTTATATGTCTATTAACTGATCATATTTTCCAACTGAATTTAGGTCATTTCTTCAGTTCGATTTTCTAGTTCACATTTTCTCTCTTTAACTACGTCCTTTCTTCTGTTTAGCCTGTCCACCGATTTTTTATTTCATTTATATTGTTTCATTTCTACATATTCCTTTTGGTTCTCTTAAAAAACAAATTTCCTAATCCTTGGTCATACTTTTGATGCTGTAAATGTATTATATTTATCATTGTCCTAATATCTGCAGACTTTGTGAATGTGATTCAGTTGTATCTGTTTTTTATGGTGGTTCATTTCCTCCTCTTTTTTTTTTTTTAATTGTGAGCTCTTTGAAACTTATGTCTGTGAATTGTTTCTAATCTAGGTTTAGGGTATGCTTCTCCAGAGAGAAAATGCATTTGCTTCTCCCAAGAACCAATGGACACTATCTACCCAGGAACACTTGACATTGACTTTTCACTTGGCCGTATGAAAATAATTGAATTATGATGCCACGGTTGAGCAGAGGCCAGATTGTGGTTAGGAAGATCCCATCCTACCGCTGTCAGCATGTTCTACTCACCCAAAGCTAAGAAAGGCAAGAGTTTTTATTACCTGTCACAAGGAGACAGGGAAATGGCTCTGAAAGTACTGTCTGTCTCCTCTTGGGATTCATGTATGAAAATTTTATTCTATGTGCTAGGGAGCAGGGCCAGGGAGCTTGATATATTAAGGGACTTACACATTTTGTTACCTAGGCACTTGGTTTCAACTGCTCATACCTAGTATGGCAGCATGCTAGTGTGTACATTGTATGCTCAAAAATGGTTGGAAAACCTTGCCCTTAGGAGGAGATGTAAGTATTATAATGAGCTAGAGGTAACTTTAGGGCAACTTGGGGGGCTTCTGTGGAGGGCTTCAGCTCCAAACTGGCTTAGCCTGCTCACAGAAGAGGGTATCTGGTGGAACACCTAGCTATAGCTTCTTGTTCTGCAAAACAGACACATTCTTTCCTGCTTTTCCTGCTGTTCCCTCTTTCCCCTCCTCCCTTCTGCTGATAGCTTACAGCCCTCTGATATGAGTAATTCCCCCATTGCATCCAGCTAAGATTTCTGTTATAGATGTATAACATTTCTACCTTATGTGTTAAAAATATTTTTCTGACTTTGGAAAATCTAGGTGAAGGGTAAAGGGAGTTCCTTGCATTATTTTTAACTTTTCTGTAATCCTAAATTTACTTAAAAATGAAAAAGGGTTTGTTTCATTTGTGTGTGTGTGTGTGTGTGTGTGTGTGTGTGTATGTGTGTATGTGGAAGGTGCAGAGGGAGAGAAGCAGACTCCATTGAGTACAGAGCCTGATATGGGGTTCGATCTTAACGACCTGAGATCATGACCTGAGCTGAACAAGAGTCTGACACTTATCTAACTGAGCCACCCAGGCACCCCTTGTTTGTTTGTTAATTTTATTTAAGTTCAGTTTACATTGGAAGAACAAATATGCAGATGTACACCTTTTTTTTTTTAAGATTTAATTGAGAGGGAGAGAAAGAGTGAGTGCACATGAGGAGGGGGAGGGAGCCTAGACTCCCTGCTGAGAAGGGAGCCTGATGTGGGCCTTGATCCTGGGACACTGGAATCATGACCTGAGCTACAGGCAGACACTTAACCAGCTGAGCCACCCAGGTGCCCCCACATATGTACTTCTAAGCATGTCACTGTATATGGTTGTAGAAATTGTCTGCATCTAGCATTCAGTGGATATTGGCTTGACAAGGCACATATTTTCTGCAAATTATTTCAATCACAAAGCATTTAAAATAAAATAACATTTTGGGTTAAAAAATAAATTCAATTTAGTTAACATTTAGGGGTAGAATTTAATTGAGTCATCAGTTGCATAAAACACCCAGTGCATATTACATCAAGTAATCCTTAACACCTATCACCCAATTACCTCATTCCCCCATCTGCCAACCCTCAATTCATTCCCTGTAGTTAAGAGTCTCTTACGGTTTGCCTCCTTCTCTGTTTTTCTTATTTTAATTTTCCTTCTCTTCCCCTATGTTCATCTGTTTTGTTCTTTAAATTCCACATATGAGTGAAGTCATTTGGTAGTTGTCTTTCTTTGATTTATTTTGCTTAGCAGAATACTTTCTAGTTCCATTCACATTATTGCAAATAGCAAGATTTCACTTTTTTGATGGCTGAGTAATATTCAATGTGTATACATACCACTTCTTTATCCATTCATGTTGATAGACATCTGGGCTCTTTCCATAGTTCGGCTCTTATGGATATTTCTGCTATAAACATTGGGGTGCATGTGCCCCTTCCAATCTCTATTTTTATATCCTTTGGATAAATACATAGTAGTGCAATTGCTGGGTTGTAGGGTATTTCTAATTGACATATAATGTTGTATTAGTTTCAGGTATATTACATAGTGATGGGACAGTTCTGTACACTGCCCATTGCTTACCATAAGTGTAGTTAACTTCTGTCATCATACAAAGTTATTCCAAATTATTGGCTGTATTCCTGATGGTATACTTTTCATCCACATGACTTATTTTATAACTGGAGGTTTGTACCCCTTAATTCCGTTCACCTGAAATAAAGGATTTTTTAAAGAGCTTTTCCAGTATTAACTTTAGAAACCTCATTTCTGTTTATAATTCTGAGTTGTAAGCAACCAAGTTAGAAACTTTCAGAATGCACTCCATTTACAAATGAGGACTATCTGTATTATATTTGATTTTTCATATCAATTTACTGTAATAGCTTTTTTCTTCTCCCAGTTTTTCTTTATTTTTTTTTAAAAATATTTATTTCTTTATTTTGGGGAGGGAGGGGCAAAGGGAGAGGGAGAGACTCTCCAGTGGACTCCCTGCCTCTTAAGGAGCCCGATGCAGGGCTTGATCCCAGGACTGGGAGACCATGAACGAGCTGAAATCAAGAGTCAGGTGTTCAACTGACTGAACCACTGAGATGCTCCTCTTTTTTTTTTTTTTTTTCTTAACATGTATTTGTTTATTTATTTGAGGGATTGAGAGAGAGAGCGAGAGCATGCACACACAAGTGGGAGGGGCAGAGGGAGAGGAGGGAGAATTTCAAGCAGATTCCTTCTGAGTGTGGAGATGCCAGGGCTGAAACAAAGAATCAGGTGCATAACTGATCAGGCCATCCAGGTGCCCCTTTCCCAGCTTTAAAATGTTTTCTGTCTTTTGCCATTGATATTTTGCTTTATTTTCCAACTTGTTTGGAAAATATTAGTTTGCATTCCAAAGATGGAATGAACTTTATACTTTCATGAAGTGTATCTTTAAAGGGAATCAGACTGCTAAAAGACAGAATCTCAAGCCCAAGTAAGATATGAAAAAGGCTGTTTGATAAATATTTTGAGGTTTAGATCAGGGGTGACAAATACCTGTGACTTAATACTCTTTCATCCATTGTATGTACTGCTCATTGATCACAGTACTGTTCTTAAGTCTTTCCTCACACAGTCTTTTAGCTATCTGCTGCCAGTTGGTTAGAGTTGACATGAATCACAAAAAGGCTATTTGGCATTTCTGATTTGGAGGATCAGTTTTGGGGAGAAATTTCTGGAATATCTGTTCTTTTAGTTAATGAGCTATTCCATCGTAATTTTGGAAGCACAGTTACCTAAAGAATGCCTTAATCATTGGTTCTTTGTGTTTTTTTTTTTTTTTTAATTAAAGACTTTATTTCAGAGAGAGAGAGTGCACAAGCCAGGGGAGACAGGCTGAGGGAGAGGGAGAAGCAGACTCCCCAGGGAGCAGAGAGCGCTATGTAGAGCTTGATCTCAGGATCCTGAGATCATGACCTGAGCCGAAGGCAGACACTTAACCCACTGAGCCACCCAAGCACCCTTTGATTTTCAGGTGATTGCCAAGCCAATTGGATCTATAGAATATTCTTAAAGTACAATATATTTTTTTAAATCCATATACTTGTATGTCACATCTTTAACTTTTAATTGGGTAACATTTTTTATATGTTATTCACTTTTATTCTTGTGTTTTCTTTCCATTTCCAAGGAATGGACCTACCCTATGAGACGAGAGATGCAGGTAAGGTAATATTCAAACCAACCAGTATTGTTATTATTAAATAACCCGATTTCACAAAGGATTTGAGACCTGTTGGCTCATGATCTGTAGGCTCATTATTAAGTATTTTAAAAATCAACATATGTAAGGTTAATCGTGAATCTAAAAAAGAAGGAAAAGGAATTGTTGTTTCTTCCTTAGATTAGAATCATGGACGTAGTAATGTGTGTATGTGCTTAATGAATCACTTTGTTTATCCTTATCTGAAAAATTGAGTAAAATATTTTTATTCCTTTTGAAAGTGGTTTCTCTCTTTGTCTAGTTTAGGTAAGTCCAAGAGTTGACTATAAAGCAAATCACTCTTGAATAATTGTTCCTTTTTGTGTCTGATTTCCAGTCAACTTTCGTAATGAAGTCCTCCAGAGGACTGAGTTGAATAGTCCCAATATGGAATGATAAAATGATATTTAACCTTCATAGCAATTTATTTTTCTTTTGCATTTCTTACCATTTACAGTTCCTCTGCTAGCCCCAGCATTAAGCAGTGTCTCCTCCTCCCAGGAATACTGTGACTTACAGAAATCTGTTTCTTTTCTCTACTAGTGAAAATTCTCTTTTTAAAAATAATTGAGTACCTCTGAGGCATTTTACTTGGTGCTATGGTGAATGCAAAGATGAATAAAATGTAATTTCTGCCTACAAGAAGCTGGTAGGAGAAATCAGACCTATAAACAAATAATTACAATTTTTCTTAGAGCTGAACTGTAAAATAGCACTATAGTAATAACTAGGATATGATATGGCCCAACTAAAATCTTTCTATACTGAATTTACATAGAATAAATTTTAATACAGCATTTGGAAGGTATTTATTTTAAATTGTTGAAACTCTGTCAGTAGGCAAACTTTTGATATTGGTCTTTTTTTAAACTTTGCAATAATACTTTTATTAACTATAGATAACAACAGTTCTAATCTTGTGTCTTGTGCTACTTTTGATTTGGCTGAATCAGATTTTGTGTAATTCCAAAGGGGTAATTTTCTTTATGCCTACTTTATTTCTAGACTATAGCAGAGAATATAAGTGAAGTTAGAGATGTTTTATTAATATGATGGACAATCATATAGGGGCACCTATATGGCTCAGTCGGTTAAGCGCTGGACTTTTGATTTTGGCTCAGGTCATATTTTCAGGGACATGAGACTGAGCTTTTCCTCAAGCTCTGTGCTAGGTGTGGAGCCTGATTAAGATTGTCTCTCCCTCTGTCTCTCTACCCCTCTCTATTTAAAAAAAAAAAAAAAAAAAAGAGTAAGGTGCTAATTTTACCTAAACTGCTTCTTTATAAAAAGCACTGCAATTCAGAGATCCGACTTTTCAGAACTTTATTTGTTTGTTTGTTTGTTTATTTATTTTTTAAGATTTTTATTTATTTATTTGATAGAGAGAAACACAGCCAGAGAGGGAACACAAGCAGGGGGAGTGAGAGAGGGAGAAGCAGGCTTCCCACCGAGCAGGGAGCCTGCTGTGGGGCTCCATCCCAGGTCTCCGGGATCATGACCTGAGCCGAAGGCAGTCGCTTAACCACCTGAGCCACCCAGGCACCCCTCAGAACTATATTTAAACTTTAAATGTCTCCTTTGATATATAAAGCGCATAATGCATTTCTCTTCCCTGTCATTTTCTTGGTATGGCTAGGAAATGTTCCCTGAATTACAGGCTTTTTGCAAATTTTTATAACAATTATGAAAATACTCCACAAATCCACTTATATGGTACAAAGTTTGTATAGATTTAATTGTTTATGGTGAATATATCAACTTCTTTTTTTCCTAGGAAATTTTACCTGGATTGTTTTTAGGTCCATATTCTTCTGCTATGAAAAGCAAGGTATGAACTTCAAGTTTGGTTCATCAAGAGCTATTAACCAGCTTTTTTGGAATAAATTTGTTTTAGTAGTAAGAGTTTTATTTGAGGGAAGGTTCACAAATATTGCATGTTACTGTGGAGTACCTACCTCTTTTTAAATTTTACTGGACCAGTGGTTGTCAAGTGTGTCACCACAAATCACAAATACATATATTTGACATTTTAGTTAGTCTGTCCTTATCAAGGGTAAATGTGTGTGCATGCGTGTGTATGCACGTTTGTTTTAATTGATAAAATCCTATTTCTGTTTTTCTAAACTTCGATGCTCCAGGCTGTAAAGTGTTGTACCATGTATATCTGTCTCCTGTGTAGTCAAACTGAAATGGATTTCTTTAGTTAACACAGCTAACAGAATAAATTTCATTTTAATATATGAAGCAATTTTGTTGCCACTTCCTAGAAGATTCAGTCCTGTGGATTAGGACAGTGCTACTAATTGGTTTTGAATTATAATGTGAAACATGTCACATGCTTTCCCCAGTACCCTATTTAGAAGTCAGTATTCTTGTGTATATCTACCTATAATAAGTTTGGTAAAAAAAAAAAAAAAAAAAGTAGAATTTTTAACTTTTAATGATTTAATTTAATGCATTTGAGTTTGAGATGACTAGGGAGTTTTTAAAAATTGGAGTTATTTCTTTGAAACTGGAAGGCCTTTTGACTGTTGAGGCATATATGAGTAAACATAATTTTGATGGCCTACAGCTAGACTGGAAAGGGTGAGGTGTTGGTAAAAAAAAGAAAAAAGTACTAAGGAAAATATAGATAACTATAGACTTAACTATAACTTACATAAGATACATAAAAGTCAAATAATGTATTCACAGAATACTGGCCTTCAAGATGGTTTTAGATTATTTGCTTTTTTATTCCTACAGCGTTTACCTATTATACCTATAAATATACCTATTATAGTGTTTGTCACATTAAATTACAAGTATTTGTTTACAGATCTCCTCAAAATGTCTTCCCCCTCATAACCTAGAGGACAGTAGGAGAAGGAAAGTAAATGGGAAGTAGGGTAACCCAGGGAGAGAAACGAAACAACAGAGACTTTGGACACAAAAACAAACTGAGGGACTTGGAGGGAGGGGGGTGAGGGGGTGGGAGAGCCTCGTGGTGGGTACTGAGGGCACCTATTGCATGGAGCACTGGGTGTGGGGAATGGGGAATGAATCTTGGAACACTGGGAAAAAAAATTTAAGTAACAATAAAAAAAAAGTAAAAAAAAATAAAAAGAATTAAAAAAAAAAGTCTTCCCCCTCAGTTTTACGTCTAATTATTAGACTGAGGAAGAGTTTCTGTGGCAAAATTTGATTATATTTTCCATTCTGAATTACTGAAGTACAGCTCATATTCCTTTTCATACCATCATTCAAAAAATACATAACAACAACATATAATAATAAAGATAAAGAAACTTTAGGGAATAAACTCTTTTTCTAATACTCACTTAGTTAAGCCTACGTTTTATTGCATTCAAATACATTTGAACTATTACTTTGGGTACAGTTTTTCTGTAGTTTGTAGGTATGACATTAGGTCATAATTTGCTTTATGTAAATGAAAATCCTTTGAAAGTAAAAGTATTCTTTGTGCTATTACATTTGAGTCCTATTTTGTTAAGATTTGATTTTTTACTCAGTAATAGTCTAATATGCCTTCAGAGCTTGTTAAAGCAGGTTTTTTTCCATAGTTATGTATATCTTCCTTGGTTTCTCACACTAATAAAGTAGATACGAAACTTCTTTATGTATCATAGATCAAGTATAAACAAGAATAGATGTTGAATTCATTTTGGAGCTTTAATAAATATGAATATGGAATATTGATTAAATATTATCCTACCAAATGTTACCTCCCTTCTTCTAGCTCATGGATGCACTCTGGAAATACAAAGATAATTAAACTCTAATCTATGCCAGACATAGGAAAAGTTGCTGCAAAAATTAACATTTAAAACTTGAAAACCAAATTTTCTTAGCTCGGACTGCTATAATAAAACACCATAACTAATGGTTTCAACATTTATTTCTCACAATTGTACAGACTGGAAATCTGAGATCAGGGTGCCAGCATGGTTAGACTTTAGTGAGGACCCTCTTCCTGGCTTGGAGATGGCTGTGTTCCTGTTGCATCTTTCCATGGCAGAGAGATGAAGCTCTGATAATTCTTCCTCTTATCAGGGTACTAATTCCATCTTGGGGCTTCACCTTCATGATCTCATCTAAATCTCTCTAATTAACTCCTAAAGGCCCCATCTCCTAATACCACCATCACCTTGGAAGTTAGGGCTTTAACATATGACTTTTAGAGAGGCACAGATATCAAGTCTATAACAAATACAAATTACTCTTGGATTTCTCTTATGGATTATTAGTATTATTGTTATGGACTATTTAATGCAGAAAGTGGGATTTAAATATGTAGGAGGATGAGCTCAAAGTTTCATAGAAGACCCAAGACTATGAATTCTGATTCTTTTTGCCAGGATGATTTTGTTCATTCATTTATTGAACAGATAATTATTGAACAGTCAATTATTAAGATACTGTTACACATAATACCTAATAGGAGTCAGTGAACAAAATCCTCATTCTCATGGAATTTACATTCTAACTATGAAAATAGCATGTCATGTTATATATATATTGTGTATTACAAGTATATAACATGTTATATGCAGTATCAGACACATATTCGCTGAAACCTATAATCACTTGGAAATAAAAACTTTGATAATATCTAAGATTGTCATACTAAATTGCTTAAATGTAGAGCCAAAAAGCACCACAGAATATAATATCATTTGGAGTTGCAAGTTTTAACTTCAGAAGAATTTTTAAACTGAAACTTACTAGTCTTTGAATTATATAAATTAATTCTGGCTTGTAGTAGAAAAAATATACTGGGAGAGGCATGGTGTAGTCTAGAGATTTGGGCCCTGTTACTGCTATTAACTTTGCCAGTGATGTTCAGTAACTATTTATGCCTTAGTAATAGTCCCTCCTAAAAAATAAAGACTGTCAATATACAGTAACTATCACTTACTGAAAAGTTGCCGTGTATTCCAGGCACTATGCCAAACACCTGACATACATAATTTGTCCAACCACTCACTGAAAAGGTTAGTATTTTCCCCATTTTCACATGGGAAAACTGAGCCACAGAGCTCACATCTTTAGCAGAGCTGGAATGTAGAACTTGGGCTTTCATGACCCCAAAGACCATGCCTTTAAACTACTATCTAGTATTGTTTCCACAATAAATTATCTTTAAGGTCTCAACAAGCTCTAAAATTATTTTAAATAATCCTATTAGCCTTTTGAGGATATGTAGTATATATTTATCTTGAATCACTGAAATACCTTGCTAACACTTCAGGTGTATTATTATAAAGTTAGTTTTAATTCCCTATACTTAAAGTCCAGATGTGGTTATATTAATTCTGATGTTCAGCCCTATATATTTTCAAACATCTGTGTTACAATAAGATGATGTTTTGTATTTTAAACTATTTCTCTCCCTGTCCCTCATTTTTTATAGCTACCTATACTACAGAAATATGGAATAACCCATATAATATGCATAAGACAAAATATTGAAGCAAACTTTGTTAAACCAAACTTCCAACAATTATTTAGGTAAGAATTATTGCTGCAAACATAATGTAGTTTTTATTTCGATTGATTTTGTTACAGCAGACTTCTGTACGTATCTGTTTTTGTGTGTGGGTGCGTGTGGTTTGTTTTTGTTTTTGTTTTTGTTTTGTGCTGGGCTGCAAAGCAAAGTTTATGTGGTAAGTAAAGTGGTAGTACAAAGCTCCTGAAAGGGAGTGACCCAAGAAGGTTACCCTGTACATACCTGTTTTATATGGATGGTTATATAGTATATTATCTAAAAAATAAGTTTCCTTTAAATTGTAAATAAGTAATGCATATAATGCCAAATTTTAAAGATTAAAAGCATGTACAGTATACTGAAGACTTTCCCTATTTCTATGCCTTAGATACTCAGTTCCCCTCTCTAGAGGCACTGCTGTTTTTTAGTATCCTCACGGGGTTATGTTACATATACAAGCATATTCCTATAGATAAGCTTTTATTTTTTTACAGTGGCTTTGAAGTTAACATATTTTAAAGATTGCTTTATATCATTACTTAGGTGCATTGGTTTTTTAAAACTTGTATAGTAATCCATTGTATGGCTATACTAAAATTTATTCGATCTGTCACCTATTGAATATTTAGATTGTTTCCAGTCTTTTGCTGATATAGTGAGTATTCCTATATATGTCATTTAATTCATGTATGAATATATCAGCTGGAGAAATTTGTAGAAGTGGAATTGCTGGATCAAAGAATGTGAGCATTTAAAATCTTAGCGGATGTTGCAGATTGCCCTCTAGTGAGTTGTATCATTTTACCTTCCCACTCTGAAGTGAATGATAGAGACTTTCCTTGGTATCTCTCCAAGCCAGAATTTTAAAACATTTTTAATTTTTCCCAATTTCCTAGAGTAGAAACGATGTCTTGTATAATTTGTCTTTCTCATTATAGTGAGTGTAGTTGAGCATTTAATGGTTTTTAGTGTTATTTTAACTTTATTTTAAAAATAAAACATATGTATTACACATGGTACAAGAAAAGGGTGGGAAAAAACCATGTAAATAAAGTAAGTCTCTTTCTGCCTCTAAACCCAGTCATCTAGCTCCTCTCCTGGGGGGCAGCTACCATTAACCCTTAAATATCATTCTAGAGATACTCTTATGTATATAAAAGCATGTGTGTTAAAAATATTTTAATGCGCTGCCTTATTGTTTGTAAAAATGAAAGCAACCTGAGTGTCTATCAGTATAAGACACTCTAAAGTATATTTTGTAAATGTGTAATAAAATACTGTAACCATGAAAAAGAATGAAATTGTTCTAAGTGTTTTGATTTGGAATAATTGCTAAGATTTATAAAATTGAAAAAGCAAGGTGTAAAACCAAGTGTATACTCGCATTGTGTTTAAAAATATATTCAGTATATTAGGCATATATTCTTGTACTACATGCATAGAAAATTTATAAACTAAAAGACCGGAAATCTGATAGTGATTGCTTCTGAAAAGGGAAATTCAGGGTCTGGGATGCTAGAGGGACCTATTTTTTATTGCAGATATTTTTATACTGTTTGATTTTTTTTACCATGTGTACACATTTTTCAGTTAATAAAAACTTGTTTAAAAAAAGGACTGTCTATAGTCTAAAATAAAGTAGATTGAATTTTTTTCTAACTATAAAAGAAATCCTTGGTCTTGGGGTGCCTGGGTGGCTTAGTCAGTTAAGCATCTGCGTTGGGCTCATGTCATGATCCCAGGGTCCCAAATCAAGCCCTGCATAGGGCTTCCTGCTCAGCAGGGAGTCTGCTTCTTCCTCTCCATCCTCCCTTCCCCACTGCTGCTGCTTCTCTCTTTCTCAAATAAAATCTTTAATAAAAAGATCCTTGTTCTTTATAGATACTTTGGAAAATACAGAATGATGCCGAGAAGAATATAAAATCATCCATAATTCCACAACCCAGAGGAAACACTTTAGTTAACATTTTGGCATATTCCTTCTAAATCTTAACTCTGTTATACATATGAGTATTATGTCTACACACATATAGACTTACATATATTAAAGTAAAATGCCATGATATTTTAAAATATCATATTGTACATTTATAATTTGTCTAGAGTTTTTGTTTTTAGTACCACAATGTCCTTGGGTATAGCTTCTTTATCCTAATGGAAGAACCCTTTTTCCTTAGATTTGGAATATTGGCTTATAGATTGATAGTTCTGCTAATAGTTTTGATTTTGTTTTTTTAAAATTTTATTTTTAAGTAATCTCTATACCCAACGTGGGGCTTGAACTCACAACCCTGAGATCAAGAGCTGCATCTCTATGGATTGAGCCAGCCAGGTGCCCCTTTGCTAATAGTTTTTTGTTTTTTGGGGGGGTTTCTTTTTGTTTTTTTGTTTTTAAAAGTATGCTGTACACCCAGCATGGAGCCCAACTCGGGGCGTGAACTCACAACCTGAGATCAAGATCTGAGCTGAGATCAAAGTTATATGCTGAACAAACTGAGCCACTGAGGCACCCTGACTGCTAATAGTTTTTAACATTCAAAGTGACCTGTAGTAAAATATTTCAGATAAACTCTGAATTAACTTTGTTTTTCCCTGAAGCAGCATTTAATAGTTCAGTCTACACGATGACTTTAGGGTACATTGAATCCTTTTGGTTTTTAAATTGGGTTATCCTTGGATACTGATTTTCAGCTTCTCTATGATAAACTCTGAATTTATTGAAGTTGTTACAACCTAAATGATCACTCACTACTTAAGGCAATATTGACTTTAAAAATTAATTTTATAACTTAATTACTATAGTTGTATTAATAAACAGGTGGTCTAGGATAGGTTAGAAAGGGAAGTTTTTCACAAAGTAAAATAAGCCTAGCATATTAATAATGTCTATCAGTGTTTTCCAGACTGTAAAATTACAAGACAAGTGGTCTTTTGGTTGATTTTTGCTCTGCCGAGGGTTAGTTCAAGCAATGAATGTTTGACTCATTGCTCCATTAAACTTCTATTTTGATTATCCTCTTCACTTTCAGACTTCGAGCTTCTGAAGTGTCCTCTCTCTGTAGCATTGTGAGAACAGGACAGAGGGCCACGGAAAGAAGAATCTTCTAGTCCATGGGGAAGTTAGAAACAGAATAACAATAAATAATACAGACACTTTTTATATTCTAGGTCCACTCTGATTTAGAAGAACGTTTTCTTCCTTTGTGTGATTTTTCAGTTATAACCAGATAGTTATTTTTTTAATACAAAAATAATTAGAAATGTTAATTTATTATTTAAAACTTAAATGCTGTGCATTTAAACGATATAAAATCAGTGACCCAGTTCTTGGCAATATGTTACATTCAAAGTTGTTTTGCATTATTTTCATAGTTGTCAAGAAATTTTGAACTTTTTTAGGGCCCCTGGGTGGCTCAGTTGGTTAAGCAACCACCTTCAGCTCAGGTCATGATCCCGGAGACCTGGGATCAAGTCCCACATCGGGCTCCCTGCTCGGCAGGAAGCCTGCTTCTCCCTCTCTCACTCCCTCTGCTTGTATTCCCTCTCTGGCTGTGTTTCTGTCTGTCAAATAAATAAAATCTTAAAAAAAATTTTTTTTTGAAGTTTTTTAGACATAGAGTTTTATCTGAAAGTGTGCTTATCACAAAATATTCTGTTTTCAGATATTTAGTCTTGGATATTGCAGATAATCCAGTTGAAAATATAATACGTTATTTTCCCATGGTAAGTATATCAAATGCTTTAATATTACTTAAATTTTATGATTTGACTTCTTAATTATGTTTCTAAAATTTAATGATGAAACTAATCTGTTCTTATGCTACTTTTACTTTGTTATGACAATTTTGGGATTATATTTTAAAGAATATTATTTTTAATCTTTTTATGCTCTTCGAATATCTGAGAAATCACACTTTGAATTTATTAAATTCAAATTAGATTTTAGCTTTTGTATAATTTTTAAAATTTGTAATATGTGCATTTGTAGCATTTTGGGAATTCTTGAATGAAAGCAGTTTTTATTAATATAAATCAAGAAATTTTTTCATTATATTTTGTCTTACTGTATATATATCTGTTTTATGCTTGTATGAATCCACATACTTTATTAAAGCACACTGTCTTTTGCCTTCAGACTAAAGAATTTATTGATGGAAGCTTACAAACTGGAGGTAAATATTTTCTTTTTCAGTATATATTTTTAGGGATTATGTGTTATAGTTAATGTTTTAGTTAACATTTGTCCTAAATGTAGGATATGGAAATTGCAATTATATCTAATATACTGTTCCTAAATTTGTATTTTCCCAACTTCTTGTGTCTTTGTATAGGCTTTCTTAAATACCCCTATTTTAAATCCTAATAAATATCCAAGTGTGGTGTATATAAAATATAAAATGTTTAAGAAAAGATTTATTTTACTATGGTATAGTACATGGTTTCAGTATATTTTAGTTGCTGAATTAGATGTTTTTTTGTCAGAATAACTATTTCTTGTTTTTCAGGAAAAGTTCTTGTCCATGGAAATGCAGGGATCTCCAGGAGGTATGAAGTTAGAGATTATCTTTCTTTCTCTAGCATTTAATTAATGAGCTGTGTTTTCTATTTTTTTTCTAAAACTTTTTCCCCCTCTTCAGTGCTGCCTTTGTTATTGCATACATTATGGAAACATTTGGAATGAAGTACAGGTAAGAAAGTACTCTGAAACCTAGCTACAGTTTAAATTGTCAGTAAAAATGAAGCTTAATTGACACAGTTTGGGACTTTGGAGTTGATATCCTGATTTTGTCATCTATTCATGTTGATTAGACAGACTCTTGTATCCCATGATTAGTCTCTTAACCATTATAGCTTATTTACCTTGTATAGATCTACTTAGGGTAATATTTTGCGGTTTGAGGGACCTAGTGCTAATTGTTGTTAAGAAGCCAAGGTAGTTATAGTTGGGAATAATTATGGAAAACTAATTATTTACTGCTAGAGTATTGTTTAGCCCGAGTTTAAAAACTCTTAGACACAGATGTCATTGCTTCCCTTGCATAAAAGGCTAATTTATTATGTTTTCCTTTAATAGTGGTTGGATGAAAAATTACCTAGAAATCATTTCAGCTTCTATTCACAATTCATTGTAGTCTTTCTTAACCAGAGTCAACTTTTCCAAGTATACTGCCTAGATAAAAAAAAGAGCCCCAAAGCAAAAACCCTGCCAGTGTATAGTGTTCTTTTTTAGTGTGTCTTTTACAAGTTAGAAGTCTAATAATCATTGACAGATCCTTGTCTTTCACTCCCTGTCTCCCAAACTTACCCATTACCAAGTCCTGTCTCTTTTATGTCCTAAAATATACCTTGAATCTATCTCTTTATCTTTCTCTTCATCATCATTTAATCCCCTAATCTAAACTCCAGTCTTGTCTCTCTTGGACTCTAACAATGGTAGCCTTCTTAGTGGTTTCAGGTATTCTTTCCTTCTCCAGTCTATTTATTTCCCCATACTACATTTGGAATGATCTTTTCAAAAGAAAAATCTGATTTAAATAATCACCCTACCCCAAAAAGTTCTCAGAGGTTCCTGATCCTTAATAATTCTTATCATGGCCAGTGAAACTTTGCATGATATGCCTGTGTTAACCTGTCCATCATTATACCATGTTCCCTGTTAACTCTCTTCATTTGAACTACGTTCAGCATTGGATCCACATTCTTGACACAGAGTAGAAATTCAAATGCTGTTTAGTTTGTTTGGTATCTTTTAAGTTTAAATTTTGATGGAAAGTGCTTCAAAGTGTCAGTTGTTAATATTATTTGAATACAAATGGTTTGTTTATTTAATGCTTGGTAGACTGTTTTATATATACTCTTTATTATTTGGTGTCTTGATAGTAATAGTGAAAATAGCTTCCATATATTGGGTCTTTGCTAGATGCTATTCTAGGCTCTTTATCTCATTCAGGCCTATCAACACAAGGGAGTAGATATACTTCTTGTTTAAACAATGATGACATTTTGAGCATGTACTATGTAATAGATGCTGTACAAACAAGGTGCTTTATACTTACTATCACCCATCTTCACAGTAGCTCTCCAAAATAGGAATTATTATAAACCCCAATTTACAGACAAGAGAAATAAAGCTTAGAAAGTTGAGATTCCCTTAGAACATAGCTGGTTAATAGAGGGATGGTGATCTTTCATTTGCCCATCCTGTTGATTTTTCCACTATAGCTTGCTACTTCTCTGTAGCATAAGTTTCATGATTATGATTTCCTGTTTTGGATAAGTTCCTATTTTAGGTAAAAACAAATAATTGAGATTAATTCATGAAATAATACCATCACCTTAGTTTCCTTTTTTTTTGTTTTCAGAGATGCATTTGCTTATGTTCAAGAAAGAAGATTTTGCATTAATCCTAATGCTGGATTTGTCCATCAACTTCAGGTAACTTCTCTCTTCCTCTTCTTTAAAGTAGTAAGTACAATAATTAAAATCTTATGTCTATGTAATTTAAGTGTAGAATTTACTTTATTTTAAAAATTTTTTTTTAAAGATTTTACTTGAGAGAGAGATAGCAAGAGAAAGCATGAGTGGGGGATGGGGAGAGGGAGAGAAGCTGGCCCCCTGCTTAGCCTGTCACAGTCACAGGCTCAGTCCCAGGACCCTGAGATCATGACCTGAGCTAAGGGCAGAAGCTTAACTGACTGAACCACCCACGCTCCTAGAATTTACTACTTAAAAATTTCCATAATTTAATTTTATTTCATTATTTTTTTAAGTTTGTTTATTTTAAGTAATCTGTACACCCAACATGGGGTGCAAATTCATAATCCTGAGATCAAGAGTCTTACGTGCTCCTTCAACTGAGCCAGCTAAAGCACCTCCTAGGTTGATTTTTTTAATTCAAATTTACATTTCTAGTTAAAGGTCTTTCTTCTTTTGTTTAAGTATTTTCTTTTCTTTTCTTTTTTTTTTTTTAAAGATTTTATTTATTTGACAGAGAGAAACACAGCCAGAGAGGGAACACAAGCAGGGGGACTGAGAGAGGGAGAAGCAGGCTTCCCGCTGAGCAGGGAGCCCGATGTGGGACTTGATCCCGGGTCTCCGGGATCATGACCTAAGCCGAAGGCAGTCACTTAACCACCTGAGCCACCCAGGCGCCCCATGTTTACGTATTTTCTTAAAAGCCACCATTACTATGAAAAAAAGATTAAAGGCACGTTGTTAAATGTAAGATAAAATAATTGATGTTAGAGGAGTCCAGGATGACGGAGGAGTAGGGGACTCTAGTTTCATCTGGTCCCAGGAACTCAGCTAGATAGCTATCAAATCATTCTGAACACCTGCGAACTCAACAAGAGATCTAAGAAAAGAACATCTGTAGTTGTACAAATAGAAAAGTGACCACTTTCTGCAAGGCAGGAGGTGCAGGGAAGTGAATCCAAGAGGATATATGGGAAATTACCCACGAGGGCGGTGGGGAGTGGGGGATAGGGAGCCTCTTTAAGCCGGCTATGGGAAAGTGATACAGCAGTGAAGTGCAAAATCAGAACTTTCAGAAGTCTCCTATGGGGGGATAGGGGACATCTCAGCCTAAAAAGCACGCAAGTCCATTAAGTGGGGGCAGAACCCTAGGTGGGATACTGTGGTCTCAGAATCACAGAAAGACAGGAGGTGCCTGAGTGTGGCAGAGTTCCTGGGCATCAGAGGGAAGCCAGCTGCAAACACTGAGCCCAGGAGTGGATTTCCAGTTGGGGGTTGCCATAAACCACAAACCATGGCTCAGTTGGGTGACTGCTTTCTGAGCAGGGGCCTCGCAAGTGACAAAATCGGCAAGACCCACCCCCCTCCCCTATAAGGAGTGGTGTGATAGCCCACCACAGAAGTCTGCAGTGTTTGGTTGCTGGAAACAGATCATGGTCTGAGATAGAAACACTCAGTCACAGGCTGGGTGAACATGGAGTGCAGATGGGAGACCAGGGAGACAGGAATGATTGATGCTTTTCTCTGAGGGCTCACTGAGGGCCCTCAGCTTTTGGCTCTTGGGCCAGAGGTTGGGAGGAACCCAAAAAACTCCACCCTAAAGCTGCTAGAACTCATACAAGAATTCAACGAAGTGGCAGGATAAGAGATCAGTGCACAGAAATCAGTTGCATTTCTATACACTAACAATGAGACAGAAGAAAGAGAAATTAAGGAATCAGTCCTGCTTGCATTTGCACCCAAAGCCATAAGATACCTAGGAATAAATCTAACCAAAGAGGCAAAGAATCTGGTCTCAGAAAACTACAGAATACTTGTGAAAGAAATTGAGGAAGACACAAAGAAATGGAAAAATATTCCATGCTCATGGATTGGAAGGACAAACACTGTTAAAATGTCTATGCTACCTAAAGTGATCACATTCAGTGCAATCCCTATCAAAATACCATCAACTTTTTTCACAGAGCTGGGACAAATAATCTAAAATTTATGTGGAACCATAAAAGACCCCAAATAGCCAAAATAATGTTGAAAAAGAAAATCAAAGCTGGTGACATCACAATTCCATCCATAATTCAAGCTCTATTACAAAGCTATAGTCATCAAGATAGTATGGTACTGGCACAAAAACAGACAAATAGATCAGTGGAACAGAATAGAGAATTCAGAATGGCCCCTCAACTCTATGCTCAACTAATCTTCAACAAAGCAGGAAAGAATATCCAATGGAAAAAAGGCAGTCTGTTCAACAAAATGGTGTTGGGAAAATTGGACAGCCATGTGCAGAAGAATGAAACTGGACCATTTCCTTATACCCTACACAAAACTAGACTCAAAATGAATGAAAGACCTCAATGTGAGACAGGAATTCATCAAAATCCTAGAGAAGAACACAGGCAGCAATCTCTGGCCTTGGCCACAGCAACTTCTTACTAGATACTCTCCAAAGGCAAGGGAAACAAAAGCAAAAATGAACTACTAGGACGTCATCAAGGTAAAAAGCTTTTGCACAGCAAAGGAAACAGTTGACAAGACCAAGACAGTCCATAGAATGGGAGAATATATTTGCAAATGACATATCAGATAAAGGGCTAGTACCCAAAATATATAAAGAACTTATCAAACTTGGGTGCCTGGGTGGCTCAGTCGTTTAAGTGTCTGCCTTCGGCTCAGGTCATGATCTCAGGGTCCAGAGATCAACCCCCACATCAGGGTCCCTGTAGGCGGGAAGCCTGCTTCTCTTTCTCACACTCCCTCTGTTTGTGTTCCCTCTCTTGCCGTGTCTCTGTCAAATAAAATCTTAAAGAAAAACAAAAACAAAAAGCAACTTATCATCAAACTCAACACCCAGAAAAAAAATAATCCAATCAAGAAATGGGCAGAAGATGTGAACAGACATTTCTCCAAAGACATCCAAATGGCCAACAGACATGTGAAAAAATGCTCACTATCACTCAGCGTCAGGGAAATACAAATCAAAACCACATCAAGATACTACTTCACATCAGTCAGAATGGCTAAAATCAGTAAGTCAGGAAATGACAGATGTTGGTGAGGATGCGAAAAAAGGGGAACCCTTCTATACTCTTGGTGGGAATGCAGGTGGGTGGAGCCTGCCTGGAAAACAGTATGGAGATTACTCAAAAAGTTGAAAATAGAGCTACACTATGACCCAGCAATTGCACTACTGGGTATTTACCCCAAAGATACAAATGTAGTGATCTGAAGGGAAACCTGTACCCCCATGTTTATAGGAGCAATGTCCACAATAGCCAAACTCTGTAAAGAGCCCAGATGTCCATCGACAGATGAATGGATAAAGAAGATGTGGTATACACGCGTGCGCGCGCGCACACACACACACACACACACACACACACACACAAATGGAATATTATGCAGACATCAAGAAATTGAAATATTGCCATTTACAACAATGTGGTTGGAACTAGGGGGTATTATACTAAGCAAAATAAGTCATTCAGAGAAAAATTATGATCTCACTGATACGTGGAATTTAAGAAACAAAAACAGGATCATAGGGGAAGAGAGGGAAACAAGATGAAATCAGAGAGGGAGACAAACCATACGAGACTCTTAATCATAGGAAACAAATTGAGGTTTGCTGGCAGGGCGAGGGTGGGTGAGGGGATGATGGACATTTAGGAGAGCATGTGATGTAATGAGTGCTGGGTATTTTATATAAGACTGATGAATCACTAATTTCTACCTCTTTAAGCCAATAATACATTATATGTTAATCAAATTTAAATTTACAAAATAAAAGTATTAAAATAATTGAGACATTTCGATTTTTTCTTTTTTGATTACACACACATGTAATTATATGTTATTTTATATGTTTTATCTTTACTGTTTTCAAATTTTAAAGATTTTTATTTATTTGAGAGAGAGAGGGAGAGAGAGGCAGACTCCTTGCTGAGCTGGGAGCCTGATGAAGAGCTCAATCCCAGGACCTCAAGATTATGACCTGAACCAAAGGTAGATGCTTAACCAACTGAACCATCTAGGCACCCCATTCATGTTTCAGCTTTTGTGGTGCCTAGAAGATACACTCAAAAGACAGTAAGGTAAACCTGTGAAGTATCTGATTAAACTAGTTTACTTTTTCCCAAGAAGGAAAATCAGAAATTGAAAAATGTCCCCTGGCTGATTCTATCCAGTTATGCAGGAATAACTCTCACCTTGAGACATGGAGAGCATTATAAAATGGATTGTCTCAGGGGCCTCTGGGTGGCTCAGTTGGTTAAGTGCCTTCCTTTGGTTCGGGTCATGATCTTGGGGTCCTGGTTCAGCCCTGCATCAGGCTCCCTGCTAAGTGGGGAGTCTGCTGCTCCCTCTCCCTCTGTGCACCCCCTCTTCTCCCACTGCTCATGCTCTCTCTCTTAAATAGTCTTTAAAAAAAATTAACAAAGTGGATTGTCTCAATTACCAAACTTCAAATTTTACTTCTTTTAATTAACATGTTTATGTAAAATGCTTCTTTTTATTCTTTTTTAATTGTATTATAAAGTACAAAACTAAGTTTCTTTGCCTTTTAACCCTGTTGTGTGAAAACATTGTCTTTTTGCATTATTTTTGTATTTAGAAAAGTAATATATTTGCATGTTAAAAAATTAAGCAATATATATATACAACTCTAACTGCATATTGTTTTTATATGCCTATGTACAAATATGTATACATCACAACTTCGTATGATTCCATATACATAAACCTTTTAGGTTGTTTCTAGCCTTTCATGATTATAAATAATATTGGGAGAAGTATGCTGGTAGGTACATCTTTGTTTACATCTGCAAATATACCTGTATGATTATATAAATAATGTAGAATTGCTAGGTCAGAAGCATTTGAAATTGTTACCAGTCTTTAAAAAGTCTGAAATAATGTAAACTACCAGGAAATAAGGAGTTCCTGTTCAGTACCAATAGACAGAAGTATTTTAAATCAGATTTTCTGATCATTGCCATCTTGGTAGTAGTGGCAGCTCCTTTGGTTTGCCTATTCTTCTGTCAGATTGTTGGTCCTTTTTCTCTGTTTTATAAGAGCTTTTTGTATATGAGCTAATCTGTCTTTAGCCAACTGATTTAAAATGCCATGTTTATTATATACTGAACTCTGATCTATACTTAGGGCTGTTTCTGGACTTTGTATTCTGTTCCATTGCTCTGCTTAATGCTGCAACTGTATCAAACAATTTTAAATACTGTGATGTTATATAAATAATTTATGGCATAGCTCAAGATTCCCTCATTAATGTTCTTTCTATAATTTCTGACAGGTTCTTAACATTTACTTTTTGGTGTGAACTTTGCTGGAAAGAGCCCTATATTTTTTAAGTTATTCTGTTAACAGTTCAAAATAATTGACACCTTTGGTCTTCATAAGAATATATTTCATTTATTCAAATCAGTTTCTGCTTCCTTGTTTTAAAGTTTTCTTTGTTTAGAACATATGTATTTCTTACTAAATTTACAGTATCCTGTATTTAACACAGTATACTCAGCATTATAGGCAGAATCTTATTACAAGAAGTTATTCCTCTTCTACTTAAAAACCACAGGCCTTATTTCTAATGGCTTATGAATCCCTACATATATAGTCCTCTACCTCTCAGTTCTAATCTCCTACTGTCCCATTTGCTTACTATGTATGTTCTAGGTGCACCGACTTTCTCATAATTGCTTGAAAATACCATGCATGTTCTCATTTCATGGCACTTTTATCTCCCCAAATATTTTCCCCAAATATCTGCATGGCTTGTTTCCTTAGTTTTCTTTTGACCTACATTGTGGCAGTTGCTTTCTAACAGGAATACTTGCTTCTGTCCTTACCCCCAAATCCCTGCAAGTCAAAAGAAAATGTTAGTTTGGACTAAAATGGTAGTAGGGGAAGAGGTGAGAAGAGATGACATTTTGGATTTATTTGATGATATAGCTGACAGGATTTGCTGATGGATTGGATGTGAAGAAAGGAGGATGGATTTAAGCTTTTATGGAAGATACGGAAAAAACTTGATGAAAAAAGTCAAGTTCAGTTTTGGTCATCTTAAGTTTGAGAGGGGTGTTGGACAGAAGGCAGTTATGTAAGTCCAGAGTTCATGGGAAAGAACAGTGTATCTAAGGAGTATTAGTATATAGATGCTATTGAAACTGAGACTAGGTTAGCTCATTAGGGGAGTGCAGATACAGAAGTTCCAAAACAGATCCTAATGTACTCCAACATGTAGGTGGTGGGGAGATGAGAAATTAGAAGAAGAGATTGAAAAGAACGGCCAATGAGATAGGAAAAAAATCAGGGTGGCTTGTTGTTTGGGAAGTCAAGTGAAGAAGTAGGGAATGGGGACACCTGGGTCGCTTATTTGGTTAAGCACCAGGTTCTTGATTTTAGCTCAGGTCATGATCTCATGGATCATAAGATCGAGCCCTACATCAGGTTCTGCATTCATTGGGGAGTCTGCTTGAGATTTTCTCCCTTTACTTTCCTCCCTCCACTCTCTCTTTCAAAATCTTAAAAAGTGGGGAATGATTCACTGTATCAAAAGTTGCTAATCGGTTAAGTAAGGGCTGAGAATTGACATTAGGTTAGGAATATGAGGTCATTGGTGTTCTTGACAGGTTTTGTGGAAGGAGGAAGATAAACAAAATTGCTGAAAGTTCAAGAGAAAATAGGAAGAGGAATGTTAACAGCCAAGAATAGATAATTCTAGGAATTATACTTTGAAGGAGAAAACAGAAATGGCAGTAGCTAGAGGGGAAACCAGGGTTATTAAGGAGAATTTGTTTGTTTTCTAAAATGAAATAAAAGTATAGCATATTTGCGGCTTGGAACAATCAAGGAGAAAAAAGAAAATTGATATGCCAGGATTGGATAATATGGTCTATTCTCTGTTGATTTTGTTACATTCATTATTTCTGTGGGTTTTTTTTTGCTATCCCATTGAACTGATAGATGGTATGTCATCTCTTTCATTGTTATGTTGCATTTCTTCCGTGAGTCCTTTTTATTTCTTTAAACTCATTTCAGAAATGCCATACTCATTGGGCACCTGGGTGGCTCAGTCAATTAAGTTTCTGCCTTTGTCTCAGGTCATGATCCCAGGGTCCTGGAATTGAGGCTGTTGTGCCCAAATTCCGAGACCCCCCAAAGACGACCACCAGAATCCAGAGTCAAAGCCAAGCGGCAAGGGTCGTTTATTGTCAGGTTTGAACCCGGGCCTCTGTGCGGAGGTTACTGGTCACGCTCGGAGACTCCGAGCATACTTTCAGTACAGCTTTTATAGGCAAGGACAAACAAGTTACAGAGAAGTTGGGTGAGATAACATTTTGATCCCCTCACACACCCCCTCACACATACGCACATATTCCAGGAACTGAAGCAAGATGCACAAATGGTTCCTTGACTCAACTGTCCTCATTTGGTAAACACGGCCTTGTAAAGGCATGAATCACCAGGGGGTCTTAGATATGTAGAGGCCTAAATCATCAGGGAGTTTCAGAACTTGTTATGGTGGCCTTGAAGCTAAGCAGGCCCTAACAAGGCCTACATTGGGCTCCCTGCTCAGTAGGGAGTCTGCTTCTCCTTCTACCCTGCCCCCTGCTTGTGCGTGCACTTTCTCTCTCACAGTAAATAAAATCTTTTAAAAAATGCCCTCTTCATTGATTTCATGGAGAATTAATCATTTCCATCTGCTTGTTGGTGCAGTTTTGCACCTGTTCTTAATGTGACTTTGGGTTGTAAAGTGCCTTTTTTCCCCTTGTGACATCTTTACTTTCCCCTTGTGGCATCTTTACACTAAAACCTACAATGATTCCTTTTTGATTATTGGTCAACTTTAAACTGGAAGTATTCTTCTTAGAACAGCTATTTGCCCAACAATAGAATTGTGGAAGAAGAACCTGGATAGTGGTTGGGGAAGGCAGATAGCTTACATTTCCCACTTGTTTTGGAAGTCTTTCTCACTAATACTTTTCTCTGATGGTTTAACTCAATGAATAAGAAGTAGAGCCTCTTATGTCACATGTTTTTCTTGTTTGTATTGATAAACACAGTGTGCACATTAAAATCACCCAGGGGAACCTAACCTAAACCAATTAAATGACAGCCACTGGGGGTGGGACTTGAACATATGTGTATTTTAAATAAAACTCCTCAGGTGATCCTCAGGTATAGCCAGGCTTGAGAAATACCAGTTTAATTTTTATTTTTAGCTAAGATCAGATACTTGGCTACATACAATCCAGTTTCTCTTCCACCTTACTATACAGGTATCCTGCTTGCAAGTATGGCATGTGTGGGCATTCACATTTTCCTTAATATGCCCTTACTCATCCTCACAGCCCACTTGTATTTCCTATAATACCATGCAAGGGCTTGTTAGTTTTTTTTGTGTTTTTTTCTTTTTTTTAAGATTTTATTTATTTGACAGAGAGATCACAAATAGGCAGAGAGGCAGGCAGAGAAAGAGAGGGAAGCAAGCTCCTCCCTGAGCAGAGAACCTGATGTGGGACTCGATCCCAGGACCCTGAGATCATGACCTGAGCCGAAGGCAGAGGCTTAATCCTCTGAGCCACCCAGGCGCTCTTGTTAGTTTTATCTTAGATCCCTCTTATTTTGGAGCACTCTGAAGTGTACCCATTCTGCTTAATTTCTGCAGTCAGGCATCTTGTGTATTTACCTTGGTCTGGTTCCATTTGAAAATAATTTTTTTGTGTGTGAAATATGCATACATAAAATGCATAAAATGTAAATAAATATCCATGTAACCACCATCAGTCAGGTCAAGAAGTAGAACGTATGCCAGGATCCCAGAAGACCTCGTGTTACCCCTTTCTAACCACCAACACTTTTTCTCCTTTTGTAAAGGTAACCACTATTGTGACCAGTTTGTAATCATTACTTTTCATTCTTATATTCAGGGTTATGGATGTTTCCTACTTTAATCAAATAAGGAGTTCTCTATTTTTTTTTTTTTTTTCAGAAAGGGGAGAGGGACAGTATGCCTTTATTCCATTTTTGGAAGTAGAAGACTATGAATTTTAAGGAATTAGAAAACCAAATATATATTTGAATCCATTAAATGCTTTAATTAATTACTCTTATTTTTAAAATATTTTACAACTGTATAACATTTTATCTTTACTGAATTTTATTTATTTTATTCTTATAATTATTTTATGAGATTGCCCGTTTGGGTTTTGGGGGTGTGTGTTTTAACAGAGGAAATTAGAGATCATATAGCTAACACTCCAGTGGCAAAGAATAGATACTGCCTGACTAGTAGTTCAGTGTATAATCCTACAAGCTGATAACCTGACTTGATTTATAGTTTCTTCAGTAAATGTGAAAGTATGAGATAGGAATTTTATTTTTTTAAGAGCTAGGAATTTTAAACTTGCATTTCTCCTTTATAAAAATACTTATTTGAGAGAGAGAAATGGGGAGAGTGGCAGAGGGGGAAGGAAACGGACAAGCAGACTCTACTGACGTGGGGCTCCATCCCACAAACCTGAGATCATGACCTGAGCTGAAACCAAGAGTCAACTGCTTAACGGAATGAGCTACCCAGGTGCCCCTAAACTTTTATTCCTCTTAGAACAGTATGGCACCAGATATTTCAGTATAAACTAAGAATACCAATAGTGTATACATTAATCACTCTTTTGGGTACTCAGCAATTTAAATGTACATTCAAGTTAATTAAATCTTTTTTAGGAATATGAAGCCATCTACCTAGCAAAATTAACAATACAGATGATGTCACCACTCCAGATAGAAAGGTCATTATCTGTTCATTCTGGACCCACAGGTAAGGATATTGTCATTTTGGAGAAGATTGGGGAGAAAGATGATGGTATGAAAGGTAGAAAGCATCTTTCGCTCTTTACAAGTTATACTGAACAAGTTAAATTGTTTAGAAAACTTGGGGTAGACTACTGAATTTCACATATCCTTAACTGCAAATTAATTTTATAAAGGATACATGTATATTATATTGAGCTTCTGCTGTGTATACAGTGTACAGCACTGTATCTGGTTAATAGAAATACGTTAGCTGGGAGATCAAACTTCTACTTGGTTTAGTATAACTAAAGAACTATATAAGAAGAATAATCTGGAGAAGGGGCTCTAAATACACTCAGGTGATCTTAATAAAAATAAAAGGTGATTAATAAATTAAAAAGCATGTTTCAATGGGTGACTTAATATGAGTACCCATTTTTCTCGTCATTAGTATTTCAGTCCCTTCTCCCTTTCTCCTTATGTCAGAGTACTCCCCCTGCCCCCGGCAAAATAATACTTCCCCCCTCTGTTTTCAAAGTTAATGATCCAAGTGTGCTCTCAAAATCTTTTAACTTCTTTCTTTCTTTTCTAAGACCTTGCCACCCTTGTTTGTCTCTTTTCTTTTTTACTGAGTCTCTATTTCAGGTCCATATTGGCCTCCTATCCAAACTCTTGGTCTGTTCTATACATTGTAGCTGCATTTATTTTCATAAAAGATAGTTCTGATATATTTTTCATGTACAGAATCCTTCACTGGTTTAATTCCTAGAGAAGAAAACATATACATATAAGTAAAGTGTTTCTGATCTTGGTGTCTCTCAGTGTTCCTCTTTATATAGGCATTTCAGAAAACTAAACTAATGGTTTCATTTGTTTTCTCCACCAAGAATGCATAACATTCAGTGTCTCTACCCTTAGAAGAAATGATGATTAACATAATCTTCCTCCAATCCCTAGTTACTTGAAACTCCTGGAGAACTTTATTTGTACCTTTGTACCTCCTCACTTTCTGCTTTGCATGACTTATCTCGTACCTCTTTCGGATTGCAAGTACAGCATTTCATCTGAAATTCAGCTATAGCAGCTGTATTTAGCTTTATGGTTAGCATATTTTCTGCTTTATTCCATTGTCTTGATACTGTGTTTATATTCTTATTTTATTAAACAGTGAAACACTAATTTCATGTTAGAACCCACTCTCTGAATTAACATTATTACAATGATTGAACACAATGTTTTGATAACTTTAAGCCTGTGCCATTGTTAGGCAGATAACACAGCAGACCCTTTACCAGTTTAATTGTTCCCCTAAAGTTTCTGTCCACTGAGACTCATATTTTTTGATTATAACGGTCATATATTGATAGCTTTGATTCTATGCAAGAAATTTCTCCACTAGCAGACGTAAAAAGTAGATAAAATAAAATCTATGTCTGCTGCATGCCGTCTTTTCTCCCAGCTCCAGACTTCTTGGTAATAAAACCACAGTTTCAATGGAAAATATTTTCAGCAGTGTCTATGAAAGCAAAAAGATACAATTATGTATCTACAAATTATGTATCTACAGTGTCTATGAAAGCAAAAAGATACAATTATGTATCTACAAAATAAAATTGTACAAATATAAAATTAATATTAAATTTTGTATTCTAAGTCATAGGTTTATGGTAGTTAAGAACTTGGTAACCAAACATTTAGGAGGTGCCATTATCTCTTTAACAGTTCTGTTTTTAAACTGTTTTAAAAACGATTGTTATTTGTAATACCTAAGACATAGTTAATTCTCAAGGGGGAAATGTATCCTGTCATGAAGATAAAAGTTGTTTGGTAATTTATAACAAAAGAATTTACTAACATTTTAGTAAAAATTCAGTCATGGAATTCCATAGTGCATATACATAGTAACGCTTTATGAAAATGAAGTTTTACTAGCTCTGACATTCTAACAAATGAGTTTAAGTTCCCATTATATGTTATATTCGTGCAATAATTTTTAGGCAGTTTGAAGAGAACACATGAAGAAGATGATGATTTTGGAACCATGCAAGTGGCGACTGCACAGAATGGCTGACTCAAGCAACATTAGAGAGGATGTGAATTTCTATTTGGGAAGGAGAAAATAGTAGAGACAATAATAATGTAAAATGGTAAAAACACAAGTCTTTTTTTTTTTTTTAATTGTATGTTGCTTCCAGGCGTGTTTCTCTGCAACTTGTTGAGGAACATTTTAAGAAGATGTTGGACTTCTGCAATAGATGGCACTGATGGTTTTACTCCTTTCTTTTCCTTTTCTTTTTTTTTTTTTTTTACACTTTACAGTTTTATTATAAACCAAGAATTTTGGACTTGCAAAGAGGTATTATTGCAATAATGCACTTTTCATACTTGAAATTTATTTGTAGGATATAAAGTTATTACTTTAAAACAAAATGCAAGTTAAGGGGGATTTGTTTGTAAAGTCTGGGTAATTTATAACAAAAGAATTTCCTAAAGTTTGCTAAAAATTCATTTTGTGTTCTATATATTACATTTAAAAAATAATTTTACAGTTCACTTTTATGATGGAACCTCTTATGGAAACATTAACAAATGCAGGAATCTGCCACATTTCTGTTTTAGTGTAATTTAGTAGCTTCATTACCTTTTTTTAAAAAAACTTAATACCTTAATAATCTTTGAATCATGACATTAGCTAATTTTTATTTTAACATGATCCAAGTATTGCTTCCATTCCTCTTATCTTCCTAATTGTTTATTCTCTAGAAAAAAAAGTTTAATGAACAAAGGAAGATGTTTTGCTTGATAATACTAAAAAACAAGGAGTTTTAGGCTTTTGAGTCACTTGGTTTTCTTTAAAAGCCAAAAGTTGTGTTTGTTAGAGTTGTTTAGCCCAAGTTTTCTTTGTCCAAATAGTTCTAAGTAGAATAACCAGTGTAACACTCTTTTATTTTTCTAAATGAAGCCCCAAAAAGAAAAGTGCCTTGCATCAATAAAAAAATTAAAAAATAAATCTATACCTTTAAATTAGTATGTAGAACAGTACAAAGTTTTTAACATTTTTCTATAATTTCTTTTTTTTTAACTATAAATGAGTTAAAACAGGTTTAAAGAAACCTCAGTAAATTATTTGTAATATGAACATTTACTCCTTCATTTTATGTTGTCTTAATGATTGTGAGGTTGTACTGGCTCAGCAGCTTTTCTTGGAAGATGCATTTTTTGGGGGAAAGTGGTTTGTGGGAAACCTCACTGTATTTAAAATTAGTGTTTTAATTCTTCACATGGAGTTAATCCAAATTTCCCCCATAGTTTGCATTAGCAAAGTCACTTTATGGATCCTTAACTTTCCATATTTTTATTTATACATATAAAGATTGTTCTAAGAACATTTTGCTATTTTAAGTATGCCAAGAGGAAGGAGAGGAGTGTTTTTAACTTTTTATAGTTGATTTAGGGTAGCACAAACAAAGCTTGTTTATATCTCACTTTTTCTGTCCTCTCTTGAGGTGCTTTACTGATGGGAATGATTTCCATCGTTCCCTTGGTACCAATAGGTACTATGCAAGGTAACCCATTACACCATATTACTTCTTTGCTTTCTTCCTGGCAGTGTAATATAATACAGTTAAGAGCTTTTTTTAATCCAGCATAACAGAAGATTGGAAATTAAAATTCCTTTATTAAGAGTTAATTCCTGTTGACCAGATGGTATTCCTCTTCTGATTCCCTTCCCTAAAAACAGCCTATTATTAATGCCATTGTAGTCTTGTATTCTGTTGTGTGATTAGGCATTTGGTATGGTAATCTAATAGAGTCAAGATTTGCATTGTGTTCAGAAATTCCACTTGGCAAAGTGCCAGATGCAATCTAATAATCTATGATGCTTCTTCATTCAGCAGAAACTCTGCTTAAAAGAATCCTTGTTATAGTACATTTAGGTTTTAAAATGAGGGAGTTAAGATTTTTTAAATTAGTTTCTTAAATACACATATCCTCTCTAGTAATTGGGCCAAAAATACATATTTGGTCATTTATTGATTTAAAGCTGGTAGTTTTCCACTTTTTCTTACCACTGTAATTTTTATGTTGTCACTAAAGTGCCTGCCCAGCACTGTATATTAAAGACTGTCTCTTGAATACTGGGAAAAGGGACTATCATCTTCTTGAGTACAGTACTAATGAGGACAAAACATGAAGTTTATTTTTTCATGTAAGAACACCCCAGGTTTGTTTTACTGTGGATCCATTCTTCCACCTAATGTTCAGCCAGTTCTGGTAGCTCTTCTAGCTTTTCTTCTGTTTGGTTCCATTTCTGGAATCCCTTTATTTCTATGAATGTTTTGTGATAGTTACATATAATACATTTAACCAATCATGATTTATTGTCTAAAATATTTGAATAATTATGAGTGATATAGTACCCAATTTTAATATGTAATCTGGGCAAGTATTTAAACTGAAATTGCAGCAAAACGGGAAAACTGCTTTACTGTCCCACTTTAAAAGTATGAAACAAATACTGAAAATATTCAAAGGGGAATGGCAGTATTCTTACTTTCTAATTTTAGTTAATTCATGTTAATTTCTTATCCATTGGGTGTTCATACAGCAGTTACCTTTATTTGTCTCTGTGGTGAAATGTTAAATTGGGATAGCTTCTGCTATCAATTCTCAAGTGTTTAACTTTTAAAGAGAGTATTTGTTTTGGCGGAGGGGTAGTTTGTGCTTCATCTGAGTTTAGAAGTAATGTCAGAAAATGTTAAGCATGTCCTTTTTAAGAAAATATAAAGTTTCTAATTGTCTTATTACCATGGTAATTCAAGTGAATTAGAAGTATTTAACTGCAATCTTGAATTATAAAGTTGGGATGCAGATATATATATATAAATATATATATATGCGCATATATATATCAGGATCTCAACTTGATGTAAAGTAAATGAGCAGTTACCTGGCGGATTTTTTTTAACAACTGATTTAATCCATAATTTCACAACAGACTAAGCTTCACTTCAGTATTTACTTTATCTTTGTCCATTCAACAGTGCTCCAATATGGAAGTGATAGGAAATATCTGAGAATTACTAAAAGATCTTATTTTATTTTTATTGACTAGAAAGTTTCTAGGATCTTTGAATGCTGGATTTTTTTGTCTTACCCATCCATGGCAGCTAAAAAAAAAAAAAAATCAAAATATTCAGGTTTACATGTTAGCTCTCTCATAGGGAGTTGCCATACCTCACAGTTCAAAGTGTATTCTATAGATCAGTAACATTATACTGACATGTAATTGCAATTTACTATGCAGCAAAAATGATTCAAGAAAAATAAACTACAGTGTCTATTTACCTTTGTATAGGCAATTGCTTAAGTTACCCTGCTTTTAACATTTGTACTTGGATAAAATGCTTATGTATGTATAGGAATGTCACAGTGCAAGATGCTGCTAGCCCAGGCACAAAGTATTAAAATTATTTTGTGAAGACTGGTGGTTGTATTAAAACTGTTGTGCCATTATACCTCAAAAAGATTGAAATGCTCATTTATACTGCTTATGCCTCAGAACTTCTTTAGATTGTCTTTTAAGTAAATGTAACCCAGTTTTACTACCTCAGATTAAGAAGGATGAATGAACACTGGATTATGAGAAGCACTTAAGACTATCTTCCAGTAGGTTGTGGTCACACACACACACACACACACACATACACACACACACACACACACACACACACACACACACACACACAAATTATGGTCAGTAGTCCAGGCAAGGCCTGAATTTTAGCTCAAAAACATCTCTAAGGAGGGTGCCTGGGTGGCTCAGTTGGTTAAGCGACTGCCTTTGGCTCAGGTCATGATCCTGGAGACCTGGGATCGAGCCCCGCATCGGGCTCCCTGCTGGGGAGGAAGCCTGCTTCTCCCTTTCTCACTCCTTCTGTCTGTGTTCCCTCTCTGGCTGTGTTTCTCTCTGTCAAATAAGTAAATAAAATCTTTAAAAATAAAAAAGTCAGGGAAATATAAATATACAAAATATATGAGGCATGATAAAAATCACAGTTGTCACTTCATTCTGCCTTTTCAAAAGCAGATAATGCTTTAAAATGTGAATATATAGTTTATATATTATAAAATGTTTTATGCAGCTTTTTTTCTGTACTCAGGTTTACTCAGTATGGTTTAGAAAATTTTAAACATATTCTCGCTAATAACTAAAGCTAAATATAGATCACCGTTTTGCTCAGTGACACCATTTTTTATTACTATTCTTTATAACTATTTCTTGTAGGAAGGATTTAAGAGAAGACTTTAAGGACACTAAAGGGATTTAAATACCAAACCCTGTTTTTACTTCAAATTGTTCAGAAATAAGAAAAAACATTTAATTTTGCCTTCTATTAGGCTTATTTTTTTAACATGGTTTTAGTTTCCAGAAGGTACCTAATAAAGCAACTATCATGCTAAGGTTTTAGGACTCCTGAAAAGGCTAACCTGGCTGAAAAAGCATGTTCATTGCTTTCACTAGGGATAGATCACTTCATATGTATAGGTCATCAGCAGGTAAGTAGTGCACCCTCTACTGGTGAAGGGTTTTGTTTTAGAAAGCCAACTTTAGCTTACTGCAAGGAGAAAAATCCTAAATCCAGTTGAGGTAGGTGTGAATCAGAGGGATAAATAGTGGTTGGTCTTTACCTTCCCAGTTAATTTTACAAAAGGTACACAAAACTGAAATCTTATGAACCAGGATGTGACCTAATAGTTCCAACAGAAAACTCAAGAAAAAGACATTAGAATTCTAACAAAAGACTTCATTGTATGAACAGGTTTAATGTAACATGGGGAATGCAAAAGATTAGAACCATTAATAAAATATCAAATTCTTAAACTTAAAAAAATAATTAAAATAAATAAAATCAAGACAAGATAGTGACCAGAATAATAGTACCATGATAATCACAGTAAATAGAAAAGCTTCTATCAGCATTTTAAGGATGTAACAAATGCAGTATGATACATATTTAAGTATTCCACTCCCATTTTGTCATTTATTTTTTGTAAAAATGTTACTCAGAAGAAAGGCTCAGACATCAATGAAAAGATGAGAAATCAGGTTAGAAATATGTAATATGCCAAGATTTGTTAATTTACTGTTAAAAAGTACCTTGTATTTGCTCTTAGGTATTTTAAACAAATGAATATATTTCACATGTAAGACAGGTGGTGGTACCTTATCTGTGTTAAGAATTATAAACATTTAGATGTGCACTTAGATTGATTTACTTTGAATCTTGTCACATTTTTATACTTTAAAAGGCTGACAGGTTGCTTTACTTTGAATCTTGTCACATTTCCACTTTAAAAGGCTGACCGGGTTGTTTAACAATATAATATTAGGATCAACAAACCTTGGACTGCACTACATTTAGTTATATTTTATCCAATTTCACATGATATATGGAAAAAATGTATTCATTTTATGAATGTGGTAACAGCCTTATTCATGGTATTTTTTTTTTTTAATGAGCAGTACAGGTAGACACATTCATTATTTCCTTACTAGCTATACTCTAACTACAAACAAATGAAGCCAAACTTTAGAAAAATACAATGCAAGAAAAGATTCAAGTTAAAAATATATTCCTTTGGTTAAAAATCATCCCCTTTATAATACTCATTTGTAATCTAAACTCACAGCATGTCCCACCAACCCAAAGTAATCATCTAAATGTCATTATATTTGTTGTATTACCATATTTTTTTTTCAATCCAGAATTTATGGAGGTCACTGGGTTGCAGCAACAAAGTACTTTAGGAAGAGTACTGCCTTGTTGCATTAGCTCCTTTGACAAATGTCTTTCTTAAAAGATTTTTACTTTAGAAACCTCCGACACATGTAGTTTTCTTCAGAGACTGTATATCCAAACTTTTTATAGAAACCAACATTTTGTGGTAGACATTCAAGGGTAATCTTATAACAGTTCAGTTTCTTGCTTAGCAAAGTAAGGGTTGATAATAACCTGAAATTCAAAAGGCAGGGGGAAGTATAGAGTATTTGTTAATAAAAATGCACTTGAATAACTTAATATAAGTGAATAAAATTATATAAATAAAACATCAAATCTATATTAGAACAGGTTTAGAACATGACCTTTCTCACTATAGTCATTTAAATATTCATATTGTAAGTGGAAAACATTTTTTTTTTTTAAAGATTTTATTTATTTGATAGAGAGAAACACAGTGAGAGAGGGAACACAAGCAGGGGGAGTGAGAGAGGGAGAAGCAGGCTTCCTGCCGAGCAGGGAGCCCGATGTGGGGCTTGATCCCGGGTCTCCGGGATCATGACCTGAGCCGAAGGCAGTCGCCCAACCAACTGAGCCACCCAGGCGCCCCGGAAAACATTTAATTCACCCAAAGCATCTGACTGTTTTTCTTTTTTTTTTTTTTAAGATTTTTTTAATTTATTTGTCAGAAAAAGAGCAGAAGCAGTGGGAAGAGCAAGCAGAGGGAGGGAGAAGGAGAAGCAGGCTCCATCCTAGGACCTTGGGATCAGGATCTGAGCCAAAGGCAACCATTTAACTGACTGGGCCACCCAGGCATCATTTTACTGTTTCATTTTACTCTTTCAAATAAACTTTATCTAGTAACCTCTAGGCCATTAATAAATATGGCAATACTACATTCACCCTAAACCCTCTTTAAAAATATGTTTAAGAACAATCTTTTTAAAAGTATGACCAAAATTTAAAATTTTTTTCTAAATCTGTTCAAACTACTTAGGAACAGTCAACATTCCCATAAGTAATGAGTAAAATAATAGCTTTGTTCTTTACCATTTTAAAGCTAGTATTTGTGAAAGCATGTATCAGTTTAACTCTGGATTGTCCTAATTAATATGAAACAGAAACAAAGCAAAAAAAGATACATTTTTCAAATCCTTAAAGAATCCAAACCCAGTATAAGAATGTGATTCTAGGGACACCTGATGGCTCAGGTGTAGTAAGTAAGCATCTGCCTTCAGCACAGGTCATGATCTCAGGGTCCTGGGATGGAGCCCTGCTTTGGGTTCCCTGCTCAGTGGGGTGTCTGTTTCTCCTTATGCCCCTCCCTCTGTTCTTTCTCAAATAATATGTGCATGTGTGTGTATAGAAATATATATAGAAATATATACATATTATTTAAACTGCCTTAGGAAGAAAAAAAATTAGAAAATATCTACAAAATTTGCCCAGAGGGTTTTCTCATGTTTGTGTAGACTGAAAAGTTGTATCACTTTGAAGACAGAACATCTTGGCTGAAGTTACGAAATTATAAAAGACAATGACAAAATTAAGTGGACTACTAGAAGCTGGTCTGTTTTGTTCACTGATGTATCACAAATACCTTTAATAATATCTGGCACATAGCAGGACTCAATATTTATTGAGTGAATTCCTTAAAACTCAGAAGAGATGGTATTAAGAAGCAAGTTCTAGCTTATAAAATAGGCAATAAACCTATGAAACTTAAATTTATTTTAAAAGATTTAGATAAATGCACAGATGATTATACAGGAAAAGCTATTTTAGTATATGTTTCTAAAACTTACAAGACTGAGAACATTTGCTTCTAAATATGAATGGGAAACTGGGATGAATCACTTGACTTAGCCAAAAAGTTTGTTTCCTACTAGTAGGAGAATATTACTAACAGTTAATAAAAATGTTAGTCTATAAAACGATATACTTCCAATTCCTAAAATTCATGATAAAACATAATACTTTGTTTCTTCATTAAATTTAGTTTAAGCTACAGAATGAACCTACCTAATAACACCTAAAAAGAACTTTAAGCAGGAGAACATTTTAAAACAAATATCTCAGGAAGAAACTATTAAGAGAAACAGAAAAAGTATCTAAACAGGGATACCTTGTTTCTGCCTACTTACAGTTTGCCAAGCTGCTTTCCTCTGCATTCATCACTAACAACAACATCTTCTACTCTTCCTCTCTGAAAATACAATGTTTTAAAAGAGGCATTTTTAGCTAATTAAGCAAGTGACATAATTCACTGATAAATGTTTTGTAAAAACTACAAAAACCAAACTGTAAGTCTTTTTTTACTTATTATAGAGGAAATAATATACTGAGTCAACTTATAGCCTAATCTCGTTTTGTCTATATCCTCAATCTTCCCACCCCACTGTTTTAAAGCAGATTTCGGAATCCACATCACCAAAATATAATCTTGTCATGTTTGTACTACATCATCTTACTCCTTGCTTAATAGCAGTTTCTTTCAAACATTCAAGTACAATTTACTAATTTCTAGTAAAGAAACCCCACGAAAATTCATACTTCACAGAATACATTCCAAGTTTTTCTATTATTTCACTGGATTACCTATATTCTCATGTGAGTCACGAGCAGTGAACAGGCATTAGAAATGCCACAATTAAGAGAATACAGCTGACTCCTGAATGTGGACTTGAACTGCATGGTTCCACTTATTTCCAGATTTTTCTAATAAATACTATAAATGTATTTTCCTTATGTTTTATAACTTTTTCTCTAGCTTTATTATAAAAATAGCATATATAACATACATAACATACAAAATACATGTTATTCAACTGTTTATGTTGTTGGTAACACTTCGAGTCAACAGGCTATCAGTAGCATTGGGAGTCAATTTACATGCAGATTTCTGACTACAAGAAGTGGGGTGAGGGGTCTTTAACTCCCATGTTGTTCAAGGGTCAATTATATAATATTCTGAATCCTTTAACTTCTTGGAAACTGATGAGAATTTGTGTTAATCTATATACATACAAAGTGTTGTTATTGTTCTTAAAGCATCAGGTATTCTAATCATTACTGCCAAATTTTATGATGCCGACTTGGTTTCTCTAGGACAGTACCAAATCTGCCATTTTACAGAACAATTTTTAGCAAACAATTCAGATTATTAATATATTATCTTCCTCCTAACTTTCAGAACACAATGGGAAAATGTTACTGAGTGATTTCTAATAAGCAAAGCTTTTTTCAGGGCAATACAGCTCTCATTTTACAATGAAATGCAGTGAGAAAATAGATTTGTTTAATGGAAATTCAAAGTTAGTTTTGCTAGAAAACTGTTCATTTTATTCATAAGCATTAACGTGAACACATACCTTGGCACAGGAATGGATGAATTTATGTTCTATTATCAGAGTTGCTGTAGCAACAATTTGTCCTAAAGTCACATCTTCCACAACTGTAACATAATAGTCTCCAGATTTCTTCATGTGCTCAAAAGATTCTGTGGAAATTGGAAAAATGTTATATGGTAGATATTAAACTTAATAGGTTCCATAAAAATACTATGATTAGCTTATTTCATTTTGGAATATTTAAAGCTATTTCATCATGGTGATTTATACTTTGTTTCTAAAGAAATATGAATTATTAGAAATGACCAAGTGGTTGAAACATCAGCAATCATCAATGGGAATATGGTCTATACATGTTTAAAATCTGCTAGCAGGGGCGCCTGGGTGGCTCAGTTGGTTGAGCGACTGCTTTCGGCTCAGGTCATGATCCTGGAGACCCGGGATCGAGCCCCACATCGGGCTTCCTGCTCTCAGTCCCTTTGCTTGCATTCCCTCTCTAGTTGTGTTTCTCTCTGTCAAATAAATAAATAAAATCTTTAAAAAAAAATTTTAAAAAAATAAAATAAAATAAAATCTGCTAGCAAAGTACAACTGCTAACAGCTATTTCAGACGAACAGCACTTATAATACAAATAATAGATGTTGCCACTTCTGTGACTTAGAAACTGAAGACTTTTAATATCTTCATTACTTAAGTCAACTTCTTGAACCTTGACACTTGATATTTGAATAGAACAAAACTGCAAATATTAGTAAGAATGTTTACATGGCTCCATTCTGTAATTTTTAGTCTTCCACCTTCAAAATATTTTGACAAAGTAGTTTTCAGTTTTCCCTTTGTGACCTGAAGTGTTTAATGACTACATGACTTGCTTTTTTAGAAACAGTCCTCAGTTTTGCTTGTTTTGAAAGTAGGTGAAAAATGTCTCCATTTCTAATTAATCATCCCAAAGTCACATGGCAAATAGAACCAAAGATGGAATACTTTCCTCTCAAACTGAATTTTAGTACTACATTGCCAAAATAATGGGTTTCTCATCTAATCTGATACACATGCAAAGAGGAATTCAGGAATAAAAACTGAGCCTAATATTCTCACATACTTATTTCCATAGTGTTGTTCTAGATAGGGTTCTGGAGGGGAAAAAAGATATAAATTCAATGAAGGAAAACAATGAGAATCAGAAAACGCTGATCTTCATCCTGGGAGGGTCAGAATACAAAGCAAAATTACCTAGTGAAGGAAAGGAAATTACAGAATTTAGGAAAAAAAATTACAGAAAATAGGAGGATAGTGTCAGAGCACTGGGTGGAATCAGGAAGGTTCTAGTCTTTTCCTTACCAGTAAACTACCTGTGATCTTACGTCATTTGACCTCTCTGGATTTCTCATGTATAAAAAAGGAGGGCTGAACTATAAATTTGAAGATACCTGTTGATCTACAACATAAAACAATCTCTAGAGCTGCCACCTAGCTACAGAAATTACTTAAAGTCAGGTATTTTGTAAAACAGGATAATTACTACAATTGGATTCTAGAATAGGTTATCCACATTAAATATTTAAATAATAGTTAATTGTTATATGAATAATTTCCAGCTATTTGAACAAAAATGCAAGTAGACACTGAACATAGCTCCAAATGAAAACTCTTGTTTCCCTTTATTTTTCATTAAGGAAAAGAGGCTGTAGTACTTACTCATAAATTGTTCAGGGTTGACAACTCCAGTCTCTGTCAGCTGACCTAGTACCTTAAAAAAACCTAGTTTTGAAAAACAGATTTCAGATCATGAGAAGACCAAATAAAAGATGTTTCAAAAGAAGCAATGTGTGAAGCTGGCGGGATACTGGGCACTTATATTTTCAAAACTTTCTGTAATCATTTTAAAATTAATTCTATTATTAAAAAAGATTAAACTGAAACGTGTTCTTTCTATAATCACTACATAAAATAATAATAGGTTCTACCAATGTTTTTGCCTGTACGAGATTTTTAGAATACTGCAGACCTTAATGATTCAATATTTATAAAACCAGCTATATTTTTCAATGTAATTTTCATTAAATTTGATGCAAGGAATCCCAAATTTTCCTAAATAATGCTTTGATGCAAGATTATCATTATGGCCAAGTATAATACTTTTAAGATAAAATAATAATATTGAGACTAGTTTTTAAAGATTCCTGATTTTCATTAATGTTAAATGTATTTTAGAACTTTGAGAATCTGAATTTCTACACACTCCATAATTAGTTCACCAAAACTAGTTTCTTTATATTTCCTACCAAAAAGAAAAAGTTGATTTATTACAAAAATGAAAAAGTTGAGTTTTTATTAAATTGATTACATTTAAAGAAATCATTTGGAGAATTTAGACATTAAAAAAAGAAATATAAACAAACCTTTGCAACTTATCCAAGGCATATAATCTCCACCCTCACTCCCCATCCAGCTTCTTAGAGATTTTTCCTTATGTGCCATTATAGATGATAATTTTACCTTTATGAAAAGTCTTTTTGGATTTTTAATTAGGAAGGAGTGTTGCTGTACTTAATCATCTGAACTATGTCACAGTAATACCTGGTCTTAGCCCTGATATATACATTAGTATTGTCTTAGTCATTTTAATAATTAAGTACAAAAGGGGTGCCTGGCTAGCTCAGTGGTGTGTATACTTCAAAATAAAATCTTTTAAAAAATTAAGTACAGGGCGCCTGGGTGGCTGAGTGGGTTAAAGCCTCTGCCTTCAGCTCAGGTCATGATCTCAGGGTCCTGGGATTGAGGTCCGCATCGGGCTCTCTGTTCAGCAGGGAGCCTGCTTCCTCCTCTCTCTCTGCCTGCCTCTCTGCCTACTTGTGATCTCTCCTGTCAAAATAAATAAATAAAATCCTTAAAAAAATTAAGTACAAAAAAATAATTCAAAAGCCAAACATTATTTTTAAAAATAGTACCATCATGTTTCTGGAGAAAATAGAATGCCAAATACAGTTGACCCCTGAATAACACAGGTTTGAACTGTATGGGTCCACTTATACTCAGATTTTTTTCAATAAAAGCCTAATAGTACTGTAAATAAGTTTTCCTTATAATTTTAGTAATATTCTTTTCTCTAGCTTACTTTAAGAATACATTATATAACACATATAACAAATGAGTTAATCAAGTATTTCTGTTATTGGCAAGGCTTCCAGTCAATAGTAAGCAACTAAGTGTCTGGCAAATCAAAATTTATACACAGATTTTTCAAATGCACAGGGGTCAGTGCCCCTAACCCCCATGTTGTCAAGGACCAACTGTGTAACTGTACCAGGATTCATAAACTGAGTCCCTACCTCTATTTAAGTCAGCAGTACAAAGGGGCCTTAAAACCAAACCTTCTCCAGGATGTGTTGGGGAAATGGCTGGAGAAAATGTAGCTGTATTCTGGCTCCAGTCCACTTCTTTGAGTAGACTTGGGTCAAACATAGGAGTTTCATCAAGTTTCATCTTTGCAGTATGATCTAAAATACAATTTTAAATGGTAAAACATTTTAATACGGAATTACTATCGGTGAGAAATTCTATTAATAAAAAAATGCAAAATATTTTAAAAATGAAAAGATATGCAAGATATTTTATTCTATCCTGAATCTAACAAATGCCATAACCACAGATAAACAGAAAACTCACGGTAAACACCAGATAGTAAACAAGTGACTGACTTTATAAGTTTTAAACTTTAAAACCACATTTTCTAGCAAGTATTTTAAAACATTTTTCCTGGGGCACCTGGGTAGCTCAGTGGTGGAGCAACCAGCTCTTGGTTTCTGCTTGGGTCATGATCTCAAGGGCTGTGAGACTGAGCTAGTGCTGGGCTCTGTGCTGGGCTGAGTTTGCTGGAAAGTGTCTCCCTCCATCTGACCCTCCCCATGCTGACATCTGTGCTCTAAGTGAATAAAACCTTGGTTTAGTGATAGTATAGCACTGTGAATGGCTGATTTTCTATTAGCTTTTACTTTCTTTTCATTATTGAATTTTATTATTGGGCTAAGAAGTTATTTGTTGGTGGTCTTACCACTAAGACTTATTGGGTATGTTTTTTGGGGTTTTTTTGTATGAATTATTTGTATGAATAATTAATTTTGTATGTATTATCAGAAGATAATTGATGAACTGGCTTAAATTACTCTTTACATTCATTGTAATATTGGGTCTTAGCTATGACAGATTCATTCATATTATGAATCTCTCATATTATAGGTATCTGTTGGATTTTGTTTTCACACCAGATTTTCTAAAAATCTATCTAGGTTTATCAGCTTAAGAATAGCCAGTGTTTTTCATTCTATTATAAAAGGATCAATTACAATATTGTCCTCTTTTTTGAACATTCAGAAATGGGCAGATTCTTACTAGGTGTAGTCTAACAAAAAACAGACTAAACAACAAATATAAGGATAGACTAAAGCATAAAAATGGGAGCAGCGGCATGTCTGTGGAACAGAGTTGCTAGAACAGGGTCTTCCTAACTGTAATGAAACTATAAAACAACCCCTAACTTCCATTTCTATCCCTTTACCCAGTTAAAGAAACTATTCTATTTGATACCTGCTTCTAGAGCTTCTTGGAAACAAAGAATTTAAAAATATATATCCATAACATTACCATAAAACAAGGAAACAAACAGGAAAAAATAAAAGTCCATTTAATGACGATTTTCCCAATAACCCCACCCCCATTATGTTCCCTGCTTCCTAAGTCACAATATGCTTAAGGGCAATTCTTAACTTTTCCTTAAAGCTTGATTCAACTCTTGCCTGTGGAACCCCACACAACCCTACAGATAATGATACACTGTACTAGAGGCTTTGGGAAGGTACTGTGGTATTTGTTCAGCACTTAGGATGAATCAGGCATTGTTCAAACAACTTTACACATGACTAATTCATTTACTTCAACAATCTTGTAGGATAGAGATGATTATTATCTCCATTTTAACAGATGAGGAAATGCAGGCAACACATGGTAAGTAACCTGCCCAAGATCACAAAATTAGTGGAGCCAGGATTTAAACCCAAGACGGAAAAGAGCATGAGCTCTGGAGTCAAGCTGGTGTTCAAATGTCAAATGTGTTGGCTAATGTCAACTCTGACAATTTGTTTCCTCATTTGTAAAATGGAGATGAAATTATTAGAAGGATGAAATGAATTATGTGCCTGGCACACTGCAAATGCTCAATGAGATATATTTTAGTTAGCAACTAATTAAAATTCATGTTTATACATTAGTATTTCTCATCTTTAAATTAATTCATGAGTCAGGTACTGTGCTGGGTATAGGAGCTGCAAAAAAGGATGACAGGTTATATGTTTATGTTAAATATTCTTGGATAGGGAAGAAAGTAGGAAAATAATTAGTTATTATGTAGAATACCAAGGGGACTTTTTTTACCCCTTCAAAATGGACTCAAATGTATTATGCCATAAACAGTATCCCTGATTCTAAGACTAATAAGAAAAGGAAATAAACTGTGATAATTAACAATCATGCATATCAAAGTCAACAAGCTTACAGTATACTTGAAACAGATCTTTTTATATGTAAACTTTAATGCATGTATTTTACTGTTTGTCCCTGATAATTAGATCCCTGAGGCTTTTGGGTTTACACTCTCTAAGACGAGATGAGTAACATCATTGTAACAACAATTTTTTTTGGGTATGCAGATAAACAGGCAAAATATTAACAAAGTAAAGTGTATATATTAAAAACAGAAGCCAGAAGTGTTAAAAATTTACTTCCTCAGGGCACCACACTATTTAAACAGTTTGATGATCATTTTATTTTTACAGTTGTAACCATGACGTTAAAGAAAGTTCAAAAGGGAATTTAGATGAACATTAGAACAATTTAAAGTTAACTAGATTACTTTTTTCTATAAAGCTGCCCAAGTTTACAATAAAATATAGCCTAGAAAACACACAAAATACAGGTAATAATTTCCAAGAAGAGAAAGGGAGAGGAGGTACACAGGAGAATTAGGATTATGAAACCTTTAGTGAATTTTAAACAGTAAATACTAATGTTTTCCTATGATTTTCTTTAATGAGATGGTCCTATTCCATGAATGATCATAAAGATAAGTACTGGCTAAAATTTATGGAGTGGTTTGTATTTGTTAACTTATAAAAATACAATGAAAAGTCTATCATCATTATCCCCATTTTATAGACCAGGAAGCAGGCACCGTAATTTGCTCAAGATAACAGAGCCAATAAGGAACAGTGTTAGGATTCAAAACCAGGCAACAGAGACCACTTAAAGGGCACTGGACCTGTGCAGCTGCCCAGAGCCCCCCACTTGATTCTATTCTCTGCTGCCACTGTCTTGAAATTCTTAATTTTTCAACAATGAGCCCTCCATTTCCTCCGTATCAAAATATAATTAAAAAAGCATTCTAAATAGCAATACGAGCCCACTAACCAATCAAAATCAAAATATTTTTATGACCTAGTTTACAAAACAAAGCCATACTTAAGGTTACTTTTATTTTACTTCAGCCGCATTTAGTAAAATTCTGCTGGTGGCCCAATTAATATGCTGGAAAAGTTAAAATAGGATGTGATTTGGTACCAAATTTCAAAAGACTTTAGAAAGGAATAAAATAGATAAATCTGGTTCACAAAAGAAATATTTTTAGCATCATTAGGTGCCCACGGTACTGCAAAACTTGGAAATTTCAGTAAGTAGAATTATAGTTGTTTGAGGTTGAATCTCATCATTAGCCCTGGTGTGATTTTGAAAAGTAAACCCTAGGGGTGCCTGGGTTGCTCAGTTGGTTAAGCGACTGCCTTCGGCTCCCGGAGACCTAGGATGGAGCCTGCATCAGGCTCCCTGCTAGGCGGGAAGCCTGCTTCTCCCTGCTTCTCCCTCTCTCCCCCTGCCTGTTCCCTCTCTGTCTTTGTTTCTCTCTGTCAAATAAATAAATAAATAAATAAATAAATAAATAAATAAATAAATAAATAAATAAATAAATAAATAAATAAATAAATAAATCTTTACCAAAAAAAAAAAAAAAAGGAAACCCTAGGGGCGCCTGGGTGGCTCAGTTGGTTAAGCATCTGCCTTTGGTTCAGGTCATGATCCCAGAGCCCATGATCTTCATGCTCCCTGCTCAGCCGGGAGTCTGCTTCTCCCTCTCCTGGTCCCCTTGCTTGTGCTCTCTCTGTCAAATAAATAAATAAATAAAATCTTTTTAAAAAGTAAAAAATAAACCCTAACCGTCCCTAAATATTTCTTCAGAACTCTTCCAATTTAATTGCCAAGTTAGCATGCCATTTACAAGGCCCTTATATCCCTAACAGCCAAATAAATGCCTAGTGAATGAATAACAAATGGTACGACTTACTTAAAGGTCACATTTCAGAAAATCCAAAAGAAGATTCCCAAATTGCCACAAGTGATATCACAAAAACCATACATCAAACTCATTTTTACTAGGATCACTAGGCTTTCATTCAGTGACTATTCTTTGGACACAATTTCAACAATCTGGTTTCCAGCTTCTACAGTACACTAAAATACGAAGTGTATTTGGGAGGAGGTGCTGCTAGAAGCAAGCAACTGAGAGCAACAATAATAGACACTGGGAATCAAGATCTTTAAAGTTGATGTAAAAATTTTAAAAGCATAATCCAAGTCCAAGTCTAAGCTGTTTAACGTATCTCAAAAGCCATGGGGCCATCACTGGATTACTTCAGTATATGAACGGGAAAAGTCTGCTGTTTGAGACTTTAGTGTTTGTCTACATACGTTTCATAACAATTTCAATAATTAGACTAAATTTTTAATCTAAAGAACGCTTTATTCGCTGGTGATTTTAACAGGGCTGGCCATATTAAGCTATGCAATTATACTCCAGTTGAGAATTTTAAAAAGTATTTTCTGATCGTTTTGATTCCTATAATCTGGCATTATTCCCAGACTACCGATTAGGAAACTGGAGCATGTGGAGCCCCAAGGTAACACAGCAAATGGGTGAATTGGGACTAGAATCCTAGCTTGTTTTCCCATCTTGAGCTCTAAAATAAAATACTCAATAGACACCAATATTTACATCCTCGTACCAGACAGGTAGCTCTAATTCGAAAAAATGTCGGTGAATTCTGCCCAAACACAACTTATCTAAATGATTTCTTGAGACCCATTCTAAGATTTGTTCATTAGTGTATAACCTAACAAAACTAATTCCATAATCGCCCGTTTCCATTTTGTATGAATTTTTAAGAGTTGGGTTTACATAAACATCAGCTCCTTTTATATGGGAAATGATAGTGCTCAGTGTGTCTAGGGGTACAAGCCCCGGGAAAAGAGACAAAGGATGTCCCTCCGCGCTGTGAAAACCCCAGTTAGTCAGTGCAGGATGTGATTTTCGTGATTTTCGTAGCAGGAGCACGTCCTCAAGCGGCTCCCGACCGCGGTGGGGTGCACCTAGGAAAGGAACGGGAAAAGGGGGGATCGGGTCATTTGTGCCCGTTCAAAACCGATAGCGGCAGAGACTGAGAAACTGTCTCGATCCTCCACGCTAAAGCCTGATGAACCAAGAGTTAGTTTCGACCCCAGTCCCTGTTCGCACACCCCTGTACTGCTGGACCACTGGCCCTCATCCCTGACCTCTCTCTGCTCTAGGCGCGTGTCCACTCAAGTTGCTCGGAACCGCGCTCTACAACCACATGTGCACCCACCTGGCTAAGCTAAATGCGCGGCTCCCGGAACAGACACCTCCCACCTGGGCCTAGTTCGCCTAGCCCAGGAGTAGCAGGCACAGTCACACCTGTTCGATAAATGTGCAGGCAGGCCCACGACGGCCGACAGGACGCGCGGCGCGGCCCCACTCTCGCTCCCGGGTCCCCAGCCTCCCTCACCCGTGGAGGCCTCGCGGTCGGCGCTCCTCTCCAGGCCCGTCGGACTCTCACCCACCCGGTTACACAGTACCGGATCCGGATCCGACTTCAGCGCCAGCCCCACCTCCTCCGCCACCTCCCGAGCCACGGCTGCCGTCCCGGCCGCCGCTGCGCGAGCCGCGACCAGGACGTGGCAGCGCCAACGCCTCCGCTCCCCCCCGGGCCGCTGACGCAGGGCCGCGCGCAGGCGGGCGGGGGCGCTCCGAGGGCGAGGGGCGGGCCGGGGCGGGGCCTGCGGCAGGCTCTTGCACGTGGGGCGCGGCGAGGAGGGCCTCCGCGGGGACTCCGCCTCCCGGCTGTGCGGGGCCGCACCGGGCTAGCTCCCCGCCGCCTTCCCCGCGGCGCCCGGCTCTCCGCTTCTCTGGAAATAACAACTGAAGAGTCAGCGAAGCCGTGTGAGTGTTCGTAGTGTGCGCCTCTTTCATTTCGGAAGCCGGAGGTTCTGCCTCTAGCCCTTTTCGGTTGCCCCTTGTGGCTCCTTCTTTTAATAGTCTGTTAAATTAGGTCTTCGGCGACTCACTGATAGCTGGAAGCTCCTCATCCCCGTTTTCTGAGTCACCTCCGTGAAGCGGAGCCACTACACTCCTTTCACATCCTTTTTGGATGAACCATAGGGTTGAGGCTCTGGTTCTCAGCTGTGGCGAGTTTGCCTCCAAGGGGACAATTAGTAAAAGTCTGGAGCTTTTTCAGCCTCTTGTCTGGGGGGTGGGGTTAGAGGTAGGGAGAGACCAGGTACGCTGTTAAACATCTTGAAATACACAGGACAGGGCCCCACAACAACTGAGAAACTGGTCTGAAATGTCACTACTGTTGAGGTGGAGAAACTCTGTGTTAGGACAAGAAAATATGACTCTCCTTTGAGCTCCCATTTCCAAAACACATGTCCTCATTTTACAGAGGAGGAAACTGAGGTTCAGAGATGTTAAGTCATTTACCAAAATCACCTAGCTTCTTCGTAGCTCCCATCCCTTGTCTTATAACGTAAATTTCAACTTACTGAAATTGCAGAGTATTTTATTTTATTTTTTTAAGATTTTATTTATTTGACAGAGAAACACAGCCAGAGAGGGAACACAAGCAGGGGGAGTGAGAGAGGGAGAAGCAGGCTTCCCGCGGAGCAGGGAGCCGGATGTGGGGCTCGATCCCAGGTCTCCGGGATCATGACCTAAGCCGAAGGCAGTCGCTCAACCAACTGAGCCACCCAGGCGCCCCAGAGTATTTTATTCTTAATACTGTTCAATGAACACCATATAGAGAGTCTGCCAGGAATTATATTTTCCGCTTATTTGTAAGATTTAAATTTCAGTTAACATTTTTACTTGTTCATGCATTCTCACACATTCAGACATCAGTGAGCCTGATGGCATCCACATTTCTGTATCCATCCTTCCTTTTACCATTTTGCACGGAAAGAATGTATAAGACATAAAAAGAAATAAACACCACAGATATTAAGAAACACGTAGCCTTGTTTCCTTATCACAGTCTGGCCCTATGTTTTCAGTGAGTTTCTTCTGAGCAACAGAATCCTGTAAATTTTATACTTTAACAAAAACTGAAACAACCAATGATAAAATTTATCATAGAGCACAGTTCTAAAAGATACACCAAAAGATCTCCTGCATTTCATATGTATTCCTCCTTTTCCTTTTAGACCAAAGGAACACAATTTCTCCTTAATTGTCACTCTAGCCAATAAAGCATGCTTTTTCTTTGCCTTTTGGTTTACATGCAGTGAGGAATCCAAGATGGCCAGGTGACAATCTCAATGTCTAGTTTAATTGAATTGTTGATATTTAATTTTTATTTATTTTTACTCATTAATTTTATTTATTATTTATTATATTTGGTATATCAATAATATTTATAATAAATATAATTATTGACCATATTTAATATTTTATTCATTATTATTTTATTTATGTATATTTTTATTGAGATATAAATCACATAAGATTGTATTAGTTTTAGATGTACAACATGATTTAATATACTTATTTGGCAAGATGATTATTTCAATAAGTTTAACATCCTTCAGCACACATAGTTATAAATTTGTTTTTTTCTTTTATGATGAGAGCTTTTAACATTTACTCTCTTCATAACTTTTATGTATACAATACAATATTGTATTTTTGTATTTGTAATATGTATATGTAATTAACTTATAACTGGAAGTTTGTGCCTTTTGACCCCTTCATTGATTCTGCTCTCCACCCCCCAACTCTGGCAATTTGCTATCTATATCTATGAATTTTTTTGTTTGTTTGTTTGTTTTAGATTCAAGATAGATGTAAGATCATAGAGTATTTGTCTTTGTCTTATTTCACTTACTGTAATGTATTAAAGCCCCAACCAACTTGAAAATGACAGGATTTCCTTTTTTTTTTTTTTTTTAAAGATTTTATTTATTTGACAGAGAGAAACACAGCCAGAGAGGGAACGCAAGCAGGGGGAGTGAGAGAGGGAGAAGCAGGCTTCCCACCAAGCAGGGAGCCCGATGTGGAGCTCAATCCCGGGTCTCCGGGATCATGACCTGAGCCGAAGGCATTCGCTCAACAAACTGAGCCACCCAGGTGCCACCCAGGGTTTCCTTTTTAATAGCTGAATAACATTCCACTGTGTGTGTGTGTGTCTGTGTGTGTGTTCACAAACTTCTTTATCTACTCATCTAATAGTGGACACTTAAGTTATTTCCATGTCTTAGCTATTGTTAGTAATGCTGCTATGAACATGTGGGTTAGTATATCTTTTTTGGATAGTGTTTAAAAGTTTTTTGGATAAATATGCAGACGTGGAATTGCAAACCATATGATAGTTTCTATTTAAAAATTTTTGAGGAACATGTTTTTGTTTTTGTTTTGTGTTGCTTAGAACATTTTTTAAGTTTTAATTTTCATACCAGTAACATATAGTGTTATATTAGTGTAAGGTGTACGATATAGTGATTCAATAATTCTATATGTTGCTCAGTGCACATCATGAGTGTACTCTTAGTCCCCATCACCTATTTCGTCCATTCCCCCACCCACCTCCCCTCTGATAACCATCAGGTTCTCTGTAGTTAAGAGTCTGGGGTTTTTTTGCTTTATCTCACTCTTTCTTTTTTCCTCCTTTGCTTGTTTGTTTTGTTTCTTAAATTCCATATGTATGGGAAATCATATGGTATCTGGCTTAGCATTATATTCTCTAGCTCCGTCCATGTTGTTGCAAATGGCAAGATTTCATTCTTTTTTATGACTGAATAATATTCCATTGCATATGTACATCACATCTTCTTCATTCATCTATGGATGGACATGTGGGTTGATTCCATATATTAGCTATTGTAAACAATGTTGCATGTGTGTGCATGTGTCTTTTTGAATTAGTGTTTTTATATTTGGGTAAATAACCAGTAGTATGATTGCTGGATAGTAGGGTAGTTGTATTTTTAATTCTTTGGGGAACCTCCATACTGTTTTCCACAGTGGCTGTACCAGTTTGCATTGCTACTAACGGTACAAAAGGCTTCATTCTTCTTTATATTCTTGCCAACACCTGTTGTTTTCTGTTATTGATTCTAGCCATTCTGACATGTCAGGTGATATCTCTTATAGTTTTGATTTGCATTTCCCTAATGGTTAAATGATGAAGAGCATCTTTTCATGTGAAGGTTGGCCATCTATACGTCTTCTTTGAAAAAATTTCTAGTCATATTTTCAGCCCATTTTTTTAATTGGATTGTTTTTAGGTGTTGAATTATATAAATTCTATATATATTTTGGATTCTAACCCTTTTACAGATACCTTCTCCCATTCGGTAGGTTGCCTTTTAGTTTTGTTGATTATTTCCTTCACAGTGCAGAAACTTTTTGTTTTAATGTACTCCCAATTTTTTGTTTGTTTTTGTTTCCCTTTGTCAGGGAACCTATTTAGAAAAAAAATTGGTACAGCCAGTGTCAAAATTATTACTGCCTATGTTATCTTCCAGAACTTTTATGGTTTCAGGTCTCACATTTAGGTCTTTAATCTATTTGGAATTTATTTTTGTGTATGATGTCAGAAAGTGGTCTAGTTTCTTTCTTTTGCATGTTTCTGCCCAGTTTTCCCAACATCATTTGTTGAAGAGACTGTCTTTCCCATTGGATATTCTTTGTCAGAGATAAATTGACCATATAAAATTTGGGTTTATTGGGGCACCTGGGTGGCTCAGTCATTTAAGTGACTGGCTTCAGTTCAGGTCATGGTCCCAGGGTCCGAGGGTTGAGCCCCTTATCAGGATCCCTGCTTAGCAGGGACCCTGCTGCTCCTTCTCCCTTTGCCTGTTCCTGTGCTTGTGCTCACTCTTGCTCTATCTCAAATAAATACATAAAATATTTTTTTAAAAAAGAAAAATACGGCGGCGCCTGGGTGGCTCAGTTGGTTAAGCCACTGCCTTCGGCTCAGGTCATGATCCCGGAGACCTGGGATCGAGCCCCACATCGGGCTTCCTGCTCCGTGGGAGGCCTGCTTCTCCCTCTCTCACTCCCCCTGCTTGTGTTCCCTCTCTAGCTGTGTTTCTCTCTGTCAAATAAATAAAATCTTTTAAAAAAAATACACAATTAAAAAAATTGTGGGTTTATTTCTGGGTTTTCTGTTCTGCCATTGATCTATATGTCTATTTTTGTACTAGTACTATACTGTTTTGATTACTATACCATTGTAATATAACTCGAAGTCTGGAATTGTGATGACTCCAGCTTTGTTTTTCTTTTTCAAGATAGCTTTGGCTATACAGGGCCTTTTGTGGTTCCATACAAATTTTAGAATTGTTATAATTCTGTGAAAAATGCTGTTAGTATTTTGATAGAGATTAAATGTGTAGATTGTTTTGGGTACTGTGGACATTTTAACAATATTTGTTCTTCAGATCTGTAAGCTTGGAATGACTTTCCATTGCTTTGTGTTTTCCATTTCTTTCTCTTTCATCAGTGTTTTATAGTTTTCAGAGTACAGGTCTTTCACCACTATCATTAAGTTTATTTCTTTATATCGTATTATTTTTGGTGCAATTATAAATGGGATTATTTTCATGATTTCACTCTCTGTTGGTTCATTATTGCTATATAGGAAAACAGATTTCTGTACATCAATTTTGTATCCTGCCAAGAATTCATTTAAGAGTTCTAGCAGTTTTTTGGTGGAGTACTTTGGGTTTTCTATATATAGTATCATGTCATCTGCAAATAGTGAAAGTTTTACTTCTTCCTTATCAATTCAAATGCCTTTTATTTCTTTTTGTTGGGTAAAATTGCTGTGGCTAGGATTTCCAGTACTATATTGAATAAAAGTGATGAGAGTGGACATCCCTGTCTTGCTCCCAATGTTAGGGGCAAAGCTCTCAGTTCTTCCCCATTGTGGATGATATTAGCTGTGGGTTTTTCATAAATGGCCTTTATTGGGACAGTTGGATGGCTCAGTTGGTTAAGCTTCTGCCTCCAGCTCAGGTCATGATCCCAGGGTCCTGGGATCAAGCCCCATGTCAGGCTCCCTGCTTCTCCCTCTCCCTCTGCCTCTCCCTCTTCTTGTGTGTGTGCTCGTGCTCTCTTTCTCTCTCTCTCTGTCATATAAATAAATTAATTAATAAAACCTTTTTTAAAATGGCCTTTATTATATTGAAAGTATGTTCTCTCTAAATCTCCTTTGTTGTTTTTTTTTAATCATGAATGGATGTTATACTTTGTCAGAACTTTTTCTGCATCTTGAAATGATCATGTTATTTTTATTCTTTTTCTTGTTGTAATAATGTATCACATTGATCGATGTGCAAATATTGAACTATCCTTGCATCCAAGCAATAAGTCTCACTTGATTGTGGTGAAAGATTTTTTAAAGATGTATTGTTGGATTTGGTTTGCTAGTATTCTGTTGAGCATTTTTGCATCTATGTTCATCAGCGGTATTGTCTGTAGTGTTCTCTCTCTCTCTCTCTCTCTCTCTCTCTCTCTCTCTTTTGGTGGTGTCTTTTTCTGGTTTTGGAATCAGGGTGATGCTGGCCTCATGGAATGAATTGGGAACTTTTTCTTCCTTTTCCCTTTTTGGAATAGTTTGAAAAGAATAGGTATTAACTTTTTAAAAAATGTTTGGTAGACTTCACCTGTGAAGCCATCTGTTCCTGGATATTTGTTTGGAGATTTTTGGTTACTGATTCAATTTCTTTGCTAATAATTGGTCTGTTCAAATTTTCTATTTTTTCCTGATTCTGTTTTGGGAGGTTATATGTTTCTAGAAATATACTGATTACTTGTAGGTTGTCCAATTTGTTGGCATGTAGTTTCCCATAATATTTTCTTATAACTGTTTTTAGTTCTGTGGTGTAGTTATCTCTCCTTTCTCATTTGCAATTTTATTCATTCTTTGTCTTTTTTTCTTGATCGGCCTGGATAAGGTTTATCAATTTTATTGATTATTTATTTATTTATTTTTAAAGATTTTATTTATTTCTCAGAATGAGAGAGAGAGAGAAGAGAGAGAGAGAGAGAGAGAGAGAGAGATTGGGAGAGAACACAGGGAGTGGCAAGCATAGAGAGAAGCAGGCTCCCTGCTGAGCAAGGAGCCTGATGTGGGACTTGATCCCAGGACCCTAGGATCATGGCTTGAGCCGAAGGCAGCTACTTAACCACTGAGCCACCCAAGTGCCTAATTTTATTGATTTTTTAAAAATACTTAATTTATTTGAAGGAGAGAGAACGCGTGAGTGGGAGGGGCAGAGGGAGAGGGAGAGAGAAAGTTCAAGCAGACTCTGCACTGTGTGTGGAGCCTGAAAACAGGGCTTGCTCCCACGACCCCAAGATCACTACCTCAGTTGATACCAAGAGTCTGATAGCTGCCTGACCAACTGCATCACTCAGGAGCCCCTTTATTGATTTTTTTTTTTTAAAGAACTAACTTCTGGTTTCATTGATTTGTCCTATTGTGTTTTAATTTCTGTATCATTTATTTCTGCTGTACTCCTTATTGTTTCCTTTTCCTGGTTTTAGGGGCGCCTGGGTGGCTCAGTTGGTTAAGCAACTGCCTTCGGCTCAGGTCATGATCCCGGAGACCCCGGATCGAGCCCCACATTGGGCTCCCTGCTCGGCGGGAAGCCTGCTTCTCCCTCTCTCACTCCCCCTGCTTGTGTTCCCTCTCTGGCTGTGTTTCTCTCTGTCAAATAAATAAAATATTAAAAAAAAATAAAAAGAATGTATAAAAATCCTTTTCCTGGTTTTAGGCTTTCTTTGTTGTTCTTTTTAGCTCTTTATGTGTAAAGTTAGTTGTTTATTTGGGATTTTTCTTGCTTTTTGAGGGAGGATGGTACTTCTATAAGCTTTTTCTCTTAGAACTGCTTTGCTGCATCCCAAGGTTTTTGACCCATTGTATTTTCATTTTTATTTGTTGCCGTGTACTTTTTCATTTCTTCTTTTATCTCTGGTGGACTGATTTTTGTTTAGCAGCATGTTACTTAGCATCCATGTATTTGTGGTCTTCCAGATACTTTCTTGTGGTTGACTTCTAGCCAACTGTGGTCAGAAAAGATGCATGATATGATTTCAATCTTTCTGAATTTGTTGAGGCTTGTTTTGTGTACTAATATGTGATCTATTCTGCAGATGTTCCATGTGGACTTGAAAAGAATATGTATTCTTCTGATTTAGGATCGAATGTTCTGAACACATCTGTTAAGTCCATCTGATTCAGTGTGTCATTCAAAGCCGTTGTTCCCTTGTTGATTTTCTGTTTAGATGATCTGTCCATTGATGTGAGCAGGTTGTTAAATTCCCCTACTATTATCGCATTATTATTGATTAGTTCCTTATGTTAGTTATAACATTTCACGTATTTGGGTAGTCCTATGTTGGGTGTAAAGTATTTATAATTGTTATATCTTCCTTTGAATTGTTATCTTTATTATTATATGATGTCCTTCTTTGTCTCTTGTTTTAAAGCCTACTTGTTCAATGTTAGTATTGCTATACTGGCTTTCTTTTGATATCCATTTGCATGATAGATGTTTCTCTGTTCTGTCCATTCAATCTGCATGTGTCTTTAGGTCTAAAATAAGTCTTCTCTAAGCAGCATATAGATGAGTCTTGTTTTATCCGTTTGTTACCCTATATCTTTTGATTGGAGCATTTAGTCCATTTATAGTCAAAGTAATTATTGGTCGATATGTACTTATTGCCATTTTATTACTTGTTTTTTGGTTGTTGCTGAAGATATTATCTGATCCTTTCTTATCTTTCTGTCTTTTGTGGTTTGCTGGTGTCCTTTAGTGATATATTTGAATTTCTTTCTCTTTATTCTTTGCATATAAATTACTGGTTTTGATATATGGTTACCATTAGGTTTGTATATAACTTCTTCTCCATATAGCTGTCTATATTAAGTTGAAGGTCATTTAAGTTTGAACCCATTCTTTACTCCTCCCCACATTTCCCCACATTTTAGGTATATGGTATCATATTTTACATCCTTTTATTTTGTAAGTTCCTTGATTGATATTTTACAAAAATATTCATTTTTACTGCTTTTGTGTTACCTTCATACTATTACTTTTGGTCTTTCCTTTTCACTTGAAGAGGCCCCTTTAATATTTTTTGCAGGGTTGGTTTAGTGGGCATGAGCACCTTTAGTTTTTGTTTGTCTAGGGAACTCTTTATCTGTCCCTCTATTCTGAATGATAGCCCTGCTATAGTATTCTTGGCTGCAGATTCTTTTTTTTTCTTTCCCCCAGCACTTTGAGTATATCATGCCACTCTCTTGTGGCTTGGAAAGTGTTTGTTGAAAAGTCTCCTGGTAGCCTTATGGTGCTTCCCTTATATGTAATTGTCTCCTTTTGTCTTTCTGCTTTAATATTTTTTCTTTATCATTGTATTTTCCATTTTAATTATAATACGTCTTGGGGTAGATCTGCTTTTGTTGATTTTGTTGAGGATTATCTGTGCCTCTTGGATCTGGATATTTATTTCCTTCCCCAGATTAAGGCGGTTTTCATCTATTATTTATTAAAATAAATTTTCAGCCCCCTTCTCTCTCTCTCTCTCTCTCTCTTTCTTCTGGGACTCCGACAATGTAAATGTTACTATGTTTGATAGAGTCACTGAATTCCCTCAGTCTATTCTTGTTTTGCATAATTCTTTTTCTTTCTTTTATTCAGCTTGATTACTTTCCATTACTCTAGGTCATTAATCCATTCTCTTGCTTCTTTCATCCTGCTGTTCATCCTATCAGGCAAGTTTCTCATTTTATTTATTGAGCCCTTATCGCTGCTTTGTTATTCCTTATTCTGTGTTAGTTAAGGGTCTCAGTCATGTCTTCCATCCTTTTCTCAAGTCCAGTCACTATGTTATGATCATTGCTTTAAATTCTCCATCAGGTATAGTACTTCTATCTGTTTCACATAGATCTCTAGCTGTGGCCTTTTCCTGTTCTTTCATTTCGGACAAATTCCTCTATCTTTTCATTTTGTCTAAGTCTCTGTGCCTGCCTCTGTGTGTTAGGAAAGTCAGATACTTCTCAAATTATTTTTTTTTAAGATTTTATTTATTAAGAGAGAAAGTATGCACACATGTGCATGCACACAAGTTGGGGGAGGGACAGATGGAGAGGGAAAAGCAAATTCCCTGCTGAGCAGGGAGCCTGACACAGGGCTCAATCCCAGAACCCTGAGATCAAACCCTGAACTGAAGGCAGACGTCCAACTGACTGAGTCACTCAGGTGCTCCAATACTTCTATTCTTAAGGGTAATAGCCTTATGAAAAAACTCATCCTGTAGTGTCCTGCCATGTTGTACCCTGTTCCCCAGGGCTCGGTGCTTCTGAGCGTGTCTCCAGTGTGTGCTGTGTGGGTTCTATTGTGTCCTGGCCATTTTTTCCTTAAGGCTAGTCATCAGCAGAGGCTGTCTGCCTGTTGTGGGCAGTGTTTGGTCCATGGCCTGAATGTGGCAAGTTTTAACTGAGCGTGCTCTTTTCTGCTTGTGAACTAAGATCAGCTGCTGGAATTGAGGCCTGGAAAACCAGGGTTGGAAGATGGAGTTTGGGCCAGTCTTCTGGGCAGAGGGGCCCACCTTGCTGTGACTGAGGTAAGCATGAGTGGGAAGGGTGGTTCCCCCCAAACGAGAGCTTTGGGGGGCTGGGCTTGGTAAAGCAAGTTAGGTAGTGAGTGTTGGTGCTCTGCTGGTTCCCACAAGTGGCCCCATGCTTATGTTGAGGAGTGAGGGAGGGAAGTGGCACCTGCCTGGTCCTTTGTTCCCAGAGGGCTCTCTCCATGAATACTGCCTCTCTGGCACTCCAAACATTATGTGCTCTAGGTGCTCTTCAGTTTGCTATTTCCATGCTGTATGTCACAGTCTGTTTTCCCTGCTTTCTTCCCAGCCCCAATGCCTTGACGCTCTCCCAGAGCCACACATGCTGACCTTAAAAAACTCTAGGCTTTAACCACCGCTGGTTGCACAAAATTCAGCCCTTCTCACTTTTCAAACCAATTGCTATGGGGGACCATCTACCCCATGCATGCCCCTGTGTGCTAGTCTGTCTCTCCCCCTTCTCCACATTTGTGGCTCCCTCCCCATCACAACAGCCATGATCCATTTCTCCCCAGACTGTCTCTGCACTTCCTACCTTCTTCAGTGTGGCCTCTTCTCTACCTTTTCTTGGGGGTTTGTTGTGCTAGTCATCAGGTTGATTTCTAGGGTGTTTAGGATGATTTGATAGTTATCTAGTTGTATTTGGGATACAAGGTGAGCCTAGAGTCTCCTACTTTGCTGCCATCTTTCTTCACCTCTCTGTTGTTCACCAACAGTACACAAGGGTCCCTGTTTCTCCACATCCTCACCAACATTTATTTTCTCTTGTTTTTTTGAGAATAACCATTTTAATAGGTGTGAGAGGGTAGCTCATTAAGATTTTGATTTGTATTTCCCTGATGATTAGTTTTGTTGAACATCTTTTCATGTGTCTGTTGGCATATGTGTGTCTTTTTCAGCAAAATGTCTATTCTTCTGATTGTTTTTAATCAGATTGTTTTTTGCTATCATGTATGAATTCTTTTTTTTTTTTTTTTAAAGATTTTATTAGAGAGTGAGAGAGAGATCATGAAGCGGGGGGAAGGGTGGAAGGAGAAGCAGACACCTTGCTGAGCAGGGAGCCCAATGAAGGACTCGATCCCAGGACCCTGGGATCATGACCTGAGCCAAAGGCAGGTGCTTAACCAAGTGAGCTACCCAGGCACCCAGCTTGTATGAATTCTTTATTTATCTTAGATAATAGCCCTTGACTAGATATATGATTTGCAAATATCTCCTTCCATTCAGGAGGTTGCCCTTTTTATTTTGCTGTTTTTATTTACTTATTTATTTACTTATTTATTTATTTATTTAGCTGTGCAGTTTGATGTAGTCCCAGTTGTTTATTTTTGCTTTTGTTGCCCTTGCTTTTGTTGTCAAATTTAAAAAAATCATTACAAAGACTGATGTCAAGGAACTTACCCTTTATATTTATCATAGGACTTTTATGGTTTCAGGTCTTACATTCAAATTTTTAATCCATTTTGAGTGGATTTTGTGAATGGTAAAAATAGTGATCGAGTTCCATTCTTTTTTTTTAATCTTTTAAAAAGATTTTATTTATGTGATAAAGAATGAGAGAGAGAGAGCATGAGAGGGGGGAGGGTCAGAGGGAGAAGCAGGCTCTCTACCGAGCAGGGAGCCTAATATGTGACTCAATCCTAGACTCCAGGATCATGACTTGAGCTGAAGGCAGTCACTTAACCAACTGAGCCACCCAGGTGCCCCAAGTTTCATTCTTTTGCATAGGGTTGCCCAGGTTTTCTGGCACCATTTGTTGAAGAGACTATCTTTTTATGATTGTATATTCTTGGCTCTTTTGTCCTAATTTGGCCATATAGGCATGAGTATATTTCTGGGCTCTTTGTTCTGTTCCATTGATCTGTGTATCTGTTTTTATGCCAATACCATACCATATAATATAGTTTGAAATCAGGACTTGTGATGCCTGCAGCTTTGTTCCTTTTTCTCAAAGTTGCTTTGGCTATTTGGGATCTTTTGTTGTTCCATTACAAATTTTAGAATTATTTGCGTCTTTCTGTGAAAAAGGCATTGGAATTTTGATAGGGATTGCATTGAATCTGTAGGTTACTTTGGGTAAAATAGACATTTTAACAGTATTAATCCTTCCAGTCCATGAGTATGGAGTACCTTTCCATTTATTTGTGACTTCTTCATTTTATTTCATCATTGTCTTATGGTTTCCAGTGTATAGGTCTTTTACCTCCTTAGTTAAATATAGTCCTAGATATTTTATTCTTTTGAAGCAATTGTAAATGGAACCTTATTTTTAATTTCTCTTTCAGGTAGTTTGTTATTAGTGTATAGAAACACAATTTTTGTATACTGATTTTATATCCTGTATTTATATTACTGTATTTGTTTATTCTAACAGTTTTCTGGTGACGTTTTTAGGGTTTTCTATATATAGTATCATGCCATCTATGTATAGAGACAGTTTACGTCTTCCTTTCTGATTTGGATGCTCTTTATTACTTCATCTTGCATAATTGCTCTTGCTAGGACTCCAGTACTATGTTTTAAATATTTTATTTATTTATTTGTTTGTTTGTTTATTTATTTATTTAAGAGAGAAAGTAGAGCAAGAAAAGGGGAGGAATAGAAGGAGAGGGAGTCGGGACTGAGCCCGGTGCGGGGTTCAGCCCCATGACCTGGAAATCAGTGACCCAAGCCAAAGCTAAGAGCTGGATGCTCAACTGATTGAGCCACTCAGGTGCCCTCTACCAGTACTATTTTATTTTTATTTATTCTTTTTATTTATTTGAGAGGGAGAGACCATGAATCAGGGGAAGGTTAGAGGGAGCAGAGAGCCCAATGTGGTACTCAATCCCAGGACCCTGAGTTCATGACCTGAGCCAAAGGCAGACGCTTAACTAACTGAGCCACCCAGGTGCCCCTCTCAGTACTATTTTAAATGAAAATAATGAGAGTAGACATCCTTGTCTTATTCTTGATCTTAGCAGAAAAGCTTTCAGTTTTTCACCATTGAGTATGATGTTAGTTGTGGGTTCATTATAAATTTCCTTTATTATGTTGAGGTATGGTCCGTCTATATGTACTCTATTGAGAGTTTTTATCACAGATGGATGTTGTATTTTGTCAGAGGCTTTTTCTGCATCTATTAAGATGATTATATGATTTTCATCCTTAATTTTGTTTATGTTCTTTATCATCATGATTGATTTATGGATGGTGAACCATCTTCGCATTCCAGGAATAAATTCCACTTTATAGTTTATGATTCTTTAAATGTATTGTTTGCTGAATTCAGTTGCTCATATTTTGTTGAGGAGTTTTGCATATATGTTCATCAGGATATTGACCTGTAATTTCCTTTTCTCGTAGTGCCTTTATTTGGTTTTGATATTTAATGCTGGCCTCATAAAATAAGTTTGGAAGTGTTCCCTCATCTTCACTTTTTTTGGTAGTGTTTGAGAAGGATTAAATATTTGGTTGAATTCACGAGTGAAACCATATGGACTTTTGTTTGTTGGAGATTACTGATTCAGTCTCCTTACTGGTAGTTAGTCTGTTGAGGTTTTCTCTTACTTCATGATTCAGTCTTTGTAGGTTGTGTGCTTGTAGGAATGTATCCATCTTTTCTACATTATCCAATTTGTTGGCATAAATTGTTCATAGTAGTTTCTTATTATTCTTTGTATTTTGTATTATTCTTTGTATCAGTTATAACGTCTCATTTCTCATTTTATTTGCATTTTCACTCCTTTTTTTTTCCCTTGGTGAGTCTAGCTAAATGTGTACCTTTTCAAAAACCAGCTCTTGGTTTCATTGATCTTTTCTATTGTCCTTTTAGTCTCTGCTTCATTTATTTCTGCTCCAATATTTGTTATTTCTTTCCTTCAACTAACTTTGGTCTTAGTTTGTTTCTTTTCTGGTTCCTTTAGGTATAAAGTTACGTCATTTATTTGAAGGTTTTGTATTTCTTGTTGTTGTTATTGTTGTTATTGTTTTGTTTTTGATTGATTGCATAAAGTAAACTTAACTTGTAGCAAATAAGATCATGGGGAATAGGTTTCCAAAGCCATGACTCCAGGTCTTTGTTATCTTTTAATGTAGGTGGTTGTCACTATGAATTTCCCTCTTAGAACTATTTTTACTGTATCCCATAAATTCTGGTATGTTATAATCCCATTTTCATTTGGCTCAGAATTTGAGTTTTATTTTTATTTCTTTTTTGACATGTTCATTTTTCAGTAGCATGTTGTTTAATCTCCACATATTTGTCAATTTTCCAGTTTTCTCCTTGCAATTTTTTTAAACCTTTATTTGTCAGAGAGAGAGAGAGAGAGAGAGAGAGAGAGAGCGCACAAACAGGGAGGAGTGGCAGTAAGAACAGGCAGAAGGAAAGCAGGCTACCCTCTGAGCAGGGAGCCCAGTGTGGGACTCAGTCCCAGGACCTTGGGATCATGACCGGAGCCAAGGCAGTTGCTTAACTGACTGAGCCACGCAGGTGTCCCTTGTAATTGTTTTCTAGTTTCATACAATTGTGGTTGGAAAAAAAATGCTTGATATGATTTCAGTCTTCTTAAATTTCTTTTTTGAGAGACAGAGAGTGTGTGTGCAAGTGAGCACGGGGAGGGTCAGAGGAAGAAAATCTTAAACAATTCTGAGCATGGAGCTTGACACAGGGCTCAGTCTCACAACCCTGAGATCATGACTTGAGCCAAAATCAAGAGTCGATGCTTAACTGACTGAGTCACCCAGCCACCCTTCAGTCTCTTAAATTTATTAAGGCTTATTTTGTGGCCTAATATCTGATCTGTCCTGGAGATTATTCCATATGTGCTTGAGAAAAATGTGTGTATTCTGCTGCTTTTGGATGGAATGTTCTATAAATGTCTAGTTTAGCATGTTAAGTACAATATTTCTTTATTGATTTTCTGCCTGGATGATCTATCCAATAATGACAATTAGGTACTGAAGTCCCCTGCTATTTTTGTATTGTTGTTTATTTCTCCCATTAGATCTATTAATATTTGCTTTATATATTTAGGTGATTCTAGGTTGGGTACATGTAAATTTATAAATGTTATATCATCTTATTGGATTAACCCCTTTATCATTATATAATTAACTTCTTTTATAAGTTTGTCTTAAAGTCTATTTTTTCTGATATAAGTATAGTTACTTCAGCTTTCATTTGGTTTCCTTTGACATGAACTATCTTTTCCCACTTCCTTAGTCTGTGTGTGTCTTTAAAGTTGAAGTGAGTCTCTTATAGGCAGTTTATAGTTGGGTCACATATTTTTAAAAAATCATTTCAGTGACTCCATGTCTTTTGATTGGAGAATTTAGTCCATTTACATTTTTTAAAGATTTATTTAGTTTAGACAGCAAGAGCATGGGGAAGAAGGGGAAGAGGGGCAGAGAATGAGAGAGAGAGAATCTCAAGCAGGCTCCCTGCTGAGTGCAGAGCCCCATAAGGAGCTCAGTCTCATTACCCTGAGATCATGACCTGAGTCAGAACCAAGAGTTGGGCACTTAACCAACTGAGCCACCCAGGCACCCTTAGTCTGTTTAAATTTAAAGTAATTACTGATAGGTATGGACTTACTGCCATTTTGTTAATTGTTTTCTAATTCCTTTGTTTCTTCCTTTTTTCTTTTGCTCTCTTCCTTTGTGATTGGATAATTTTCTACAGTGGTGTACTTAGATTCCTTTCTCTTTTCTGTATCTAGTATAGGTTTTCCTTCATGGTTAAGGATTACATAAAACATCTTATCACAGTCTATTTCAAATTGTTAACATTATTTAGTCAAACTAAATGAGTCCAAACTCATTCTAAAGCTCAGCACTTTTACTGACCCTTGTTTTATGTTTTTCATTTAATAGTTTACATCTTTTTATCTGTGTATCCATTAACAAATTATTGTAATTATAGCTATTTTTACTACTTTTGTCTTTTAGCCTTCATAGATTTTAAAGTAATTAACCGACCACCGTTGCAACATTAGATTATTCTGATTTTAACTATGTATTTACCTTTACCAGTGAAATTTATACTGTCATATGCTTTCCCATTACTAATTAGCCTCCTTTTATTTCAGCTTAAAGAAATTCCTTTAACATTTCTTGTAAGTTCAGTGTAATGGTGCTAAACTCCAGTTTTTGCTTGTCTGGAAAACTTTTTTTTTTTTTTAAAGACTATTGAGACACCTGGGTGACTCAGTCAGTTATGCTTCTGCCTTAGGCTCAGGTCATGATCCCAGGGTTCTGAGATGGAGTCCGTGTCAGGTTCCTTGCTTCATGGGGAACCTGCTTTTCTGTCTGCCTGCTGCTCCCACTGCTTGTGCTCTCTCTCTCTCTCACTTTCTTTGACAAATAAGTAAACAAAATTTAAAAAAAAGATTATTTATTTGAGAGAGAGAGAGAGAATATATCATATTTCTTTCTGACCCACAAGGTTTTTTTGAAAAAATTTGATAGTCTTTTTTTTTAAGATTTATTTTTTTTAGAGAGAGAGAGAGAGAGCAAGAATGAAAGGGATAGACGGAGAAGGAGAGAGAATCTCAAGCAGAGTCTGCACTGAGTGCAGAGCATGATATGGGGCTTGATTTCACAGCCTGAACTGAATCCAAGAGTTGGACACTTAACTGACTGTATCACCCAGGTACCCCTTATTGATAGCTTTATCGGAGTTTCGTTATGCATAACAAGTCATCTTTCTCTTGCTATTTTTTATTTTCTCCTTGTCTTTAACTTTTGATAATTTAACTCTAGTTTGTCTTGCTGTGGGCTTCTTTGGATTCATTTTCTTTGGAATTTCTTGGATATGGATGTCTTTCATTCCTAGGTTAGAGGAGTTTTCAGCCATTATTTCTTTAAAAAAAATTTCTGCCCCTTTCTTTTCTCCTTCTGGGACCCCTAAAATGTGAATGTTGGGCCTCTTCATGTTGTCCCATTAATCCCTTAAGCTATTTTTATTCTTTTTCATTTTTTTTCTTTTTGCTTCTCTTATTGGATGAATTCTACAGCCCTGTAGAGTTTCTGGTTTTTCTTCCACTTCATCTGCTGTTAAAACCTTCTATTGAGTTTTTTAGTTCAACTATTGAATTCTCCACTTCTGTGATTTCTGTTTGGTATTGTCTTGTATTTTCTGTCTCTTTGATGTAATTTTCACTTTATTCATGCATTGTTTTCCTGACCTCAGCAAGCATCTTTATGACTATTTTTTAAAACTCTTTGTTAGGTAAATCACTTTTCTCTACTTCATTAAGGTCTTTTTCTGAGGTTTTATCTTGTTCTTTTGTTTGGAACATGTTCATTCAGTTTTCTTGACACTGTTGATTTGCATTAGATAAAACAACCACCTTTCTCATTCTTGAAGGAGTGGTCTGATTTAGGTGATGAACCTTATTTTTCAACCCTGAGCTCCTCATGGTTTTCTCTCAAAGCTTTGTGATTGTCCAAGTGGTCTTTTCCATTCTTAGTGACTCCCAGTAGTTGAGGGTGTGCCAGTATTTGTAAGTTTCCCAAAGGGGAGAATCTCAGCACTAAATGCAAACTACTTAGAAGCCAGACCCTCAGGGAATATTTTTTGTCTTTCTTTTTAAAAATTTTTCAGTTTCAGATAAAGTGTAGAAACCCTCGTATTTATAAAAATCTGTAGGTTTTATTAAACCTTTTAATCATTGATCAGAATTGATTAGTCTTTCATATAGACATCACACCCTGCCATATCTCATTCATCCATTGACAAGTTCTCAGTTATCCACGGTCACTTTTATAAACACACACACTTATAGACACACACACACATGTGCACGCACACACATTCCTAACCCTAGATATAAACCCTATTGTTTTTAATTTATTTTTGCTTCTTAGAACTACAAAGATCTGGGCGCCTGGGTGGCTCAGTTGGTTAAGCAACTGCCTTCAGCTCAGGTCATGATCCTGGAGACCCGAGATCGAGCCCCACATCTGGCTCCCTGCTTGCGGTAAGCCTGCTTCTCCCTCTCTCATTCCCCCTGCTTGTGTTCCCTCTCTAGCGGTGTTTCTCTCTGTCAAATAAATAAAATCTTAAAAAAAAAAAAAAAAAGAACTACAAAGATCATGCATCAGGTAGAGTGGAAGCGTCTGATGCTCAGATTTGGATATTTTCATCATTGATCCAATTCCTTTTAAAGCATATAAATATACTTCCTTCAGGGACAGATTGGAAGATATGTTTTTCTATCTGCTGCCTCACACATCAAGCCCTGGGGGGATAGGCAGTTAAGAACTGTTAGTTTGCTACCATCCCATTGAATCCATGATCACAAGCTACACTGGCCACCAGTGCCAGGTTATCAAGAGATGTGTCTTCTGTGTGGCAGCCACAAAAACCAGGGTGGCAGGTATATGCATAAGCTCCTTTCTTAAAAACACTGGCAATCTGGAGCAGGGCAAAGGGAAAGCACAAAGATATTGCCTGCTGGCCTTCCTGGTTTCTGGAGAGGATGCCAATTTGTACCTAGACAGGTATTAAAGTAGAAGCCTACCCCTCAGGCCACAGCTATTAAGATAAGCTAATAGGCCTCTTCACAAAAAGACTAGGTGTTTCAATCTGCTGCCTCTGTGCTGGGCAGTGGAGGGATACCTGGTTAAGAACTGGTTTTCTATTTGTTACAGCACTATGGTACCCATGGGCGGCAGCTACAGAAACCAGGGCATCAGACAGGCTCCTTTCTGGGAGATACTGATGACCTGGAGTGAGGCAGAGGGCAAACAGGAAGATGCACCTACCAGCCTCCAGTTTCTGGACTGTATTAAATTAGAAGCCTGCCCCTCAAGCCAAAACATTTAAGGTAAGCAAATAGTTTCTTTAATGGAAAGACTGGACTTGATTCAGTCTGCTGCCTCTGTGCTGAACCCTGGTGAAGTAAGCCATAGTCAGACCCCAGAAATCTTTTAAGAACTGTCTATTAGTTCACCAAAGACTGGATCTTTTAGATGTAAGTCCCATTGGTTTTCTAAGGTAGATGTTTTGGGAGTCCATTTCTCAGGTGGAAGTCTTCAGAGCTGTGGTACCACCCGTGGGTCCAAATCCTTCACTCCTCAGAGAGAAGCTGTGAATTGTGAGTTCCCCCCCCAATTGAGTGTCACTGTGCCAGGGTTGAGGTTTATGGTGAGACTGTATGTGATGAGGTTTTCCTACTCATTTCAGTGTGGGTTTTTTCTCATTTTCGTAATGTGTAAGAGTCACTCAGCTAGTTTCTGGTTTTCTTTCAGAGGGAGTTGTCCTTTATATAGCTGAACATTCAATGTGTCTGTGAAAGGAGGTAAATTCAGGATTCTCTTATGCTGCCATCTTGAACCAGAAAAACATTTCGTGGGTTCTTATAAATTCTGCATCAACAGTGTTTGTGATGGCACAGATAATGCTGTTATGTGGGAAAACATGGCTATCAGTGACTAAGTTGAGAAATGATTTTGGAATGTTGGAGTCATGAAGAGTTTTAAGAGTACCTTAATTTATTTCATTCATAGTTTTGTCATAATTTTTGCTCAAGTATTATGTATAACAGTCTATATCTAATTAAGTATAAATGACTGTTTTGCTAGGTATGAAATTGAGTTTCCAAGTGATTATAAAGGGTGTGTTATGGTTTTTAATTGGCTATCTTGCTTCTTTTTTTTGTGGTACCTAAACTAATTGTTTGTCTTATAGTATATGTATCTTAAGATTTGATGAAATACGGTACATACCTTAAACATGTTCGTAAATTATTTCATTTGATCTTTATATTAATACTGGGAAATAGGATGGGCATTATTATTTCCATAAAGCAAGTGAAACTCAGGTAATTTCAGTTTCTTATAGGTGAGACTGTGTTGTTTTATAGACTTTTGAACTTAGCCTAATAAAATGGTTCAGTAATTTGTTTTTTATAATATTAAACCTCAAATTTATAGCATTTTTTTTACTATTGCATAGATCATGTGACATAATGACACTTTTTGGAAAGTGTAATGTTATAAATGAAAGATGACTCGTGGGTAAACATAGGGAGATTTATGTGTACAGTTAGGGAATACTCAGATATGACAGAAATTCCTGGAAAGGAAACAAAGGTTTAAACCTATGTGCAATGTGGTGGTATGGAAAATATCTCTAATCTAATTGCAGTGCATTTATGGCATTTCCTATCATGTTATAGATAACAATATATGTCTTGTTGTTTAGACCTTCCAAGGTGGCTCATTTTCACCTAGATACTATGCCTTCACATTATATAGTTTTCTGTAGCTACTGCCTGATAGTCAGGTTCTTGCTTCCAAGCAAATAAAACCAACTGTGGTCATTAGTTTACAAAATTAGTTAGAAGGTTGGCTCAAAAAATGAGAGCATCCAAGAGGGTGTAGGCAGCTCAGAACAGCTAGCAGCTCAGAGTCTGGGGCAACCAGTATTTTGGTCTTCTAATTTTCTCCTGTCAAGAATCATACATTGTTGAATTTCCAAATTCAGCTCCTGGGCAGCCAGAAGAAATACATGTACATTTGATTATTAAGTATTATGCCATGTATATTTTGTTTGTATATGATTGAATAGAACATTTAAAATGTACATTTAATAAGGCCATTTTTAACTGTAAGGAATTGTTTTATTATTATTACTTTTCTTTTAAAGAGTGCTATTAAGTACTGGAAAACCTGAAAAACATTCTTGGAACTTCAGTGTTCATCCTGCTATGGGCATGGTCATTTTATTAATTCCTTCCTTGCCGAAAGTTAAAATATACAGAGGTATAGACCCGCACTCTAAAACTAAATCAATTCTATTTTGAAATATAATATGATGCACCTTATTTGCTGTAATTCATTCATAAAACCAGGTATGGCTATGGGTGGCAGTCATTTTTAGACATTCCTTGGTTATACCATTCTCTAGTATGGTTTGACTTCCATCTCTGAATTCAGTCTTTAAATAGCTAACATATCGTTTATCTACATATTTATTTATGTATTGCTTAGTGCAAAGGTAATGAATGATTATTTTAAAATCTGTAACATCACGGAAACACAGAACAAGGGTGATCAGTCTCCATAATACTACCCTCAGGGATAATTACTACTATCTCTTTGGTCGATCTTAATCCAGATCACCTGCTTTCCATTTCCAGCTTCTCCATTTATGTGGCCACCCTGCACAAATTATTGGTCCTCACACTGCCTCAGGTTATGTTCCTCATTTCAGACTAATAGTACTGAGTCATAAGATTTCACGATGGTTTAATAAGCGTTCAGCAGGTTTACTAGCATATAGTGTTTGATAAATGCTAATTTGTGTACATGTATTAGTCAAATTAGACTAGATTATATTGCAATAACAATCTGCTCAAATTTCAGTGGCCTAACATAACAAAAATTTATTTCTTGCTAGTGCTGGGTTATCTTACATAGATTGGTATGGCATTTTCTCCATGTAGTCAGTCACGTGCCCATGGTAATGGAGGTTCTACCATGTTGTGTTCACACTGCAATACATGGTGCTTTTAATCACCACAGCAATGAAAAGAGACTATAACATCACACATGGGGATTTTTTTTTACTGCCTCAGCCCATAATTGACATACTCTACTTCCACCTAAAATTTACTAGTCAGAACTAGTAATCATAGCCCTACCTTGCTACAAGTAAGCTGTGGACATGTGGAATGTGGAGTGCAGAATATTTGGTGAGTGCTACTACCTCTGACAAGTCTTTGTCTCCCTACTCTGGTAGATTATCCAAACTGTGTTGCAACTTTTTTTTGTTAACACATAATGTATTATTTGTTTCAGAGGTACAGGTCTGTGATTCATCAGTCTTACACAATTCACAGCACTCACCATAGCACATACCCTCTCCAATGTCCATTACCCAGCCACCCTACCCGCTATCCCCTTCCACTCCAGCAGTCCTCAGTTTCCTGAGATTAAGAGTCTCTTATGGTTTGTCTTCCTCTCTGGTTTTTGTCTTTTTTCGTTTTTCCTTTCCTTCCCCTGTGATCCTTTGTCTTTTTTTTTTTTTTCAAATTCTTCATATCAGTGAGATCAGATGATAATTGTCTTTCTCTGATTGATTTATTTCACTTAATGTAATAAGTTCCATCCACATCATTGCATCTAGTTCCATCCACGACATTGCAAATGGCAAGATTTCAGGGGTTTTTATGGCTGCATTAGTATTCCATTCTTCTTTATCCATTCATCTGTTGATAGACATCTAGGCTCTTTCCATAGTTTGGCTATTATGGACATTACTGGTATAAATATTGGGGTACAGGTATCCCTTCGGATCACTACATTTGTATCCTTAGGGTAAATACCCATTAATGCAATTGCTGGGTCATAGGGTAGCTCTATTTTCAATTTTTTGAGGAACCTCTGTACTGTTTTCCAGAGTGGCTGCACCAGCTTGCATTCTCACCAACAGTATAGGAGGGCTCCCCTTTCTCCACATCCTTGCCAACACCTCTTGTTTTCTGACTTGTTAATTTTCACCATTCTGACTAGTGTGAGGTAATGTGGTTTTTATTTGTTGTTTTTATTTGTATTTCCCTGATGCCAAGTGCTGTTGAGCACTTTTTCATATGTCTATTGTCCATCTGGATGTCTTCTTCACAGAAATGTCTGTTCATGTCTTCTGCCTATAACTTGATTGGATTATTTGTTCTTTGGGTGTTGAGTTTGAGGAATTCTTTATAGATTTTGGATACTAGCCCTTTATCTGATATGTCATTTGCAAATATCTTCTCCCATTCTGTTGGTTGTCTTTTGGTTTTGTTGACTATTTCCTTTGCTGTGAAAAAGCTTTTGATCTTTTTTTATAATATTTTTGTTTACTTATTTGACAGAGAGATAGAAAGCACAAGTAGGCAGAACATCAGGCAGAAAGAGAGGTAAAAACAGGCTCTCCACTGAGCAGGGAGCCTGATGCAGGGCTCTATCCCAGGACCCTGGGATTATGACTTGAGCCGAAGGCAGTTGTCTAACAGACTGAGTGACTCAGGCACCCCAAAAGCTTTTGATCTTGATGAAGTCCCAATAGTTCATTTTTACCCTTGCTTCCCTTGCCTTTGGTGATGTTTCTAGGAAGAAGTTTCTGCAGCTGAGGTAAAAGAGGTTGCTGCCTGTGTTCTCAAGGATTTTGATTCATTCCTGTCTCACATTGAGGTCTTTCATCCATTTTTGAGTCTATTTTTTGCGTGGTATAGGGAAATGGTCCAGTTTCTTCTGCACGTGGCTATCCAATTTTCCCAACAACATTTGTTGAAGAGACTATCTTTTTTTCAATGGACTTTCTTTCCTGCTTTGTTGAAGATTATTTGACCATAGAGTTGAGAGTTCATTTCTGGGCTTTCTATTCTCTTCCATTGATCTATATGTCTGTTTTTGTGCCAGTGCCATATTGTCTTGACAATTACAGCTTTGTAATAGAGCTTGAAGTCTGGAATTGTGATGCTATCAGCTTTGGTTTTCTTCTTCAACATTCCTCTGGCTGTTTAGGGTCTTTTCTGGTTCCATACAAATTTTAGGATTATTTGTTCCATTTATCTGAAAAAAGTTGATGGTATTTTAAATAGGGATTGCATTAAATATGTATATTGCTCTAGGTAACATAGACATTTTCACAATATTTGTTCTTCTAATCCATGAGCATGGAAAATTTTTCCATTTCTTTGTATCTTCCTCAATTTCTTACAGGAGTATTCTATAGTTTTCGGAGTACAGATTCTTTGTCTGTTTGGTTAGATTTATTCCTAGGTATCTTATGGTTTTGAGTACAATTGTAAATGGGATCAACTCCTTAATTTCTCTTTTTTCTGTCTTGTTTTTGGTGTATAGAAATGCCACTGATTTCTGTCCACTGATTTCATATCCTGACACTTTACTGAATTCCAGTATGAGTTCTAGCAGTTTTGTGCTGGAGTCTTTTGGCTTTTCCACATAAAGTATCATAACATCTGCAAAGAGTGAGAGTTTGACTTCTTTGCCCATTCTGATGCCTTTCATTTCTTTTTGTTGTCTGATTGCTGAGGCTAGGACTTCTAGTACTATATTGAATAGCATTGGTGATAGTGAACATCCCTGTCGTGTTCCTGACCTTAGGGGGAAAGCTGTCAGATTTTCCCCATTGAGAATGATACTCACTGTGGGTTTTTCATAGATGGCTTTTATGATATTGAGGTATGTACCCTCAATCCCTACACTTTGAAGAGTTTTGATCAAGAAAGGATGCTATACTTTGTCAAATGCTTTTTCTGCATCTATTGAGAGTATCATATGGTTCTTGTTCTTTTATTAACGTATTGTGTCACATTGATTGATTTGTCGATGTTGACCCCATCTTGCAGCCTGGGAATAAAACCTATTTGGTCATGGTGAATAATCCTTTTAATGTACCTTTGGATCCTGTTGGCTAGTATTTTGATGAGAATTTTCACATCCATGTCCATCAGGGCTAGTGGTCTATAATTCTGTTTTTTGATGGAGTCTTTGGTTTTGGGATCAAAGTAATGCTGACCTCATAAAATGAGTTTGGAAGTTTTCCTTCAATTTCTGTTTTTTTGGAACAGTTTCAGGAGAATAGGTATTAATTCTTCATTAAATGTTTGGTGGAATTCCCTGGGAAGCCATCTGGCCCTGGGCTCTTGTTTTGGGAGATTTTTGGTTACTGCTTCAATTTCCTTACTGGTTATGGGTCTGTTCAGGTTTTCTATTTCTTCCTGGTTCCATTTTGGAAGTTTATATGACTCTAGGAATGCATCCGTTTCTTCCAGATTTTCTAATTTGCTGACATATAGTTGTTCATAATATATGTTCTCATAATGGTTTGTATTTCTTTGATGTTGGTTGTGATCTCTCTTTCATTCATGATTTTATTAATTTGGGCCCTTTTTCTTTTTTATTTGTTAAGTCTGGCCAGGAGTTTATTAATCTTATTAATTCTTTCAAAGAACCAGCTCCTAGTTTTGTTGATCTGTTCTACTGTTCTTTTGGCTTCTATTTCATTGATTTCTGCTCTGATCTTTACTATTTCTCTTCTCCTGCCAGGTGTAGGCTTTATTTGTTGTTCTTTCTCCAGCTCTTTAAGTGTAGGATTAGGTTGTGTATTTTGAGACTTTCTTGTTTTTTGAGGAAGTCTTGTATTGTTATATACTTTCTTCTTATGACTGCCTTTGCTGCATCCCAAAGATTTTGAGCAGTTGTGTTTTCATTTTCATTTGTTGCTGTGAAATTTTTTAATTCGTCTTTAATTTCCTGGTTGACCCATTCATTCCTTAGTAAGATGCTCTTCAGCCTCCATGTATCTGAGTTCTTTCAAACTTTCCTCTTGTGATTGAGTTCTAGTTTTAAAGCACTGTGGTCTGAAAATATGCAAGAAATGATTCCAGTCTTTTGGTACCAGTTGAGACCTGATTTGTGACTCTGGATGTGATCTATTCTGGAGAATGTTCCATGTACACTAGAGAAGAATGTGTATTCTGTTGCCTTGGGATGGACTGTTCTGAATATATCTGTGATGTACATCTGGTCCAGTGTGTCATTTAAAGCCTTTATTTCCTTGTTGATCTTTTGCTTAGATATTCTATCTATTTCAGTGAAGAGGATGTTAAAATCCCCTACTATTATTGTATTAGTGTTGATGTGTTTCTTCGATTTTGTTTTTTTATTTTTTTTATTTTTTTAAAAGATTTTATTTATTGGGGCGCCTGGGTGGCTCAGTTGGTTGGGCGACTGCCTTCGGCTCAGGTCATGATTCCGGAGACCCGGGTTCGAGTCCCACATTGGGCTCCCTGCTCGGCGGGAAGCCTGCTTCTCCCTCTCTCACTCCCCCTGCTTGTGTTCCGTCTCTGGCTATGTTTCTCTCTGTCAAATAAATAAAAAAAAAATCTTAAAAAAAATTTTAAAAAAAGATTTTATTTATTTACTTGACACAGAGAGAGATCACAAGTAGGCAGAGAGGCAGGCAGAGAGAGCAGAGGAAACAGGCTCCCTGCTGAGCACACAGACAGACGCGGGCCTCGATCCCAGGACCCTGGGATCATGACCTGAGCTGAAGGCGAGGCTTTACCCACTGAGCCACCCAGGCGCCCTTTGATTTTGTTAATAATTGGTTTATGTAATTGGTTGCTCCCAAGTTAGGGGTGTCGATATTTCAAATTGTTAGATCTTGTTGGACAGACCCTTAAGTATGATATAGTGTCCTTCTTCATCTTTTATTGTAGTCTTTGATTCAAAATCTAATTTGTCTGATGTAAGGATTGCCACTCCAGCTTTCTTTTGATGTCCATTAGCGTTGTAAATTGTTTTCCACCCCCTCACTTTAAGTCTGGAAGTGTCTTTCAGTCAAAAATGAGTCTCTTGCAGACAGCATATCAATGGGTCTTGTTTTTTTTTAATTCATACTGATACTCTTTGTCTTTTGATTGGGGCATTTAGCCCATTTACATTCAGGGTAACTATTGAAAGATATGAATTTAGTATCACTATATTGCCTGTAAGGTGACTATTACTCTATATTGTCTCTATTCCTTTCTGGTCTGTGTTACTTTTAGGCTCTCTTTGCTTAGAGGACCCCTTTCAATATTTCCTGTAGGGCTGATTTGGTGTTTGCAAATTCTTTTAATTTCTATTTGTCCTGGAAGCTTTTTATCTCTTCTTCTATTTTCAGTAGCTGGATATAGTATTCTTGGCTGCATATTTTTCTCATTTAGTGTTCTGAATATATCATGCCAGTCCTTTCTGACCTGCTATTTCTCTGTGGATATGTCTGCTACCAATCTAATATTTCTACCAATGTAGGTTACAGACCTCTTGTCCCAAACTGCTTTGAGGACATTCTCTTTGTCTCTGAAACTTGTAAGTTTTACTATTAGATGACCGGGTATTGACCTATTTTTATCGATTTTGGGGGTGTGGTTCTCTGTGCCTCCTGGATTTTGATGTCTGTTTCCTTCCCCAAATTAGGGAAGTTCTCCACTATAATTTGCTCCAATATACCTTCTGCCCCTCTCTCTTCTTTTTCTGGGATCCCAATTATTCTAATATTATTTTGTCTTATGGTATCACTAATCTCTCAGATTCTCCCCTTGTGATCCAGTAATTGTTTCTCTCTCTTTTTCTCAGCATCTTTATTCTCCATCATTTGGCCTTTTATATCACTAATTCTCCCTTCTGCATCATTTATCCTAGCGGTATCCTAGCCTCCATTTTTGATTGCACCTCATTAATAGCTTTTTTTTTTATTTCAACATTGTTAGATTTTCGTTCTTTTATTTTTCCAGAAAGGGATTCCTAGGATCTTCTATGATTTTCTCAAGACCAGCTAGTATCTTTATAATTAGCATTCTGAACTCTAGTTCCAACATCTTACCAATGTCCATGTTAATTAGGTCCCTGGCCATTGGTCCTTCCTCTTGTTCTTTTTTTTTTTTTTTGAGGTGAGTTTTTCTGTTTTGTGATTTTGTCCAGAGAAGAATAGATGAATAAGATAACAAAATACTAAAACGATGAGCCCAGACAAATATACACTAAACAAATCAGAAGAGACCTGCAACTAGGGGGAAAGAATGGGGAAAAAAAAAAAAGAATATGATCAGGCTGGTGAATAGAACAGACCCACACCCTAGATTTTGGATGTGTTTTAGTTTGTTAGAAGAAACTGCCTCCCACAATTTTAAAGAAAGTGAAACTTATATGTATTCAAAAATAAGGGTAAATATGGTGAAGGGATGGAATATGACTGTGAAGGTGAAAATTAAAAAATATTTTAAAAAAGGAATCGTTGAGATAGATTGGTTGAAAAAAGAAAGAAAAAAAATTTTTTAAGAAAAAAAGGGAGAGAATGTGATGGACAAGAGACTAGAACAAAGCCATACTAGATTAGGGTATATTTTGGTCTATTAGAAGAAATTGTATCCCAAGATCTTAAAGAAAGAAAAACACACACACACACACACACACACACACACACACACACACACATAATACATTTAAATAAAATGAAGGGATAGAATATGACTGTAAAAATGAAAATTAAAAAAAAATTTTTTAAAGGCATTGGTAAGATAAGATGTTGGTTAAAAAAAAGAAAGAATTTAAAAAATTTAACTTTGAAAGACTAAAGAATCATGGAAAAAAAGCCATGAATTCTGTGTGCTGTATACCCCCCACACTGGAGTTTTGCAGTTCTCATTGATCGGTAAACTTGGTCTTGGCTGGATGTTCTTGCTGATCTTCTGGGGGAAGGGCCTGTTGCAGTGATTCTCAAATGTCTTTGCCTGAGGTGGAAATATAGCTGCCCCTTCCAGGGTCCAGGTTAAGCAATCTGCTCAGGTTTGTTCTTGGTAGCTTGGTAGCTCCCAGTCTCCAGCCCTGGAGGAGCCTAGAGCCCCTTCTTCATGAGCCCTCAGAGAGAAGCTGTCAGTCACACCTGTCTCCCTGGTCTCTGGCCACAGTCCATGCTCACCCAGCCTGTGACCAAGCATTTCTATCTGTGGCACATGATCCCATTTGGAGTTTCCAAACCCAGCAGATTCCTGCAGCATGCTCTTGCATTGCTCCTCCCAGTAGAGGAATGGGGGGTTCCCTGGATCTGCCACTTGTGGGGTCCCTGCTTGAAGAGGAGTGGCCCAACTGTGCTACAGATCACAGTTTATGATAACTCCAAGCTAAGAGCCCACTCCTCGGCTCTGTCTCTGCACTCGGTTTTCCTTCTTTAATACCTAGGAGCTCTGCTGCACTCAGGCATCCCTAGTCTTTCTGTGACCCCAAGGGTCTTGAGACCACACTGTCCCAGCGAGAGTTCCACTGCCTGCTTAGCCACTGGAGACATCCCTTCGTGGAGCAGACTTCTAAAAGTTCTAATTTTGTGCTCTGCAGCTCTGTCACTTTCCAGTAGTCCATTGACGGAGGCTCCCTCACCTCCCCCATCTTCATGTATATGGCCTTGGATTCACTTCTCTGCAAGTCCTACCTTCCAGAAAATGGTTGCTTTTCTGTTCATAGAATTTCTGCTCTTACATTCTTCCATCTCCGGTTGAGTTTGTAGATGTTTGGAATGTTTGATAACTAGCTGAATTCTTGGGAGCAGACGAAATTGATGTCTCCTACTCCTCTGCCATCTTGCTCCTCCCTCCACAATTTTTTTTTAAATGTGCTTAAGATTTTTTTAAATATATTATCCATTCATTTGACAGAGAAGGACAATGAGAGAGGGAACACAAGCAGGGGAAGGGGGAGAGGGAGGCATCCACTGAGCAGGGAGCCCAGTGCGGGGCTTGATCCCAGGACCCTGGGATCATGACCTGAGCCAAAGACAGATGCTTAATGACTGAGCCACCCAGGCACCCCACTGTTTTGCAGTTTATATATTTTTTAAGCTTAGTTATCTATCCTGGACATCTCCCCATATCAATACATGATAATTCATTCATTGACTATTTTTGTTAAAGATTTCATTTATTTATTTGAGAGAGAGAACCGGTGAGCATGAGTTGGGGGAAGCAGCAGAGGGAGAAGCAGACTTCTCACTGAGCAGGGAGCCCAATGTGGGACTTGATCCCAGGACCCCAAGATCATGGCTTGAGCTGAAGGCAGACACCCAATCGACTAAGCTACCCTGATACCCCTCACTGACCCTTTATTAAGCCCTTCTATGCATTAGGCTGTGGAGAGCCATGTAGACAAAGGACAAACGGCGCCTGCCTTTGAGGGGCTGAGTATGATTAGCTGACAGCTTATATAAGAGGTGCATAGGCACTGCGCGAACAGTAGGTGGAGGGATAGATCGCGAGGGAGCGATCGCGCGTGCGCGGAGTGTACGGCTTGCTCATTGGTTATTGGCTGCATATATATCTGTGCAGGAGTTCCTAAAAATAGTAGCAGTAGAGTAGCAGTAGCAGTAGCAGTAGAGTAGCAGTAGTAGTAGTATGAAAGTAGCAGTAGTAGTCCTCACTCCAGAAAGGAGGAGGAAAGTAATAAAGAAGCTTGCCACCCAGTGTGTCTCCTGGTCGTTCTTGCTGGCGAGAGCGACATTAGGCCTTGTCTGGATACTGGGGTATACCATTGAAGGAAACTTTTGGTAAACCCTGCCTTCATGTAATTTATTGAATTGCAAACAGATAAGAAATAAAGTGTATTTTTAAAGTACAATATGTTAGAAGGTGATAAATGTTATGGTGAGAAAAAAAAGACGGAGTAGTTTTTGGGGTATAGCTTTAAATAGAATGGTCATGGAAGGCCTTTGTGAGGTGATTGGAGTTAAATTCTGAAAGGTATGAGAACTCTCTTATGAATATCTTCATAAGAAGAGCATCCCAAGAAAATAAAGATATTAGTATGGCTTGGTGATGTGAACATGAACATACATTTTCCTACTTTTGTGTATGTTTAAAAGTTTCCACGAAAATAATTAAAAATGAAAATTAAAACTGGCTGTAAAGCTGACATCTGGATTTTATATCAGCATTTTGGAAAAGAAAAAGTCAGATAAAGAATTTAATAAGTAGTCTCAATTTCTTAAAAAAAAAACAACGTTTTACCAGTTTACCTCCTCAGAAACAGTTTTAACTTGTTTCTCTATATCCTCACTGAATAGCTGCTATACAATCCAGCACTTGATTGCAGATTGTTTTATCACTACATAATTGTGTTGTGTATGTTAGTCTTATCTTTTGAATTATTTGTTAAACTTTTTATTGTATCTTACTTTTTAATACCTCTTATTCCCTTTAAAGTAATTAGCCATATAAATTCCCTATAAAAATTGAGAAGTAAAACTTGTTGATGACTTTAATTTAAATATAACTTCAGTTGCTAATAATTCTCATAGCATTTTATGTTGAGAATGAAAAATTAAAAAATAAGTTGCACAAAATATATCTACAAGCAATTTAAAAGATTTGAGTATTAACTGGTTTAAAAATACCTTAAGTATTTTTTAAGTAATTGGCTAGATGTGAAGTACAGTAGAGATCTTTCTTAGTCACATACTTATCATGATTCTTCCACAAAAAATTTTGTTTTTCCAGTGATTTACTTTCTGTTGCCATACAACCAGGCTACATTGCACAAACACTTTAAGTAAATTCTGTCAGTTTTTCCTTAGGATGACGGAGAGCCTCAACAATTATATGATTTTGATTAAGGCAAAAAATGAATCAGTCCTGTTTGCCCAAAGAGTTTACTGAACTCTAAAATTTATTTGGCTAGGTTGTGGGGTGACACCCAGACACCAACGAGGAGTGTCTCTGAAAGATCACTCACTTGGAACCACCCTACATTTAGGGGAAGTGGTGACAGGCTGGTCAAGGAAGACTTGTTACAGACAAATTTGTCAGTGTTAGTCACACAGCTAGAACATAATGTTTAGAAGAAAATACATGACACCATTGGGAAGCTATGTTGGAAGAGCTGTGGCCAAAGAAAAGAGAATTACAAATTGCACTTCCTTGACAAAGATAACTTGGAAATACAATGCGTAAAAAAGTTTTGTTTTCATAATTTAATTCACCCTAGTTATAGTCTGTTTTATGTGAGGTAAAATGCCTATTTTGAGAATATCATTACCTCAGGAAGAAAGAATTACTGATGATGCTTATATTAAGCTAGAAATATTTTTAGGAGAACAGTTTTGGAATAGTGGCCATACCTCAGTGTCAAGAACAGAAAGAATGGCATCATCATAATTCAAAGGTCACCAAACTACTTTGAGATAATAAACAGTAATTTTGATCTGTGATCCTCAATTTCCTCATCTCAAAAAAATGGAGACACAGATTATCTTCTTTCTCCATTTTACTGGTATGTTTTGGGTATACCGAATTCATGAGCCTAGTTCTTCTCAGCAAAAACTTGAGCAAAGGGAAAAATAAAGAATAGTGATAGAACCATTCATGGTACCCTTGAAAATAATGTCCTTGTTTTAATTGCCAATCATTCTCTGCAGGGAGAATTTCCTTAGATTTCGACCTGAGCACTGAAGGTAGTTTACACTGCTCTGTCCTATCACAAATTCTTTGCTCAATCATCATTTTTTCATTCAGTCTTCTAGTAAGTTGGCCATTCACCAGTTAGGGGCATTTCAGCAAGGGACTGGACATACAAAGAGGGGTAAGACAGTTACCATCCTCATTGAATTGGTAATAGACCAAGAAAAACCAGCATTATACAAGGATTTACAAATGCACTGAGTTTATGGAAAAGTAGTACAGGATGCTATGGGAACTTTCAGCAGGGACTAGGTAATGTATTTTGGGGATCAGGATGGGTTTTAAAGATATCAAAGCTAAAACAAGAAAAAGGAGGAGGAATTGGCTAAGCAAAGAGTATAAGGCAAAGTGATTTGGGCAGAAGGAATAGTGCTGATTGATTTTGAGGTACTGAAAGAAAGCCAACATGACTACACTGTAGAGAGACAAAATCCAAATCTCAGAACTCTTATTAAGAGCTCAGTCTTTATTCCAAGAGTAACAGAAGCCATTGAAATTTTTTGTTTCTTGTTTTATATGTTTAAGCAGGGAAGTGACATAATCACTTTCTTTTTTTTTTTTTTTTTTTTTTTTTAAGATTTTTTATTTATTTGACAGCGAGAAACACAGCCAGAGAGGGAACACAAGCAGGGGGAGTGAGAGAGGGAGAAGCAGGCTTCCCGCTGAGCAGGGAGCCCGATGTGGGACTCGATCCCGGGTCTTCGGGATCATGACCCGAGCCAAAGGCAGTCGCCCAACCAACTGAGCCACCCAGGCGTCCCATCACTTTCGTTTTAAAAGATCATTCTAGGCACTATGTGCAGAATGGAGGATAGGATGGCACACAAGTAATATATGTGGGAAAACAGGAGACAATTGGAGGAAATGAATTATGGGGTTAGCAAAGAAGAGGAGGAAAAGTGAACTCATCCAACAGATATTTAAGAGACAGAATCAGTAGGATTTTATTGTGAGGGAAAGATGAATCAAGGATGACTTCCAGATTTCTGAGTTAAGGAAATGGGTGGATGCTATTTATTTAAATAAGGAGTGCTGGAGGAAGAGAAGATTTGGGAAGGAGAATCATGAATCATAGTTGACCAGCACATAGCATAAACAAGAAGCCATTTAGAATACAAAAATTTCAGGGTATAGATTACACACATAGATGTGCAAATACGGGTTCTCATCAAAACCGTGCTTATAACTTGATCCCTAAGTCTTGTTTTTTAAATTCTAAGTGATACTCACACCCTTTCAGTGGTGTTTCACTTTCCTGTTCTTGGGCATTTCAGATCCTTTTAGGCCAGGTCTTGAGTGTTAACCTGGCTGTAGCTTTAAATTGCACAGTTTGAAGCCTCCTATTTGTTTTTGGTCCCCCCCGCCTTTCTTCTTCTCTTCTTGTAGATTGTAAAACTTGATCACTCATGTAAGATCTGATTTCATCTGAAGATCATTCCCATAGCTTGAATTTTCTCCATTTCTTATACTTTATTTTTATTCATTGGGTTCTAATAACTCAATAACTTTCTTTCCTCCAGCTACCAGTCTTCCTTATATTATATCAATTTCCAAAATGGAAGAAAAAAAGAAAAAACTTGTGAGGAGGAAGCACATTTTATCACAAGCTATTATTGCCAAGTGTTGCTGGGAGACACCTGTTTCACAATGATGAGACAGGTTTGAACTGAATGTCTATAAATATTTTTCAATCTTCACAAGACATATAGCTAAAAATAAGAATATAGAAAAATTGAAAAATAAAAGAGTGGGAAATATATATCAGGTAAATACTAAGCAAAATGAAGGTAGTATATAAATCTATTAATACCAGAAAATGTAAGATTTTAAAGCAAAAAGCATTGTGAAAGAGGATCAGTAGATATGATAAAAAGATCAAATCAGCAGGAATGGCAAGGAGTTAGAAACAAATCCCGCAATCATAATGAGAAATTTCAACACCTATTTCTCAGTGATACATCAAGCACACAAAAATGCAAAATGGACATGATTATAGAAACGTTGAACAAGATAAATTAATGTTTGTTTCATGGACACATATAGAACATTCTACCCCCAAACTGTAGAATATATATTCTTTCAAGTGGAATACGTTTGATAATATTTGTGACCATATTGGGGAACCAGGGTGGCTCAGTTGGTTAAGCAGCTGCCTTCAGCTCAGGTCATGATCCCAGGGTCCTTGCATCAAGCCCTGTGTTGGACTCCCTGTTCAGCAGGGAGCCTGTTTCCTCTCTCTTTCTTTCTGCCCCTCTCCCCTCCTGTGCACATGCTCTCTCTCAGATAAATAAATAAAATGTTTTTAAAAAACCACCCAAAAGAGCAATGTTCTGTAGTTTAAAAAATATATTTGTGACCATATATATATATTGAACTATAAAGAAAGTCTGAACAAATTTCAAAAGATTGGTGTCATACATATTGCATTCTTTGATCACAATGGGATAAAATTAAAAATTGGTACTGAAAAAATAATTATAAAAACTTCATTTGTTTGGAGACTAAGAAACATACTCATGAATCAGAAAATATTGGAAATTTGAAGATCTTTGAGGGATAAAAATATTGTTTACTAAAAAATGCAGATTGCTGCCTTTAGACATGATGGAGTAACTGATATTGGGGTTGGCCCCATGCCATCAACAGCCGTAAAGGTAGCAAAATATATGAAGCAGTTGTTTTCAGGCAGTGAATGATAAACAGTATGGGGAAATGATCCTTAAGATAAAGGGAATGTGTAAGGTGACCTTTGCGTTTGCCTTGCTCTTCTGTATGGGGGCACTTTCTGGTGTGTGGTGTGGGGAGGTAAGCCCAAGTGCAGAGCAGCAATATTGCTAGGTAAAAGAAGCAAAGATCAGAGTTTGAGCTGCTAAGATGGCTTCAGTTTGTGGGTCAGTATACCCCAGATGGTTGAGCTGTGATGGAGGGAAACTCAAAGGTTTGTAGGAAGATTATTTTCAGGAGTATGGCTAAGTGTTTGGTTGCACATACTCAAAGCGAGACCATGTGAGGCCTACCAGTAGTGACTGAAAACTTAACACAGATGCTAGTGCTGAAAGATTGTGGAATTTCAATCCGTTCACATTGGAGAGATCTTATCAAGTGCCTTGGGCATTGGCCCTAGACTATAGACAAAACCAGAATAGGATCAAGGTGAATCACTGTAATCTACAGCCTGCCAGAACAGAACTCAGCACTCTTTAAATACAGATAATATAATAGAGTTCCTTACAGTGTAGCATCCAAAATTGTTCCACACAAGACAGAAATTACTAGACAAGCAACTCAAGAGGCAGGTAAATGTGACCATTAGTCAACAGACAAAATAGTAGAAACAAGGATGATCATGGATGTTAGAATAAATAGATGTGGACTTTAAAGCAGTTATTATAAATATGTTCAAGAATTTAAAGAAAAAGATGGAGTTTTCCTTTAAAAGTGTGAGTGAACAGATGGGAAACTCAACAGAAAAATGGAAACTTGAAACAGAACTAAATGGGAATTCTATAACTGAAAAACTACTGCTAAACAGAGCTTAGAGGGAAACATTGTCTTAAATGCTTTTTAGAAATGAAGGAAAGCTAGAAATTAATGCTGAAAGCATAAAACTTAAGAAGTTAGAAAAGAGGGACGCCTGGGTGGCTCAGTTGGTTAAGCGACTGCCTTCGGCTCAGGGCATGATCCTGGAGACCCGGGATCGAGTCCCACATCGGGCTCCCTGCTCGGCGGGAAGCCTGCTTCTCCCTCTCTCCCTCCCCTTGCTTGTGTTCCCTCTCTGGCTGTGTTTCTCTCTGTCAAATAAATAAAATCTTTAAAAAAAAAAAA
>PITA01001668.1:174927-186440 GCA_004023965.1 Spilogale gracilis | reverse complement strand
GCGCCTGGGTGGCTCAGTTGGTTAAGCGACTGCCTTCGGCTCAGGTCATGATCCCGGAGACCCGGGATCGAGTCCCACATCAGGCTTCCTGCTCGGCGGGAAGCCTGCTTCTCCCTCTCTCAGTCCCTCTGCTTGTGTTCCCTCTCTCGCTGTGTTTCTCTCTGTCAAATAAATAAATAAAATCTTTAAAAAAAAAAAAAAAAAAAAACAGACTACTGCAGTATAAAGCAACTGCCCTAATCAATGGTCATTTTATGATGCAAGTCTATATACCCAAAAGGTAGAATACACAGACCTGGAAACCAAGAAGAGGAGTAGGAGTGGGTTTTTTTTGTTTGTTTGTTTTTGTTTTTTTTTACCGCCCCCCTCAGTGCAGTGACCCACTTGCAAATGTGTGCTTTCTGTCCCCAAAACTCTACAAGATTTGAGGTCCTGGCTCACCAAGGGGGACATTTCTACCTGTGTAAATGGTTAAGAGTATGATTAAACTTTAAGCTGTGGTTGCCACCTGGTCACCTCACACACACCCTGCACTGGATATTTCAGAAATTCCATTACGAAACATATTCTGTACTCCTTTTGGTACTCTCTTGTCCAACGTTGATGTTAAATGGACAAGTGCTTCATCAGCTGAGAAGGGTATAGTGATCAGGGGCTCAAAGATGGAAATGTATGAAGGAAAAGAAAACACAAATTCAAAAAGATATCTACACCCCCATGTTCATAGCAACATTATTTACAGTAGCCAAACCATGGAAGCCAACCAAAGTGTCTATCGACAGACAATGGCTAAATAAGTTGTGGGATATACACACAATGGAATATGATTCAGTCATAAAAATGAGGAAATCCTGCCATGCTTTGCAGTGACATAAAAGGTAACCTTGAGGGCATTATGTTCAATGAAATAAGTCAGACAGAGAAAGGCAAATACTGCAGGATATATTTTTTTTTAGATTTTATTTATTTTTAATTGACAGAGAAAAACACAGAGAGGGAACACAAGCAGGGGGAGTGAGAGAGGGAGAAGCAGCCTTCCTGAGCAGGGAGCCTGATGCAGGGCTCTATCCAAGGATGTTGGGATCATCTGAGCTGAAGGTGGACACTTAAAGACTGAGCCACCCAGGCGCCCAGGATCATATTTGTATGTGGAGTCAAAAAAAGAAAATCCCAAACTCACAAAAAAATAGATCAGACTTGTGGTTACCAGAAGTGGGGGGAAGGGGAAACGAACTGGGGGAAGGTGGCCAAAAGGTACAAACTTTCAGTTATAAGATAAATAAGTACTAGGGATGTAATATACAACATGATGACTATGGCTAAATCTGTTATATGACACATGGGAAAGTTGTTAAAAGAGTAAATCCTAACAGTTCTCATCACAAGGAGAAATTTTTTTTCATTTTTTCCCCCATCTCTTTTTATTATATCTATATAAGATAATGTATATCAACTTAACTTATTGTGGTCATCATCTCACAATATAGATAAGTCAAAGTTTTATGCTATATACTGAAACTCATACAGCGGCAAATGTCTATTATGTCTCAATAAAATTTTAAAATTACGTAAGTATTCATATGTTAATAAATATATTCACAAATGACAATCATGAGAAGGAAATGATTTATACCAAGGACTGTAACCACCTGCAAGTTTTACTGCTTTCCACCCTGCCCCCCTGCTTTGACACCACAGACAAATGGGGATCTGATCTGGGTCACTCTCTCCCTCATTCCCACTGGTAAACTTGTGACCAGGAGGGATGATAACTGTGGGTGAGGCAAGTCTAGAATGGGTTACAGAAGAGGGAGATGGTGAGTGTTAATTGTGGCCATGAGAATAGCTGTAGAGTAGGCTATAGCTCATCTCACAAAACTTCCTCTCAAGAGTTTCTTTAGGAGAAAAAAATGAACTAGAATCCTAGAGGAGCTACTACCAATAAGTGGTGAACTTATTGTCTGAAGCAAGTGAATATGAGTGGTAAAAGAGGTTGACTGTGGTCGATACAGGAGTGTGCCACCCAAATTCCTCCTTTAGGACCAAAGACACGCATTCCCCAGCTTCCAGGTGTGTTGTCTGATGACTCACAGCTGATTTCAATCCCAGGTTGTTTTCTGCAGAAGCCACCTCGTCCCAGGCACTGCTCTCTACCAAGGGGCAGCTCCCAGCCAATGACTAATCAATGCAGGGGTAAGGAGGCCTGGCCCTTTTGACTCACATTGGGACATCTTCAAAGGGTTATCCCAGATTTAGCACTCTAGTGGGCTCATGTTTTAGTTTAACCGCAATTCACATCTGCCTCTTCTTACTTCACTCCCTTGCAGGTATTGTACTGGAGAGCAATTCCTAACAGACACTAGCCTCTGTTTCAGGTTTGCTTCTGAAGAACATGATCAGAAAAATCATGGGACTTCCACAGTGAAAATTTTTTATAGAATGAACTGGATGGTTTAATAAAACAAACTGTCTAACTCACTTCTCTTCATTGATTTGACTGGCTGATGTTCTGAGAGGACACATTTGGGCATAAACTCCTCAATGTGAATACTGTTACAAGTTACTGAAGATATTTTAAGGACCATTCTAAAACTCAGAGTATTATTAAATGTTTTTCATTTTGTTTGAGTGAGACAACATATGTTAATGTTAAGAAATGTTGCATTCTCTTTGCATATTAAGTATAATAAAGGAAGTTGGTTTGATCAATATTTTTTACAAATATGCATATTGCATATATACTGTAAATTTACCACCTTCATTAAAGGCAGTTGCACTGAATTCTGCCTCTATAGCTATCTGTGAAGATAAAAATATATTGAACTACAAGTGGTTAAACACAATAAAAGAGTGCCATTCTATGTAACACTCAGCTAGGCTAAGGCAGACAGAACTAATCTGATTTGACACCACTGAGCCCTGTTTCACCATCTTGCTCTTGGCAGAATTCCCACTAAAGTTCATATGTGCTCTGCTAGAGCAAGGACCACAGGATGGAGTTCATGGATTTCCTCCAGTAGATATGAAAGTCAGACTTTATTCCCGGAGCTTTCTTCACATTTTAGTATAAGATTTTCATATGAAATTTTAGTTAGATGTAGGCAGAGGCTGGAAGAAAATGAAAGAGGATGGAAAGCATCATAGAGACATCGTTCTCTGCTGGTTGTCAATCAGTTTGCATCACCACATTCTTGAAATGGTTCTCCAACATGATATAGAGGCACACTTTATGCAGAAAATGACCAAGCAGACTCACTCAACCTAAAAAACATTAGTCAGAGAACTGGTTCTGTAACATTTTGATTTCTTAGAGGAGAACAAAACGAAGTGATTCACTCCTCCTAATATTTCTAAAAATATTTTAATTTGGTCCCTATAGTTAGAACCAAAACATTCTTGCATAACTACAAGAAAGTTAAGTGTTCATCATTCTTACATCTTACAAAAAGTAAGGCCAGCTTTTTATTTGAATACAAAGCCACTTGCAGGATATATTTCATCTTTTTTTAAAAGTTTTATTTCTAACTATAAAAATTATATATGTTCACGGTGTGGATAATTAGGAAAATACAATGCAGCCACTAAATGCATTTTATGATCTCTGAATTATGTTGGAACATGCTTGTGTTATAAGATTAACTGGAAAAAAAGGACAGAAAATTGTATATATTATATATACAGCTCATACTGCAATTTACCTATTTCCCTGCTGTGCAACATATATGTGCTTTCTAATTATTCATGAATTAAAATACTACCATAATGAAGATTTTTGTGCATGAAATTTTCCCACATTTTGGATTATGTTTGAAGGATGTGGTGAATAATTAGGTGAAAGGTATGGGTACTTTAGTGTTTTACCATTTTGATAATTATTGTTTCTAGCAGTGTATGAAAGTACTCAATTCATTTTATGCTTGTAACTGAGAGTCTGAGGGATAAAAAATATATATGAATTTTGCTTTATTGTTATTGATGAAAATGTTTTTCTGAAATAGCAAACTTATACTCAAGAGAATACATCTCAAAACTACCTTTTTTTAAAAAAAATCTTCCTTTAAAATTAATATATAACGGACATAGAGCACTAAGTTAAGATGTACAATGTATTAATTTGATACATTTATATACTGCAGTATGATTACCACCATGGTTTTTGCTAACACCTGTCATGTCATATAATTATTCTTTTTTTGGTGAGAACAATTAAAATCTACCATCTTAGCAACTTTGAAGCTTAAACTACAGTATTGTTAACTATAATCACTATGCTGTGGATTAGATCTCCAGGACTTATTTATCTACTAGTTGCAAGTTTATACCCTTAAATAACATCTCCCCAGTTCCTCCTCCATCCCCCCAGTCCCTGTTAATCACCATTCTAGTCTCTGTTTTAACAAGTTCAACCTGTTTAGGGTGCCTGGGTGGCTCAGTGGGTTAAAGCCTCTGCCTTCGGCTCAGGTCATGATCTCAGGGTCCTGGGATCAAGGCCCGCGTTGGGCTCTCTGCTCAGTGGGGAGCCTGCTTCCTCCTCTCTCTCTGCCTGCCTCTCTGCCTACTTGTGATCTGTCTGTCAAATAAATAAAATCTTAAAAAAAAACCCAACAAGTTCAACCTGTTTAGACTCCATATATTAGCCTTTGTCTGTTTGACTTATCTATCTCACTCAGCATAAAATTCTCAAGTTCTACCACCTATGTTGTCACAAATGGCAGGATTTCCTTCTTTCTCATGGCTGAATAATATTCCATTGTATATATATACTACAACTTCTTTATCCACTCACCTGTCAATGGACATTTAAAGATATTTCTATATATTGGCTACTGTAAATAATGAAGTAACATACATGGGGGTGCAGACAGCTTTCCTTTTTATCAGCAGAAATCTGTCTCAATTTTATAGCACATACCATTTATATATCATACCAGTTTAGGAAGGCAAGGCTTTGTACTGCAAACTGTGAAATATAATCTATTATAAAGAATAAGATGAATAAAAAATAAGGTCTCAAAAAACCAGTTTGGTTACAAAATCCCCAATGACTTCTTTCTTTCTTTCTTTTTTTAAAAGATTTTATTTATTTATTTGACAGAGAGAGATCACAAGTAGGCAGAGAGGCAGGCAGAGAGAGGGGGAAGCAGGCTCCCCGCTGAGCAGAGAACCCGATATGGGCCTTGATCCCAGGACCCTGAGATCATGACCTGAGCCAAAGGCAGAGGCTTTAACCCACTGAGCCACCCAGGTGCCCCCAATGATTTCCACAAACGATTTTCCTTCACTCTAATCAACCAACATGTACTTTATTTCTAATGAAGGTAAGGTAAGGGAGGGTGGAAGAAAGAAGATAAAATAGAAAGTTATGCTTTTGAGTCGGTTCTTCAATGTAATGGGAAAAAAATAAATGAAGGTAGAGGAACAGAAAAATAAAGTTCTTTTAGAATTGAGCAAAGATCCGTGTTCTCTTTGGTTTACCATACATAAGCAATAATTATTTTCTCCTTCTGCTCCCCCTGCAAAATATCCTGCCAATCTCTAGATCTGCAAAGTCTTTCTCTTATGGAGTCTATATCAAGGGACCAAATCATCTTGCAAGCAAGGACACATATTTTTACATCTACAGAAACGTATTTATAAGGTCTTCCTCAATGATAAACTCCATCTGAACTACCAAACCTCAAGCAATCTAGCACTTTACCTTTGATGTGCTTTTAGCAGATTGTTGGGTTTATGTGTATTTGATCACATTAAATATTGATTGGATAATTCCAATATTTAAAAAATAACATCTTGGAATGAAGTGAATACAGAACTTTCAAATTCTACAGGTATGATCCTGGTGCAGCATGCACTGTGTCACAGACACCCTGCAAATATTTTTGATGAAGAATTACATTAGTAGGATTCTAGATAAAACTAAACAATAGGCCGACTTTTTTTGGCCCCCATATATATGCACAAACTGCTAATCACAGCTCATTTTTAGTTTTTAGTCAGTCATTCACTTTTTTCTTATAGGTGATGATATTATCTGAACTAGAGAACATTTCTGGAAGGGAAGGGAAGATGCCAATAAGTCACTATCACAGACAAGAGTCATCATCTTTGATTGCCCGGAGCAAATGTGGGCATACTGTTACCCTACGGGTCAGTCACAACGGGAATTAGAACCATGGTTGGCTACATAATTTGTGGGCCTACTGCAAAATAAAAATGCAAGATTTCTTGTTCAAAAATTATGAAGAATTTCAAATGGTGACAGCAGAGCATTAAGCCAAGCATGGGCCCGAGTATGGGATCTTGTGTGACTGCCCAGGTTATAGGCCTATGAAACTGGCTCTGATTATCACCAGAACTAGAATACTTAGGTTCCAGAACTTTTCTCTCCTCACCAAATAAATGTTAACACACAGTCTTGTACACTTTTAAAAAAAATTAAAGGAATGTATGATCACTTGGCTAATTTAAAGTTTCTGATATATAAAGGAAAATGCAAGCGGTCTTCGGCTCTCCATTCTGACATGACCTTGAAGAGTGGGGGGCTAAGGAAGAATGAAGTTCAAGGACGTTTACTTTTAAGGGACTGAAGAGGTTTTACTTTCTTTGGTTCCTAACTAGCAATTGTTAACATTATTATTATTATTATTTTTAAAGATTTTATTTATTTATTTGACAGAGAGAAAGACAGCTAGAGAGGGAACACAAGCAGGGGGAGTGAGAGAGGGAGAAGTAGGCTTCCCGTGGAGCAGGGAGCCCGATGTGGGACTTGATCCCGGGTCTCCGGGATCATGATCTGAGCCAAAGGCAGTCGCCCAACCAACTGAGCCACCCAGGCGCCCCCAATTGTTAACATTATTGATGTAATCTTTTATTCTAAATATTTAAGAGAATCCTGTGTACATGGGCAAAAGGTGTCAGTTTAAGAAAAAAACTTAAACTTCTGATTTAAATACCAATGGGGAAAAAACACAGTAAAGAATGTTGCATGAGCATCTGTCAAATGCAAAGAAAATCACCGTTAATGACAGAAAGGGAGAAGGAAAGGAATGAAATAAACCTCGTGTTTATCAAGAGGTAGCCATACCCCTGGAATTTTTGATAAAGTAGTCGAGTGACAAGCAGCCATCATCAGGAGCTACTACTTGTGAGAATGGTCACAGAAATTAGGAGAAATCCCCCAGCAGTTAAAACCCTGCCTATAAAGAGTGGCTCCAAATGGGGTACCTGAACTAAAGTAAATGATTCCTCCTCTCTCCTAAAATGAATCTATATTTATAAACTAGCTTTAAAACAGAGAGACATGAAGCCTAGGGAGCATGGCTGAGGGAAAATAGAAAAATGGCATTGATGATACATTCTCACTAATGAACATGGCTCCTATCTCTTAGACTGATACTGATTTTCATACTTGATTACTATTACAGTGCCACTCTGAAGCTTATTCAGAGACACACAGATTACCATCCTCATGCAGTATGATTTCTATGATAATGGACAGGCTTATCAACATCCAAATTCTAATTCACCTGTTTGCTGAAATCTGAATTTTGCAGTAAAACTAGTTTCTGTAGAGTCCCAGTTTCCAGAGTTTCAAGTGCTGTAGTATTAAAAACCAACTCAAGGAAAGGAAACATTGGTCTTGTTTGTCTTTTCTACCAGTCTAATTAGAATGTTTTAGTTTTTTTAGTTCCAGAATTACTCTTTCTCTAATTCCAGATGGGTAGACACAGAGACATGGGGTATGGATAATAAAGCTATGAACCCTTGAGGTCTGGCAAGAAAGAAAAAGGAGGATCCCAACCAGAGGAGGATGGCCGCTTTTCTACCACCATAGGCAGATTTTGGAGAAAGGGAAGAGGAGGGCTGTCATTCTACAAGTCTTCAAAGAGATGGATCCTTTTTGCTAGGCCAGAGAAAGGAGAGCATTTCCTTCAGAGGGTCAAAGCAGATCAACAAAATACCACAGGTTGGGTGTGAGTCCTTTTTCCATGGAGCCTCCTTTCTACAGAGTGGCCACATGGGCAAAGGTCAGCAACCTGACCATAACAGCCCACTGGAATAGATTAAAGATTAGTCAGGGCCAAAAATAACTGTTCAAACCTTAAAAATATACATTGCAATTAAGTAAACAAACACACGTATTTCTTTTTTTCTTTTTAAGATTTTCTTTTGATTTACTTTTAGAGAGAGAGAGCACTAGTCAGGGGAAAGGCAGAGGGAAAGAGAATATCTCAAGCAGACTCCCCACTGAGCATGGACCCCCCCCCCCCTGCCCGAGAGAGGGATAGAGGTAGGTAGTGTTCAATTCCACCACCCCTGAACCAGGGTCAACTGGCTTGAGCCAACCTGGCGCCCCTTACACTCATATTTCAAATATCATTTGGGTACCTACATTCAAACTGCTATATATAATCAAGTTGAACCAACCACCTGGATCTATAGCCTGCAGACTTCAAACACTTTATGGATCAGTCTGATACCAAAAAAACTGGGGTGACAGAATATTTGCGTAGCCCTAGATTTAAGAAAGAGAAGCTTATGTGGATTGAATTTGACACTTGACTAGTGCAAATCCTTTATGCTGCTTCATTTCTGACTTGATCAGAGGCGCTTCCTGGAGAAGGCGGGGTGTCACAGAGAAAAGCAAGAAAAGAAATTCATGAATGTGACCAGATGCCTTGCAGTCCCATGCCAACAAAACTTGTGTAGATTTCTAAGCTGTTGAGGTTGTTGTGCCGTAATTTGTTTTAACTTTTATAAAATATTTTGCACAGTTTTGAACTATTTTAATCTCAATAATAAGAATCTAGTTTTGAAACATACTCCTGCAAGTTATTCCCCTCCCCCTTCTTGGTGTGCTCTTTTAAGGTAAGACTCTGTCCTTAATAGGAACATATTAACAAACATATTGCCAATAAAGATGAAATAATTCACTGATTAAGGGATAAAGGTAAACTTTACACTGGTTGTTACCACTGCTTATTCCTATCTTTTTTAGTATTGAGATATTTCAACTTCAATTCTGGTCTTCTTTCAACACAAAAATGAAATAAAAATTAAAGGGATATTAAGTATTTTTAAAGAGGAACTTACCAGAATAAACCTCATGTGTTATTATTCTAGCATATTATGGCTACAAGGTAAATCTTTAGTTGATAAAATGCTAAGAATTTGAATATCACTTAGAAACACAATTTATAGACTTTAAAACCCTCATATAATTTTAAATTGAATGATTTTTACATATTAAACTAATTCATAACAGTAGGTTGAGTGACCTGCTTAAAGAATAAGAATTGTTTTTCTCTTTTTGACAAAAGGTCCTCAAGGAAACGTTATTCATCCAGCTAAGAAACTTGTGTCTGTTAGCAGGAAGGCATTGTCCTTTAGATTTTTACTATAGCCCAACAACACAATAGGTGTGTTTTTGTTTATTTTGTCAGAGGCATTTGGACTTGTAAAAAAATACATTATCCTATATCTAAAAAGTAAACACACATTCCTAGCATGTTGGGGCAAGCCACTAACCACCCATTTAAAACAAATCTTCCCATTTGATTTTCAGAGCAAAAATGGAAACTGTCTGTTTTGATTTAAATCTGTCCCAGAGCAGTTTCCATGAGTTAACAGAGCTGAATTGTAAACCTAGGAACAAATAAACAAATGAATACCCAAGTGGCTTTGAACAATTGAACCACTGCTTGGTTTCCAGTGTGTGCATCCTTCTTCTCAAGCCTGCATTATAATTAAGAGGTTACAATGGAAAGAAACCTGGGACAAAGGCATGGGGAGAAAAAGCTAAAATCCAAATGAGAGGAAAAACCCAGGACAATCTGTTTAATAACCTCATAGCCATTGTTCACATCAGAGTGACAAACAGTATAATATAGCAGAGTTCTCGTGTCCTCTAGCTGTTCAGCACAGCCTCCACACTTCTTTACTGTGCCAGAACTACTTAGCTTCTTGTTACAGCCCTCACACACATTAAGTCGACAAGGGAAGGAGAAAGCCTGCCATGGCAGCATAGGAAAAAGAGGAGAGAGATGAGGAACTGGGTCAGACTGGTCAGGGGGATAAAGATACATCTTAATTGGCTATATAAGGGGTAAGACACATAAATGACATAAACCCGAGGTAGTTCCGTGTTTAGCTCTAAGTATCAACAATAATCAATGGCTTTAATTTTCATTATCCCCCTAACCCATGCCCTGGGTTTCAGGCTATAATTATTATTTTTTTATTCTCCTAATTGAACTCAAAGGCTTATTACAATGGTAAAGGCATTTGAATCAAGAGAAATATAATGAAAATAAATTTTTCTAGAAAAGGTACTTCAACAATTTTTAGGATACAACTTTTGGTGGGTGTGAAAGTAATAATGGTGAAATTTCCAAAGGGTGGAGCGCTTGGCACTTTCTTATGGAGAGATACATCATTCCAACTCCATAATCATTCACTGCATGGCTCAAAAAGACCTGGGATCAACAACTTAAATTCTTATAGGGTACAGGATAACACATAAATGCATACATTTGGCCAGGTATAAAATGAAAGGAAATGGCAGAGATTTTTGCTTGTGTCCATGACAGACTCGCCCTTCCGCAGGACAAATACAAAGAGTAAATTTAAAAACAGCATAATTATACACATACAAACAGACAACCATTCGAAGTCATTAGACCAACTAAAGCATCCAGAAGAAAGGGAAACTACCTTTAGATGAGCCATACCTTATCTGCTTTTATTCTATTAGGATTAGTGTTAAAGTTGGTGAGGGTTAGGGAATGTGGACTCCAAGCACGGTGCATAAAGCCTGAACCAGAAGCATTAGTTTAGAGCTTACATCAGTTTCAGCAGGCTGGGCAGTCAGAAGTTGGAATTTAGGGTTACCAGGATAGCCAGGATTTAAGGAGCCAAGATCCTGGATAATGGGAAATGCAAAGAAGTGAGCCCAGTGCACTACAAGGAATTTCCCCTTGAGATGCACATAACTCCTAAACTGTACAGAGTGAAGCCAAAGGCTTCTAAGGAAACTAAGTAGAAAGCCACTGCTAAGATCTAAAGCACCAAGCAAAGACTTGGCAGTCTCAGGATTCTGGAGAGACATAATCTTGTTTCAAGCCAGCTATGTAGGATTGGCTATGACAACCCCAGGGCCTTAGTTGAGACCTCCTGAAGGTCTATGCTCTAGGAGTAAGAGCAAAAGAAATTATATAGCCTTGAGTGGATGGGTCAGTGTAATCTTCCCATACTGTATCTGCCTGAAGAAAATTAGATTTTTCGTAGAAGATAATTTTACCCGGATCCTTTATATTGAAAGGATACTGTAACGGCTCCCCCACCCTCCAGAATGTCAGAGCAGACCCTCCTCCTGTTATCTAAGCCTAGCAACGGGCAGGCAGTTACCCAGCCCCCTCAAGCCCTACAGAGACCTAAAGAAATTCCATAAGACTGTAAGCGTGCAACTCATCACGTACCCCTTGTTAACCCAAATTAGGACATATGTTCCCCTG
>PITA01001668.1:10000-174827 GCA_004023965.1 Spilogale gracilis | reverse complement strand
CAGACCATGGCTGTAGTGTCTTAAACTAATTGGCTATCAAGGTGCAGGCTTTGTTGTAACAGATACTGTAATCATATATAAGGTCATCCCCGGAAAAACTCGGGGCTCTCAGCTGCTGACTGGTTTGGGGTCAGGCTGTGAGTCCGAGCATGCCCGAATAAACCCTTTGCTTTTGCATGGAACTGGTCTCTCAGGGTCTTCCTTGATAGGTGCGGCGTTCTAAGGCTCCCAGCCGACTGCCCTCTCGGGTGATTGACTCTTACAATATCTTTTCCCAATTTTGACATTCAGTCAAAATTATCAGGCATCCTAGGAAATAAGTCCAAATGACTAAAAATCAAAAATAAAGACATTCAAAAGAACCAGAGCAATAGACTATCAAGCAATTGGAGTTATCAGTCTGACCTTAAAGTAACTATGGTTAATATGTTCAAGAAAATAAAAGATGGAAAATTTGTCAAAGAAGTGGAATTAAAAGAAAAAGAATGAAGAGGAAATTCTAGAATTGAAAAATACAGTAATTAAAATTAGAAATTTAATCCTTGGGTTTAACAGCACATTACAAGGAGGAAAGAGAAAAATTCAGAAGTAGAAAATACTCAGACTGAAGCATGAAATGCAACAAGAATTAAAAAAAAAATTAGAGACATATGAGACATAGTGAAGAAATTCCTAATACAAATGTAATTGGAGTCTCAAAATGCAGAAAGATATTTGAAGATACATTCGAAAAGTGCTGGATCTATTGAGCTATATATTTAAGAAGTTCCGCAACCCCCTAGGGGCGCCTGGGTGGCTCAGTTGGTTAAGCAACTACCTTCGGCTCAGGTCATGATTCTGGAGACCTGGGATCGAGCCCCACATCAGGATCCCTGCTCGGCGGGAAGCCTGCTTCTCCCTCTCTCACTCCCCCTGCTGTGTTCCTTCTCTGGTGGCTGTGTTTCTCTCTGTCAAATAAATAAAATCTTAAAAAAAAAAAAAGTTCTGCAATGCCCCAACAGGGTAATACAGAGAAAGTTATACCTAAATACATGATAGTAAAAATGTTGAAAACTAGAGACATTTTAAAGGCAGGCCCCTCCTCCCAAAGACTCATTGCCTTCAAAGGAGCAACAGCTGACTTTTTTTTTTTTTTAAACATTTTATTTATTTATTTGACAGAGAGAAGCACAGTGAGAGAAGGAACACAAGCAGGGGGAGTGAGAGAGGGAGAAGCAGGCTTCCCACTGAGCAGGGAACCTGATGTGGGGCTCGATCCCGGGATTCCAGGATCATGACCTGAGCCGAAGGCAGTAGCCTAATCAACTGAGCCACTCAGGTGCCCCAACAGTTGACTTTTGAAGAGAAATGAAGAAAACCAGAAAAGATGGTATCTTCAAGGTGCTGAAAGAAAATAATTATCAATCTCAAATGCTATATCCAGAGAAAAATTCTAATTTATTTATTATTATTATTTTTAGAGACGGGAGTATGGAGGGGCAGAGGGAGAAGGAAAATCCCAAGCAGACTCTCTGTTGAACATGGAGCCCAGTGTGGGACTTGATTTCACAACCCTGAGATCATAACCTGAGCCAAAATCAAGAGTCAGATGCTTAACTGAATGAGACACCCAGGCACCCCCAGAGAAAATATTCTTCAAAACTTAAAACAAAATAAAGTGGCACCTGGGTGCCTCAGTTGGTTAAGTGTGGGCCTTCCGCTCAGGTCATGATCCCAGGGTCCTGGGATTAAGTCCCATGTTGGGCTCTCTGCTCAGCGGGGAGCCTGCTTCACCTCTCCCTCTGCCTGCCACTCCCCCTGCTTGTGCTCTCATTCTCTCTCTCTCTCAAATAAATAAATACAATCTTAAAAAAAATAAAGCAAAATAAAGGTATTTTCACACACACAAGAATGGAAAGAATTCATAGCCAAGTGGTCCAAACTTGAAAGACATGTAAAAGAGGGCTTTTTTAGGCAGAGGGAAAAGGATTAACAGATAAATGAATAGAAATACAAGAAGAAATGAAGAGCACCAGAAAAGATAAACAACTAATTATATGTATATTGACTTCTATAAGCAATAATAATGTCTTCAAAATTTAAGTAGAATTATAGGCGTGGCTAGGTGTCTCATTCAGTTTAGCTTCTGTCTTTGGCTCAGGTCATGATCCCAGAGTCCTGGAATCAAGACCAATGTCAGGTTCCCTGCTTATCAGGGAATCTGCCTCTCCTTCTCACTCTCCCTTTCTTTCTCTCTCTCTCAAAGGAATAAATAAAATATTTTAAAAAAAGGTAAAACTTAGGTAGAATTATGATAAAACACTAAAATAGCATAAAAAGGGCAGAGAATCAATAGAATTACAGTGTTAATTTAGAATAATAAAAACATTTGAATAATCCAGAAAGGAATAAGAAAGGAAGAAAAAAAGATGAGGTAAATAGAAAGTGGGTTGGTAATCAACGGATGAATGGATAAGGAAGAAGTGCTACACACACGTAGGCACACACACACAGGAATATTACTCAGCCATCAAAAAGAATGAAATCTTGCCATTTGCAATGATGTGGATGGAACTGGAGGGTACTATGCTAAGTGAAATAAGTCAGAGAAAGACTAATACCGTATGATTTCACTCACATGTAGAATTTAAGAAACAAAACAGATGAAGATTGAGGAAGGGAAGGAAAAATAAAAACAGAGGGAGGCAAACTGTAAAGAGACTCTTTACTATAGGGAATAAACTGAGGGTTTCTGGAGGCAGATCAGCAGATGGGATAATTGGGGGATGGACATTAAGGAGGGCACTTGATGTAATGAGCACTGGTGTTGTATACATGATGAATCACTAAATTCTACCCTTGAAACTAATGAAAAGAGAAAAGAAAATGTGTTAGTAATTTAATACCAGTAATCACATTAAAAAGAAACAGACGACATACTTTTAATTAGACTGCATTAGCTTAAAAAAAACCCCGATTGCCAGGCTAGATTAAACAAACAAAAAACAACTAGCCTGCTACAAAAGGCATATCTTAAGAATAAAACCAAAGAAAGCTTTAAAGTAGAAGGATGAAACAGATTTACCATACTAGTACTAACCAAAACAAAGTCGATATAATTCTTCTACTAAGATCAGATAAAGTTGACATAGTTAAAATTTATTAATTTTTCAATTTATTCTTAATTAATATTCTCAGTTTAGTGCACTCAGAACACACAGTATATAATTTCAATCCTTTGAAATTTTTGAGAATTGCTTTATGATCCAGTATATTTTTACTATGCATTTGATAATCTTGCCATTTAACTCTTTTTTCTTTACAGAGAGATCAGTTAAAATTTCCAGCTCTGATTCTTCTGGTTCTCCTTTTGGTTCTATCACATTTTGCTTTTTATATTTTGAAGCTATATTCTAAGCTGCATATACATTTAGGGCTATTATATCTTCCAGTTGAACTGTTTTACATTATAAAATGTTCTTTAATTCTGGTATATATGCATATCTTCCACAGAGAAAATTATAAATTATTAGTGGGAGAAATTTTAAAACAACTAATTAACTAGATATATCCATAGGTTGGAAAACTACTGAAAAGTTATCAATCCTTTCCAATGTGTGTGTGTGTTTGTATGTTTGTGTATTTAAAAAAAAATAGCAATCCCAACAAAAATGCAGCAGGTGTGTGTGTCCTATGTGCTTGCAAATAAAAAGGCTAAAGTTAAAATGTATATAGAAATGCAAAGGGCCAGGAACCTGGGTGGCTCTGTCCTTAAGCGTCTGCCTTCGGCTCAGGTCATGATCCTGGAGTTCCAGAATTGAGCCCTGTGTCAGGCTTCCTGCTTGGTGGGAGGCCTACTTCTCCCTCTCACTCACCCAGCTTGTGTTCCCTCACTAGCTGGGTTTCTCTCTGTCAATAAATAAATAAAACCTTAAAAAAAAAAAAGAAATGCAAAGGACCAATGAGAACAGATATTTGAAAACGATCAAAATTGTTAAACTTACCTACACTTATAATCACTTGATTAATGACAAAGATACTTCCCTAACACATTAGAAAAAGAGTGTCTTTGCCATTAATGATACTAAGTCAACTGGATTTACACTTCTAAAAAAAATGACTCTTCCTTTATTTCACATCAAACATAAAAAAACAATTCCAGACACAGTAATTGTGAATGCAACTACTCAATGTTAAAAAATAAAACTTCTGGAAGATAACATAGAATAGGGATCAGCAAATCAACCTGGCCACTTTATTTTTGTAAATAAAGTTTTAAAGTTTGTAAATAAAGTACAGTTTTATTGGCATACAACCACACCCATTCATTTATATATTGTCTGACTGCTATTGTGCTACTATGACAGAACTGAATGGCTATGAGATAGTTGATCCTTCTAAATTAAAAATATTTACTATTTGTTCCTCTACAGAAATAGTGTCAGTTCTTGACATAGAAGAATACCATCATGTTCTTATAACATTTCTTAAATACAAAAAGTACAAATCATAAATAAAAATTTGTTAAATTGTATTTCCTTATTAAAAATTTGTTTATTGGAAGACATTATTAAGGAAGAGTGGCAAGTCTTTGTAATATACCTCCAACCGTGGTGAACTGTATTATTTGTACACTGTTCTCATCCCAGGTTTCCCTGGTCCCTGGTCCTCTTAATCCTCCCTTCTAGGATGAGGGTAGTTCCCTGACCCAGTGACTTTGAGGTTGATCAAGTGACTTGTTTTGTCCAATGGTGTATAAATGGACATGATGTGTCCCATGACTGATAGGTGCCATATATATATACATATATGTGTATATATATAAAAATAATTTTTTAAAGATTATAAAAATATATGTATATTTTGAAAATCTATTTATTTGAGAGAAAGAAAGAGCTCACTAGTGTGGGGAGGGGCAGAAGAAGAGGGAGAGAATGTCAAGCAGACTCCCTGCTGAGTGCAGAGCCTGCTGTGGGGGTCAATCCTACCACCTTGAGATCATGATCTGAGCCAAACCCAAGAGTGGGGTTCTCAACTTACCGAGCCACACAGGTACCCTCTGAAGAGTTGCTTTTAGAGGCATTAATAATTTCTGCTAAGCCCCACTTCTTGCTTTAAACTCCAATCATGAGAACAAGATATCTCAGACGGTGAGTCCAATTACACTCATTTCTTTCTTTTTTTTAGATTTTATTTATTTGACAGAGAGAAACACAGCCAGAGAGGGAACACAAGCAGGGGGAGTGAGAGAGGGAGAAGCAGGCTTCCCGCCGAGCAGGGAGCCTGATGTGGGGCTCAATCCCAGGTCTTCGGGATCATGACCTGGGCCGAAGGCAGTCGACTAACCAACTGAGCCACCCAGGTGCCCCTACACTCATTTTTTTCAAAATGAGAAGACAAATGAAGCCAAGCAAGCCAAGTTAAGCCCAACCCAGCTTAGCCCAGCAGAGTCTGGAAGAACTGAACAGATTTGCAAACAACAGGTAAAGTGAGTATGAAATATATATTCATTGTTCTAGGCCATTGAAATTTTGAGAATGTTTACTAAATGACATAACCTCATGAAAGCTAATAGACAAAGGATATGTATCCAGAAAAAAAAAAAAACACTGCCAATCAATGAGAAAAATAAAAATCCAAGTAAAAATGTGCAAGGAGGATAACCAAAATGACCAATAAGCATATAACAAGTTGCTCAAAATGCAAAAAAATTAAATTAAAACTAAGAAGAGATATCAGTACATTCCCACCAGAATGCCTAAAATCAAAGAAAAAGAACCCCCACAATATTAGGTGTTGACAATGATGTGGAACAACTCATATGATGCTGGCTGGAGAGTAATTTGGCATAATCACTTTTAAAAATAACTTGGTAGTATTTACACAAATATATGCATAACCTTACAAGCCAACACATCTACTCCTGGGAATATATCCAAAAGAAATGAGTACAGGTGTGTGAAAAAAATATTTATAAGAATATTAATGGTAGCATTATTTGTAATAACCCCAAATTAGAAAAAACTCAAACACCCATCTGCAGTATACTGCACAGAGGTGCCTGGGTGGCTCAGTTGGTTAAGCGTCTACCTTTGGCTCAGCGCATGCTCTCAAGGGTCTGGAATCCAGCCCCATGTCGTGCTTCCTTCTCCATGGGGAGTCTGCTTCTCTCTTCCCTCTATCTGCCCCTACCCATGCTTGTGCTGTCTCTTTCTCTGTCAAATAAATATATAAGATCTTTTTAAAAATTTACAGTATACTGGATATACAAACTGTTGTTTATTTAAGGAAAAAGTACAGTGCAATAAAAAGAAAGAGACCACTGTCAAGTACATTAATATAGATGGATCTCATAGGTGTAATTCTGAACAAGGCAAGTCATATGCAAATAAGTATGTTGTATATTTCACATTCTATAAATTGTAACAATAGGCAAATTGAGTTTTGGGAACAGAAGTCAGATCAGTTGTTATCTTTGAGGGCAGTAAGCACTGGGAAGGAACATAAAAGAGTTTTTCTAGGGTGCTAATAAAATTCTATCTCTTAATCTAGATGACGGTTACACGGATGTGTTTACCTTACAAAAATTCACTCAGCTGTACACTTAACATTTGTGCACTTCATGCTATACCTGGGTAACACGTCTACTAAAAAGGAATAGTACGGCCTATTAACTGAAAGTTAATGCTCACATTATGCTCACATAAGATTCACACACACATACACACACATATCACTTGAAAGAATTCAATGAAACAACAAAACAAACATATTTTGAGTGATAAAGTCAGCTTACACATCTTCTGCGTAAGCACTTTTATTTCATTCTGTACCAACTAAAAATTGATGATTTTTTTCTTCATGTAAAAATTACGAGGCATAAAAGATAATACATAAATAATTTATAATGCCTTCCATTTTACTTTCAAATCTTAGAATCTAAGAAAAATATTCCATAGTAATAGGTCCCCGGTGATACAACAATTGAACGTGAACAATTATTCTACAACTGTATTTCTATTAAATGCAGAGTCAGATGATAAAATCCACTCTTAAATATAGGGGGCTAGAATATAAGATTATGGAGGGCAGGTATTTCATCTTTGGACACTGATCTACACCACATTCCTAGAAAATGTGCCTTGTTTGTGGAAGCAGTCAATAAATACTTATCGAATTAACATAAAATCGGATAATTCCTGTATTCAACATGAATAATCCAAATACTGCGGTTTCCCTGTTTTTATATCCCTCTACTGGAGGGTCTGGTTCAAAATGGCTACCTAAGAGGATTCGAATCTCATATCCTCCCAAAAATTCAGGGAATCTACAGCAAGTATGGAATAATTTCACCTGAGTAAAAGCCTAAAAACTGGCTTCGGGACCAACAAAGGCAGGCAGGCCCACAGGGAAGCAGCTAGGTGAGGCTGGGACACGGTTTCGCCATGAGCCGGGGCAAAAAGACCCACACTCCAAAGGGACCCCAAACCCGGAGCTCCTCTGAGGAGCGAAGGCTTTGAATGAACCCAGTCACCACAGCTTTGAAGACCTGCAGCCGAGACACAAGCCCCGAAAACGTGTAGCTTTGAAAACTAACGGGGCCGCTTCCACGAGCCCCAGCGGCCCTGAGGACCCGAGAAAAAGCTCCTGAAGGGCTCTCGGCCCTAGACTCACCCGCCTCAAGGCCCAGCACCCACGCAGCCGATGGAGGGACGCCCGACTGCGCGTGGGAAAGGCTCGCTTGCTCTTTGCTTGTCACGGAGCCTCGGGCTGAGGGGCAGGCGTCGGATTTGAAACGCCTGTGAGGACTGCCCCCGCTCCCGCTTCGGGCCGCGCTGGCGGGCGCCATCTTCGTGGGCACGTGCTCCCTCCCCAACGCGCCAGCGCCCGGAAGCCCGCAGGGAAGCTGTGAGACGCCTCCGGTGCCCTGGTCTCGGCGGCGGCGACGGCCCAGGGGATGAAGGCCTCTTTGCTTGTGCGGGAGCCTCGGCTTCAGGTTTGGCTCCCCTGTAGGCCCTAAAGATGGACGAGCTCTGAAGCTCTCGTAGCTTACAGGGCAAGTAGGCAAGTGCTCACCATCTTGGCATGCTCCCCCAATACAGCTCGGTAGTATCTCACAGACAGGCACTTACACACTCATCTGGAGCCCTGATTTGTGTGACTGTCACCAGGAGATACCCCTAGATCACCTAGCACTTGTGGCCATGGACTTTAAGCTTGCCCATAGGACTGTATATATATTCACTTACTTTAGAAGTTGCTGCCAAGGTCTTCTTCCAATGAGCCTAAATCTGGGTATTGACTAAGATTTTTCCCCTTTGAGATCCTGACAGCCTTGGCACTCCCTCAACTACTGGGAGTCATTAAAGACAAAATAGGCTGCTTGGACAATCACAGCATTTTAAGAAACAACAAAGAACTGAGGCAGGATTGAATGAAAGGGTTCATCTCCAACAGAAGGCCCTCTCCTTCAAGACTTGGAGAGATAGCAGTTTTATCTAATACATAGAAAGGAACACAGAGTCAAGTAGATGAAGTAATACAAATAAGTTCCAAACAAAAGAATAAGATAAAAACCTTAGAAAAAGACCTTAATAAAACACAGATATATATGTAATACACCTGATGAAGAGCTCAGAGTAATGGTCATAAAGACACTCACTGAACTTGGAAGAAGAATAGGTGACAAGTGAGAACTTCAACCAAAAGACAGAAAATATAAGAAAGTACCAAACATAAGTCACAGAACTGAAGAATATAGTAACTGAACTGAAAATTATCCCCATGTTCCTTAAGTTTCCAGTCATAAGAATGACTTAGAAGGTAAAATTTTTGCCAGTTGAAAAATTGTAATGTTTCTAAACATGTTGTCATTTTTCTAGAGCTCACATTTTTATTGTTATTGGATGTTTGAAAAACTTAGCTTAAATCAATCCAACAGTCTTTTTCCATGTACCAAAGGTAAGACTAATCCTGAATAGAGGCTGAATCATATGGTCCCTACAGTCTTTTTGTGGGAATACAACTAATACATGAAACAGTAGATAAAAAACAGAAAGAAGAGAGTCTATAATAATATGGTATATTGAGTAAAATTAAATGCCAGTGTCTGGAAAAGGCAGTGAGTGCTGAGGTCAGGCCAAAGAACAAAGTCAAAGAATGTTTTTGAATTCTTCATCAAAGAAAAAGCTGACCTAGAGGTGGGCCTTGAGTAACTAGGAAACTCTAGACAGTCATAGAAAAGGGGGAAGGATACTGATTTTATGCAGCAATGTCAGACAGCTGTGGGAAAAGTACAAAATGGGCAAGTCTACCAAGATCCATTTGTTGATATTAGAGGCATAGTGAAGATTAGAGGAAAATTGGAACAAGCAAAATGGCACCAACTATGAGTGCTCTAGCTCTGTGCTTTTCTAATACAGAGTGCATAAAAACCATCTTGTTGAAAGGTGGACTGTGATTTCACAGGCTTGGCTGAGGCCTGAGACACTGCATTTCGAAAAAGCTCCTAGGTGACACTAATGATGCTGGCTTGCCAGTGCACTTTGAGTAGCAAGGGTCTAGAATACATAAAAAGATTGCAAATTTGGTAGGATGGAAAACATAGGACCAGAGAGGGAAAAATACAGGTAGATTATGGTACTAACGAAAACAACAATAATAACCACTTATTGAATTTTTATGTAAATTATCTCCAAATTCTTATACTAGTCAGTTACAGAAGCAACCACAAAGGAGCCAAGAATATCAATGTAAAAAAAAAAAACAGGGATGAAGAGGGAGACAAGGACTTTATTAAGGCAAGATAAGGCAGAGAGGACCAAGAAAGTAATGAAGACACAATGCACAGTGGCATGCTTTGGGGTTTGTTTTGGAATCCCATATCAATATTAAAGTATGGATGACACAGGGTTGTCTTGATGGTCTGCAATGGCTTTGAAGCAATCAAAGAGACCTCCACCTGAGCTTGCAATGTCTTCCTTCTATTCATTAAAAAAATAAAGGAAGCAAAAACAGGTTGGCTTCATAAAGAAAAGTGCTGAGGCTATGCTCTTCCTTTTAGGTTGTTTGCTTATCTTAACAACTCCCTCCCCCAGTAAGTCATCTGCTGCTGGTTTGTAATTACCTGGTGTAACAGTGTGAGTTCACATTAGGGACCACAGACTAAAGAATATCGTGGGATGTACGTTAGTTACCTGTAGATTGAGCACTGAAATTTCAGGCTCTCGCCTTACGAGGCAGAATACTTTGGGGTTTGTAGATAAAATAAGAAATGTGTAGAAATTTGAATATAAAAATAAGGAAAACCACCCCTAGGTCTGGTTGTGATGAGTAAACTTGGCAGCTCCTTACAAGGTTAAGAGGGTGGAGCTGGCCACCCTACCCTTTTATGAAGCCAAGGGAAGTGCTGGTAGGAGGACTGTTAGGATAGATGAATGACCTTCCCTGTCAACGCTATTCAGAGGTCAGTGTCCTTGGGGAAGAGGATCTAAGGCCAGATGCCTGTAGAATATGCTCTCTGCCTCTGCTTAACTTTTATTGCCAATGTATGAATTTTCAATACATGTTTGTACAGCTGCTTAAGTCAAGTTTTGTGCTAGAAAACGGAAGCTCTAGGCAGGAAAACTCCCTTTTCAAAATTAGGAAAGATATTCAGAAGTTGGCTAAAGCATATATGTCCTACTCATCTTAAAACACTGTCAGTGTCAGTTGCCTAAAACTTTCAGATAAAGAGGTATGCAGGACAATGAGAAACGTATTTATCTTTTTATTCGTGCTTAAACAATTACAAATAATTTTTACTCATTTTTATCACAAAGTAATACAATTATCACTACAGAAACTGTAAAATACCAATAAGTATAAGAGAAAGTAATCACCCATAGTACCACAACTTAGTTGACATTTTGGTGTGTATGTTTTCCAATCTCTTTTCAATGCATATTTTATTTGCTATTTGACATAGTTGTCAGTGTCCCTATTAATTTGAATCCTGCTTTTGAAAGTTAACATACCAATTCTCAACATAACAGATGAAGCCTTCTGGTGGTATTTCTTATGTTGAAATTATCAAGCATTTCATCCTTGGAAGGTTAAGAGGATTAATATGAATGGATAGTTCTATTAAGTAGAAAGCACAGCCCAGAAATCATGGCCTTTTGTTTAGTGTTAAGACTTTGTAAATGTAGTTTAAAATTTTTATAGCATTAGCCTCTACTTCTATTAGACCTTTAAAAGGAGACTGTATTGGGAGGAAGTTTTTTTTTTCCTTGCTGAATATCTGAATTTGTATAGGACTCCATCGATAAAATTCCAGTTAATAAAGTTAAGTCCAGGGTTTGGTGTAGATAAAAGGAACTGGGATGATTTCTTTCTCCTCACTGACTATCACCATGACCTTAAATTTTCTTTTTTAGTTTGAAATATACATTATTAAGGTGAAATTTACATAAAATAAAATACACTCATTTTTATACATACAGCCTGATGAATTTTGACAAAATTTCTAGACTCACGTAACCACTAGCACAATTAAGATTTAGAATAATACTATCACTCTGCAAAGATCTTTTGTGCTGCTTTCCACCCATTCTTTTCCCACTCCCAGCCATGGGCAGTCCCCAGTCCATTTGCTAATCCATACATTAGCTTTGCCTGTTCTAGGATTTTATATAAAAGGAATCATAAATGTTCCATTGCATTTTATTTCTTTTGCCCAGTAAAATATTTTTGAGATTCATTTGTGTTGTTGTATGTATCTATTTGTTCCCTTCTATTCTAAGTAGTGTTCTCTTGGATATGGGGGTTTCACAGTTTGTGTATCCATTTAGGAGTTTAGGGACATTTAGATTGTTTCCAGAAATTTTCATGTATAGCTTTTTATAAGAATACAAGCTTCTACTTCTTTCAGATAAATACCTTAGGAACAGAAGCACTGTGTTTTATAAGTAGGTTTAACTTTGTAGGAAATTGCCAAACCGCTTTCCAGAGTGGCTGTATTATTTTTCATGTATTAGAGTCCCAGTTGTTGTGAATCTTCAATACCACTCAATGTTGTCAAACATCTTGGAGGTGTGACGTGACATCGCAATGTAATTTTAACTTGCCTTTCCCTAATGGTTAATGATGCTGACCATCTTTTCATGAACGTCTTTTGTTTGACCATTTATATACTTTCATTGAGGAAGTGTCTGTTCAAGTATTTTGCTCATTTTTAAAAATTAGGCTGTTTGCTTAAAAACACCTTTATTGAGGTATAAGTGATACACATAATTGCGTATGTTTAAGGGTACAATTGGTAAGTTCTGAAATGTGTATATACATGAAGCTATCACTGCAATCAAAATAGTGAACATATTCATCACTCCATTACTTCATGATTTTTTTTGCCTGAATGTCATGCAAACCCTCAACCGTGTAACCACTGACATCCCCAAGCAACCACTGATTGTCATCTTTAAATCTAAAGAACTTTCTTTTGTTATTTTAGTGGTTGCTTTTGTTTATGACATGTATCTTTAACTTATCCTAGCCTACCTTCAAGTAGTATTACACTATATAGAGCTGATAAACTTTTTAATAGTGTACTTCTGTTTCTTCCCTCCCTTAACTTTATGCTCTTACCACATTTTACATGTATGACAGGTTATAAACTCCACAATATAGTGTTATTACTATTATTTTTTAAAGATTTTATTTATTTATTTGACAGAGTGAAACACAGCTAGAGAGGGAACACAAGCAGAGGGACTGAGAGAGGGAGAAGCAGGCTTCCTGCTGAGCAGGGAGCCCGATGTGGGGCTCGATCCCGGGTCTCCAGGATCATGACCTGAGCCGAAAGCAGTCGCTTAACCAGCTGAGCCACCCAGGCGCCTCTATAGTGTTATTATTTTTGTTTAAAAATCAATTATATTTTATTTATATCCCTTTGAATTTTTAGTGGGTTTTAAATATTCATCTTTAGTAACAGTTTACCTTCAAATAATATTACATGATTTTCTGTGTAGTATAAGAAGCTTACAACTGTATACTCCAAACTTGTCTCTCCAGTCTTCTGTTCTAATTTTTTTTCTCTCCCATACTTTTGATTTGATGTGTTTTATCATTTTTGGAAAATTCTTGGCAATTATGTCTTCAAATATATCTTTTACCTAAGTCTTTCTTTCCTCTCCTCTAGGATTCAATTATACAAATTTTAGACTCTTTGATAACTCTTGGATGCTCTTTCTGTTGTGTTTTGATTTCGTTCCTTTTTGTCTTTGTGCTTTGATTTATGAAATTTCTATTGTCCTATTTTCAAGTTTACTGATTCTTTCCTTAGTTGTGTTGAGTCTACCTATAAGCCTGTCAAAGTTATTCATCTTGTTACCATGCTCCTTATTTCTAATATTTCCATTAGATTTTTCCATCTGTTGGCTGAACTTCTCAATATATTTTGTGCATCTTTTAAACTAGAGATACTGACAAATTAAAAAAAAATTATTAACATATACTGTATTACCAGTTTCTGAAGTAGAATTTAGTAATTCATCAGTTGCATACAACACCCAGGGCTCATTACATCAAGTGCTCTCCTTAATGCCCATCACCCAGTTACCCCATCCCTATCCACGTCCCTTCTAGTAACCCTCAGTTTGTTTCTTATAGTTGAGGGTTTCCTATGATTTGTCTCTCTGTTTTCATCTCATTTTATTTTTCCCTCCCTTCCCCCATGTTAATCTGTTTTATTTATTAAATACCCATGAGTGAAGTCATATGGTATTTGTCTTTCTCTGACAACTTACAGTCATTGACATATTAAGAGAACTTATTTTTAACTCCCTGAGAGTTTCACTATCTGAAGGCATCTTCAGTCTGGTTATGCTTATTCCCTAGTCTCTTCACAAGAAATTTTTTTTCCCCCTTCGCAATGCTTATATTTACATAGAAGAGTAAAGACTAAAGTAAAAAGAATTTATGTCTAGAAATGGGCAAGGCTTTTTGTCTACTACGTCAGTAATGTTAGTTTGTATCCAAGTACTCAGGAGCGAGTTGTTTTATGTTTGTGTGTTGTTATTTCTATGATTACCAACCCATGGCAAATCTTTCTGGCATTACCTTATATATATGGTATGGGTCACTACAGGGTTATGGTTCTTCTCTATCTTCTACTTTTGTCCTTCTTTGTGCCTATGCTTAAGAGGTTTTTTGTTCTCTCCATTCTCTTGACTTTCTTATAACGAATAACTGTTAGTGCTTGGTACTCAGTGTTTATTGGCCTAGAGGTAGGAGCAAAGGTGATTCTGTTTCCTAGTCCAGCCTTAATTTTAGGCATGCCATCAGCCTTTGGGTTTCAGTGGGGAGCTTTCTCAGTGATCCTGCTTCTCCTCTATGTGGCAGTCAAATTTTGCTGGGGTGGATTTTATGTGTGAGAATTTTCAGCCCCTCTTCAGCAATAGGAGACCATTTATGGTCTGAGTTCTCTATCCCTTCTCCAGGGATACAGGAACTTTTTTCTTTTACCCTTCAGATTCAGAGGGGCTTTATCTGTGCCCTAGAAGCATAGGTTTGCTGCTCTTTGCCCACTGGGCTAAAGAGATTAATTCCACAGGGGATAAAGATCCATGGAACTTTGGGATTTTACCATAGCAGTGGTTGCTCCCTTTTCCAGGTTTATAGTACTGAGAAAGAATTTCTCTGTTTGTTGTTTTTTTTTTTCCCCTGCCCACAGCCTTTTCCCTTGATGTCCATCAAGTGTTGGTAGAAAAGAACCTGAAAATGGACCATCCTTTGGTCAGCAGCTCTCAGGATTATATATGCTCTTGCTAGGTCAAAAAAAGCCCTTAAAAGTTTGTTAAAAATTTTAGAGGAAATCTTACTCACAATATGTGCAGCATCTCTCTCCCATGTATTCTGCTACAATTTTGCCAGAGCTCACTTCCTTTCTTTTTGGAAGGTCCTGTCTTATCTTAAATTTCAGGTTATTTGGTTGCTCTGTGATGTTAGTTCTCTGCTGGATACAGAAGAAGTCATTATTTTTTGGTTTATATGATTTTTTATTACTGCTGGATGTGAATGAATGACACTTTCAAAACCCTTTTAATACATTCCCATAGATATAAATGTCTTTAAAGCATTAATAAAATATTTTGTATTTGGGAAATACTTGATATATTTTTCCTTTTTCCTTAGAGATAAAATATTTGATATGTATAGCCCCCTGGTTCTATTTTCTGAGCTGCTCTGAAGCTTTTTTTTTGAAAAAGAAGTGTATGACATTCTATAATATTTACTGAATGAATGACTTGGGATGGGGGAAATGAGGAAACTCTCACTAGTCTGTATTCGACTAGCTGTGGCAAGCTGGAAACATCTGGGAAATTACCAGAAGAGTAATATAGGCACAGAAACAATAGAATTTTGGGCCTGCTAGTATTTCTTTGCCCACAAAAGTCTAAGCATCAAAATCCTGCTTCAAAATATAATATAAATTGTGTCATTGGGAATGTGGTGGCAATGTTACCTATATATACAGTAAGCTAACCTTGAAAATAATTAAAGATATTTACTGATTACTTGAATGAGGGAGATCCTATGCAAATAGTTCAAGTAATAAAATTATCATAAATCATTTACTCTCAAAAAGTGGTCATGGTAGAAACACATGTTAACCAGTTAGTGAATGATTGCTCTGAATAGTTTAAATCTGTTAGTCTACTGATGGTGATGTGCTTGGAAAAACAGTTTTCTCTAATATTAGCAATTTCTTCTGTTATGTTATATAAGAAGAGTTTTTAAAAATTATTTTTAACTACAATAGTCCAACAAGCTATTGTAATAAATTATTCAAAATTATCTGGAAAACCATTAGTATAATATGATCAATGTACATGTATTCTACCTTTGCAAAAAATAATGGGTTAATTAGTTTTGACAGTTTGACTACTCATGATGTTTTGAAGATGAAGCACTAAATGCAATGTTATTTAAATCCTTTTCTGGAAGTCTATCACTGATGTAGACTAATGCGAGATAAGGCAGACCACATGGGGGATAAGATATGCATTAATAGGGGCGCCTGGGTGGCTCAGTCAGCTCAGGTCATGATCCCGGAGACCCAGGATCAAGTACCACATCCAGCTTCCTGCTCGGCGGAAGGCCTAATTCTCCCTCTCTCACCCCCCCTACTTGTGTTCCCTCTCTCGCTGTGTTTCTGTCAAAATAAAAATCTTAAAAAAAAAAGATATGCATTAATATATGTGTGATGAAAATATTAACTTCTGGGTATTGAAAGAGAATCCTATTGGCATGAGAACTCCTCATGTTTCCATTTTGTGGCTTTTAGATTGTGAGGAAGTGATAGTAAGGGAATTATTCTTTTGATAGTACACTGAGTCCCTTTGAGGAAAAACCATTGTAGTCTCACAGTGTCATATTTTTATTTAAAAAAAAAAAGAACTATTCCCCTTTCTTCCTTCTCAGTTCCTAAGTATGCCAGTGGAGACCCATGTTTTAGAGTTGTTCAAGCCACATAAGACAATAATTGAAGTTTTTAAAATTGGTTTGTAGATTTTATTAGTTTTGCTATTTTGAGGCTGCCATTAATTATTTTTAAATATTTGAATTAATTGTATTTATTATATATTAGACCCAAGGCTTACTTATGCCTTCTCATGTTAGATGCAGTTAAAAATGTGAAAAGAAACAAAAACAACAGCTAGCACTTCTGCAAACTCAACTCGCTTAATTTTTCTAAGTACTATTAATAAAATCAACATAACCAATTTGCATTTCTGAGTGCATAAGTGGATATTAGAAAAGGAAAAACGTTCTTTGTGATCAGATCAAAGTGAATTAAAAAAGCAAAATTCCCTTTACAAATGTAAAAAAATAATTTTCACCTAGGGCATTTCTGCAGAATTCAGAGTCTATATCAGAACTCTGTCTATAGCCAGGATTCTTATCTAGGACTGAACTGTGATATGATTCAATAGGCAAAATATTTATAGAATGACAAAAATAAAGTTATCTCCTGCGTATCAAAGGCCAACAATATCCCTCAATCACTGTGATAATCAAAAACAAGCCAACAAACAAAAAACCATTCTACAAATTTCCAGTGTACCACTTGGGAGCAATACTGCTTCACTGACATCCACAGGCTTACCATCACGAGGCCAGAGAACTGGTGAGGGCCAACAACCTCAGAATTTTGAACTGGTAAAGCATATCTACTAGTCTTGACAGACTGATTTCACAGAACTTGAACAGCTGATTGAAGCCAGGAGTCAGAAAAACTGATAAAGAATTAAATAAACAATGAATAAAAAGACTTAAGAATTTGTGACCATAGGTACCTCCCAAAGTGGTGGTAAATGTAGGGCTGAAAGTACAATTGTACGGAAATCTGTTCTGGCAGAGCCGGATGTGGGGCTTGATCTCAGAACCCGGAGATCATGACCTGAGCTAAAAGCAGGAGTTGGGTGCTTAACTGACTAATCCACCCAGGCACCCTAGTATAGACATCTGTTTTAAGTTAGATCTGGAGGTGCTGACTGAAAAACCATTAAGCGACTATCTCCACCTGAATGAGATATTTCCATTTCTAACCCTTGATTCCATTTGGTTTCCAGAATCCTGGCAGCCAGTATTGAACCTCTGGCAGTGGCTTGTAGGATTCTTCTCAGGGACTCTCAATAGCCTAGGAAGAGCTGAGTTAATGATGTCAGTGTTACCTGATAAAGCAAGGCAGTCAGATAACCGTACAGTGAAACCCCTTGTCCACTTTTACAAGGAAGCCCGTCCTGGAGCAGAGATCTTCAGTCAGTTTCTACAGCTCCATGCTAACAGATGAGTGGGAAATCAAGCATCACTTTGTGCCAATGCTGGAGCCTCAAACAAACAAAGAAATGCAACCTGGGGGAAAGAATCTAGACTGGACTAAGACTCCCAAAATGAGCACTTGTATCCCTATCAAAGCAAAATACTACACCCCTCAAGTACATAACAGATTGTTACAAAAAGAAGGCCAGAGTAAAAAAAAAAAAAAAATAGAAGATGCAGTGAGGAAACTGCCAAGAATGTAGACCAAAATGCAAAGAGAAAAACAACCTACCTGAAAAGATGAGAAGTTTTTATCCTCTCAGCATTTCCAGGAAGTGAGAACAAAATGGAGAGGGGAAAACAATCCCGTAAGCCATTCAAGAAGACCAGACTGAAAAATCTTTCCTGGGTTACATCTGGTGCTATTCCAAGGGAGAATTGGCTCTACACAAGTCCCTCAGGGCACCTTCATTCCAAGGGTACTGCCAAGGACAAGTTAGAGGAAGTCAGTGCAGCTCTTAGTTCCCATTTACTGGAGAGTTTGAAACAAAAAGGATTGTCCTTTTGAAGTCTGAAGGACTAACCCAGAAGACTTGAAGTCATTCTGATGTGCTTAGAATGAAGTGCAGTGTATAATAAGGTGAGGGGGACATTTGGTAAATATTCACTGACTTGAGCTATATTTCATGCTAATCCTACACTGTGCCTGACTGGGAGTGGGTCTCGGGGGCAGTTGCCTCTGGATATTCCTTTCTGGGACTCTAGCTTAAACAGAAAGAGATTAATACATTTTAGGCATGGTAATAGAGTTTTTCTAAATAAAAGAAAAAAGGAATTTTACTTGCAGATAATTTTTTTCTGAACTGTACATTTATTTTATGAACAGGTTTACAAAGGCATACAAATTAAGTGACATTTAATTTGTTAAAAAGAATAAAATTATATGGAATTGGATATGCTCCAGAAATTCTAGGGTACCTGCAGTAGCCTTAGGTTATAAATGCAAATATATTTCATCACAATTTTGTTCTATAATCAGTGCAGTGTACATAAATAAACCGAATAAAGCTAGATTGCATGATAAACATCACTTTCAATCATGGCACCTGAAGTCCTCTATTGTACTGGAATCTTTTAGATGGCTGAACTTTTTAGAGATGGCTTCATTGTTTGGCATTTACCTGTGAAGGTTTAGGTCATAAGTATAAACTCCTGTAACATCAGATGAGAACAGGCTACAAAAAGTCTCTTTCAGGGGCATCTGGGTGGCTCAGTTGGTTAAGCGACTCCTTCATCTCAGGTCATGATCTCAGAGACCCGGGATCGAGTCCCATATTGGGCTCCCTGCTAAGCGGGAAGCCTGCTTCTCCCTCTCTCACTCCCCCTGCTTGTGTTCCCTCTCTGGCTGTGTTTCTTTCTGTCAAATAAAAATAAATAGAATCTTAAAAAAAGTCTCTTTCAGACACACTGAAAAAGGACCATCTATAATTGTATATAATAGGGAAAATGATTTCTTTTGGGCAAAATCTGAAAATCTAATACTTATAAGACTACTGCTCAAAATAAAAGGTTTTCTTTATGCAATTAAATTATAAAAATGTGAATAAATTGGGTAACTACAAGGCCACAATATGTCAATTTAGACCCCTCTGCCAGGACTATGTCCTAATTGTTTTCTGTCTTTCCTTTTTCTGTTTGAATATATGCATCACTATTTATCAGTGTCACTCTTTCCCCACATTTATTTTATGTGGCAATGATTATTTGTGCTCTTGAATATGAGCTAGATTTGGAAAACTGAATCTAGTTTGGGCCATGGAGCCAAGCAGACCATGTCTACCTTTACATTTTTGAGATTGTAGCTTTTACCATTTCAGAATTCTGTAGCTCAGAGCACTTGGATATTTTCCATCCATATGGCATCTTGGAGCTTTGGAAAGGAATCAATTGTTAGTATTTTCCCAATGAAATAGGATTTACTCTGTTTTTCCTGTTCTACTTGTAGGTGTAACTATAGTAGGTCAGCCCTGCCAACGCTGTTGTGAATGCAGAATTAGGTACACATTTTTGGCACGATTAAAACAAGGAGCAATTTAATGCCATCCGGGTAGATTGAAGCTTCTTATCCTTTAAGGGCACCCAGACTTCCAGCCTGTCATCTCTTCAAATCTCTCTACTTGTGCTTCCTCCTTTGCCCTTTCATTTTAGATTCATTCTGTATTTCCTTGGTACTTGAGGCATCCTCCAACAATGACAGCACCAACTGCTGGAGTGAAACATTCAGTCTAACCACTGGGATTTTATTTCATTTATTGCCAAGTTACTTATTCAGTATGGTGTGGTAAACAAAATGTAACAAAGCTAAGAGAAACTACCCCTATCTTTGCTAATAAACACAACTCATATTTAAAATTTGTCCTAAAACAAGTTCTTCTGCAATCTTATACTGGCTGGCATTCTCTGAAGAGAATCTCATCATCCAGTATGATATATTTCCCTGATTTCTGTGTTGTCAGCACATTTTATTTAAAATTCTACCTAGTTTTTCTAGGGACACCTGGGTGGCTCAGTCGTTAAGCATCTGCCTTCGGCTCAGGTCATGATCCCGGGGTCCTGTTTTCCAGTCCCGCATCAGGCTCCCTACTCGGCAGGAAACCTGCTTCTCCTTCTCTCACTCCTCCTGCTTGTGTTCCCTCTCTAGCTGTGTTTTTCTCTGTCATATAAATAAATAAAATCTTTAAAGAAAATAAAATTCTACCTACTGTTTCTTATCCACTTAAAATGCCATTTTTTCTTTATTTCTCCTCCTGAACTATTTTCAAGACCTTGGTATATGCAAAGAACTAAATGGCACAAATTTTATCCTTGAGGAATGTACAAGGGAGTTTGGGAAGCAGATGAGTGGAAATAACTATATGACCATACAAACTGCTAACATGTATGGAGATCTTACTATGTCCTGGACATTGTATGACAGACATTGTATGACGATCACAGGGAATCTCATTTAATCCTAAGAATAACACTGCAGGGTAGGTTAATGTTGCTTTCATCATAACAGATGAGGAAATGGGTCCAGGGACTTTGGATTTCTGGCCTAGGTTGAAGAAACTAAATTTTCTGACTTCACTGCAGAGGGGTTTTTACACGATGACTCACAATCTCTCCAAAGACAGAAATGTGGACAGAAGATAATACATATTCTAAAAGTGCTGCAGATCAAATCCATTGGGAATGCAGAGAAGGAATATGGGTAGGTGGGGAAGGTGGGATCAGAAATGGATTTGTGGAGTAGTTGGTAATTAAATGGAGTCTTGCATGACATCAAGGTGTTAAGAGAGTATGTGTGTATATGTCTTGATCTATAATTAGACTTCCTTAAACATGGAAGCACATAATCAATGTGTGACTAACATTGCCAGAGAAAGTATTAACCACCAAATATTTCAGTATGAAAAACAATTCAGTGTATATATATATATATATATATATATATATATATATATAAAGATTTTATTTATTTGACAGAGAGAAACACAGCCAGAGAAGGAACACAAGCAGGGGGAGTGAGAGAGGGAGAAGCAGGCTTCCCGCCGAGCAGGGAGCCCAATGCGGGACTTGATCCCGGGTCTCTGGGATCATGACCTGAGCTGAAGGCAGTCACTTAACCAACTGAGCCACCCAGGTGCCTCCAATTCAGTATATTTTACCAAAAAAAAAAAATTAAAAAGATTGGAAAAGAGGTCGTTTGAGGTAATAATGAAAGACAGCAGAGTGGGAGTCTTTACCTTGGTGAATAAAAGGTTGAGATTTGTTAACGTGTCAAGTTTAGATTGTCATCGTAATAGGAAAAGACAGTCTACCTCTACTTTTAGCTCTGTACATGTTCAGTAATAACTTAAAAATGCATACTAGAGTTCAGAAGTTGATGTTAGCAAAAATCAATTTCATTCACTTTATACATTTGAAAAATCAAAAAACTTTGGAAAAAAGATCCTGTTTATTAAGTCTATAAAGCTTCATAGAGATTGGGTTTATTGTTTCGGTTTTGGGAGAAGAAAAGTGATAGTATCTGGATATAAGATCCATATATAAAATATATAAAATATAAATTTATAGTATTAATTATAATATAATTTTCTTTTCATTTACTATACTCTGCAGAAGTTTGTTTCATACTTGAGTTAATTTTTCCATGAATATTAAAACAGAAAATTTTGGGTTAGTTTCATTCTGAAATAATTTGTATTGCAAAATCAATTTAATTAAAGGTTTAAAGCAAGGCTGATAACAAAAAATAATACAATATAAAATATATATGAAAATCCATGTAATGGTATATTATAGAAAATTTAAAAAGTGGTTAATTTTATTAACTATAATATTTGCTTTAATTAACTCATTAGAGTTAATTGTTTAATGACTTAAAAAGATAGGTACAACATAATAGTTGAAAAACAGTGAATGATTTATAGGTAATTTTGGAAGCATATGAATAAGAACTTGAGTGATAGCCAGCTCTCCCTTTTACTGGAAGAGTCACTTGTGGTTCACATAAAATAATTTTACTTAAATTTTTAGTGTTGTATATTACCAGCATACACAAAATAAAATAGCATAATGAATCATATTTTCCCATCACCTAGAGTCAGTAATTATCAACTTTGTTGCCAAACTTGCTCCATTTATCTCCATCCATTACATTTTTATTTATGCTAGACTCTTTTAAAAGAAATTTCAGACATCATGCTATTGAACTCTAAATACTTCACTATATGTTGCTAACAATTGGGATTTTAAAATGTCGTTAAACTACCATTATCACATTTAACAAAGTCAGTAACACTTTATTATCCCATTCCTAGTCCATATTCACAGTTCTTCAACCAAAAAATGCCGTTTTGCAATTGGTTTATTCAGTAAGAAATCTAAACAAGGCCCAAGCAGTACACTTTATTTGGTTACTTAACTCTGTAATGGCCCTCCTCATTTCTTTAGAAGAAATATGATCATTTGTCTTTTGGAATATCCCATATTTTGGGTTTGGCTGTTTATTTCCTTGTTGTATCAAATAACTTATTTCTTTACTCTCTATTTTCCATAAAGGGTAGTAATATGTAGAAGTTTAGTTATATTCCAGATAAGAGGACTCATTTTAAAATTTCTTAGAAATGCTTGCAAAAGAAAATTGTCAGTATGTTATAGAATTATTTAGTGTCTCAGGCAAATCTATAATTTTATTTTATTTTATTTTTTTAAAAAGATTTTATTTATTTATTTGACAGAGAGAAACACAGCTAGGGGCGGAACACAAGCAGAGGGACTGAGAGAGGGAGAAGCAGGCTTCCCGGGAAGCCCGATGTGTATGTTATAGAATTATTTAGTGTCTCAGGCAAATCTATAATTTTATTTTATTTTATTTTTTTTAAAAGATTTTATTTATTTATTTGACAGAGAGAAACACAGCTAGGGGCAGAACACAAGCAGAGGGACTGAGAGAGGGAGAAGCAGGCTTCCCGGGAAGCCCGATGTGGGGCTCGATCCTGGGTCTCCGGGATCATGACCTGAGCCGAAGGCAGTGGCTTAACCAACTGAGCCACCCAGGTGCCCCTATAATTTTATATAGAGTAAAAATGAGGTATGTTTTACATACAATAAAATGAACAGTTCTCAAGTATACACTCTGATGAGTTTTGACAATTCTATACTCCCGTTTACCCACTATCCAAAACGGCACATTTTCACCACCCGAGAAATTTCCTTTATGCCCCTATTCAGTCAGTCTTCCCTTCCAGAGGCAACCATTCTGATTCCATTCGGTACACACTAGTTTATACCAGCTCTTGGATTTTATGCCTTCTTTTTTAAATGGCTTCTTTTTCTCAAGAAAACATTTTAGGAATCATCCTTATTGTTGCATGAATCAGTAGTTCTTACCTTTTTATTGCTGAGTAGCATTCTAGTGTATAACTATGCCTCAATTTGTTTATCAGTTCCACTGAGGAACATCTGGATTGTGTCCAGTTTTTAGCTGCTATGGATATAGTTTCTTCAAACATTCTTTTCTTTCAGCTTTATGGAAGTATAATTAACACATGAAATCATAATATATTCAAAGTATACAAATGCGATGATTTGATATTTGAAAGAGTTCTCACTATCCAGTTTATTAACACATATGTCACCTCCTTCATTCATTCATTCATTCATTCATTCATTCATGGAGAACAGTTAAGTTCTACTCTTTAAGAAACTTAAAAAAAATATTTTGTTTATTTATTTGACAGAGAGAGAATGAGAGAGCACAAGCAGGGGGAGCAGCAGAGAGAGAGGGAGAAGCAGGCCCCTCCCCCTTACCGAGCAGGCAGCCCAACACAGGCCTCAATTCCAGGACCCTGGGACCATGACCCAAACAGAAGGCAGACACTCAACAGAATGAGCCACCTAGGTGCCCCTCTTTTAGCAACTTCTTCTTCTTCTTCTTTTTTTTTTTAGTATTTTATTTATTTGACAGAGAGAAACAGAGCCAGAGAGGGAACACAAGCAGGGGGAGTGAGAGAGGGAGAAGCAGGCTTCCCGCTGAGCAGGCAGCGTGATGTGGGACTCGATCCTGGGTCTCCGGGATCATGACCTGAGCCGAAGGCAGTCGCTCAACCAATTGAGCCACCCAGGCGCCCCTCTTTTAGCAACTTCTAATTATACATGGGTGCCTGGGTGGCTAGGTTGGATGGGTGTCAGACTCTTGGTTTCATCTCAGGTCACGATCTCACGAGCTCAGAGTCATGAGATTGAGTACCCTCCCCAACCGCAATGGGTTCTGTGCTCAGTTCAGAATCTGCTTGAGATTCTTTCTCCCTCCTCTGTTCCTCATCCCCCTACCCCTCTCACACATGTTCTCTCTCTTAAATAAATAAAGTCTTTTTTAAAAAAATTATCCAATATAGTACACATCCTTTTTGTGGGTATACACTTTCATCTCTCTTGGGTAAAAATCAAGGTATGATCTCTAAGATACCCTTCTGAACTTAAGAAAATTTGCTTACTCTAAGTAAGGTTGCAAAGATCTTCTGAAAGGTTTAAAGTTCTAGCTTTTATGTTTAGATCTATAATCTACTTTGAATTAATTTTTGGGTATGCTGTGAAGTAGGGGTCCAGGGTTTTTTTTCATCCAGACATTTGAACAGTTTTCCCAGCACCATTTGTTTAAAAAGACACTGCTTTCTCCAAAGAATCTTGTGCCTTTGTTGAAAAGCAAATGCTTGTTTACATGTAGATCTATTCACATCTTCTTGTTCCAGTAATAAAGTGTCCTGATTATTTTAGCTTTAGAGCAAGTCTTGAATTCAGAAGGTAGAAATTCTTCAACTTTGTCTTTTCAAAGTTGTTTTGACTATAGTTTGCATTTCCAAATTAATTTTTTTTTTAAATATTTTATTTATTTGACAGAGAGAAACACAGCCAGAGAGGGAAGACAAGCAGGGGGAGTGAGAGAGGGAGAAGCAGGCTTCCCGCCGAGCAGGGAGCCCGATGTGGGACTCGATCCCAGGTCTCCGGGATCATGACCTGAGCCGAAGGCAGTTGCTTAACCAACTGAGCCACCCAGGCGCCCCCAAATTAATTTTAGAATCACCATGCCAATTCCTTCAAAAATGTTGCTCCTTTGTTATTTTGTGGGATCTATAGATCAATTTGGGGCAAATGAATACTTAGTAATATAAAGTCTTCCAATCAAGAACATGGCATCTCTTTCTGCTTAGTAAGATCTTTAAATCTCTTAGCAATGTTTTATAGTTTGCAAAATTGATATAATACACATTTTTGTTAATTTATTACTAGTTATTTCATTTTTTATTGTTTTTATACATTTTTTAAAATTTCAGTTTTCACTTTTTTGGTTAGTATAGAGAGAGAAAGCTGATTTTTGTACTTCAACCTTATATTTTGCAATGCATTAAATTTACTCATTAGTTGTAATAGGTTTTTTCCCCCATTGAATTTCTCAGCATTTTCTATGTATTTAATCATATCATCTTGGGGAAAAAATGGTTTCTTCTTGTTATCTTCTTAATATCTATGTCTTTTGTTTATTCTTTTTGACTTATTGTGATGACTATAACTTCCACTAAGTACAATGTTAAAACAATGAGAATAGATAATTCGCATACCTCTTGAGAGGTCAATATTTCTCCATTAAATTAGTTGATAACTGTTTTTAACAGATGCCCTTTATTAGATTGAGAAAATATTTTTAGTTTGCTGAGAATTTTATCATAAATAAGCATTAAATTTTGTTAAATGCTTTTTATGCATTTATTGTCATAGGATTTCCCCTATTAGGTTAATGTGCTGAATTATGATTTTTGATTATTAATTCAACTTTGCATTCCTTGTATATATGCCATTAAGTATGGACTATATCACCCATTCTACATATCACTGTGTTTGATTTATTGATGTTTTACTGAGGACTTTTATGTATATTCATAAGTGATTTTTACCTGTAATTTTATTTCCATTAAACATACTTTTGGTAATATCCTTGTCAAATTTGTAATTTGAACTATCGTGGCCCCATAAATGAGTTGGGGAATGTTTCTTTTCTTCTTTATTTTGTAAGAGGTTTTGTGTAAGGTTGGAATTATTTCTTCTGAAATGTTTAGTAGAATTCACCAGTTAAGCCATATGGGTTTCAAATTTGTGTGTCTCTGTGTGTTTGTGTCTGTACATTTTAATTCAAATTTTTTTGAATTACGGATTTTCAGATTTTCAGTTCTTTTATATTTCAGTTTTGGTTAAGTTGTATTTCTCAAGAAATTTCCATTTCATCTATAGTCAATTTATTGGCATATAATTATTTAAGTAGTCTCTTACATTTCTTTTAATAACTATAGGCCTTGTAACTCTATTGCCTCTTTCATTCTGGACACTAGCAATTTCTGTTTTCTCTCCTTTTTTCTTGGCCAGTCTTGCTAGGATTTTATAAAATGTATTAATCCTTTCAAAGAACTAAGACTTAAGTTGTTTAGTTGGTGTGTTGTTTTATGTTTTCTATTTCATCAATTTCTGCTTTTATTTTTAACTAGAGGTAAGAAAATAAAGCTAAAAGTAGAAATTGATGAAATAGAAAACAAAAAAACAACATAGCTACTATACAACTTAAATTTTCATTCAAATTAATTTCCTCTACTTTGTCTAACTTCCTGAAATAAACGCTGAGATCCTTTATATTAACCATTTCTTCTCTAATCAGGAGTTCAAATCAGTACATTTCTCTCAAGCCTTGACTTAGCTGCAGCTTACAAATTCATATCTATTGTATCTTCATCATGACTCAGTTTGAAGTATTTTAAAAATTTTCCTAATGGTTTATTCTTTATCTCATGGTTATTTAGATGTTTGTAGGTTATTTTCTAAATAAGTTGAGGTTTTCTACATTTAATACTGTTGTTGTCAGAGAAATATTCTGTGTGATTTCATTTTCTTGACAATTTTTTGACCTTTTTTATGACCCAGCACATGATTTGTTTTGGTTATCTCATGTGCATTTCGAAAGAATTTGTAACTCAGAGTTGTTTGATAGAATGTTTTATAAATATTAACTTGTTCAGTTTGGTTGGTAGTATTGTTCAGTTTCTATATCTTTACTTATCTTTTACTGTCCTTAATTCTTTGGTCTAGCAATTAAAATCTCTATCATCGTGAATTTTTCTACTTATCCAGAGGGGTGTTAAAATCCAACATTATTAATTTGTCTACTTATCCTTCTGGTTGTATTAAATGTTTGGCTGATGTATTTAAAGTTCTGTTATTAAGTGCATATATGTTTAAAATTCTTTTTTTTTTAAAGATTTTATTTATTTGATAGAGAGAGAAATCACAAGTAGGCAGAGAGGCAGATAGAGAGAGAGGAGGAAGTAGGCTCCCCACTGAGTAGAGAGCCTGATGCAGGCCTTGATCCCAGGACCCAGGAATCATGACCTGAGCAGAAGGCAGAGGCTTTAATCCACTGAGCCACCCAAGCGCCCTATGTTTAGGACTCTTAAAACTTTTTCTATGAATCGGTCTTTTTATCATTTGAAAATATTTCTATCTTGTTCAATGTCTATTTTTTCTGAAAGCTGCAATAGCTTCTTCCACTTTATTTCAGTGTATATCTGTGACTTTATTTCCTCATTATACTTAAAGTGTGTATCTTAAAAACAACACATATTTGGTCTAACTTTTTTTTTTTTTTTTAAGATTTTATTTATTTGACAGAGAGAAACATAGCCAGAGAGGGAACACAAGCAGGGGGAGTGAGAGAGGGAGAAGCAGGCTTCCCGCCGAGCAGGGAGCCCGATGTGGGACTCGATCCCAGGTCTCCAGGATCATGACCTGAGCCAAAGGCAGTTGCTTAACCAACTGAGCCACCCAGGCGCCCCTTGGTCTAACTTTTTAAATCCAGTCTGAAACATCTCTGCCTTTTCATGGAGTACATTTATAGCTAATGTAATTATTTAAATTATTGGGTGTAATTCCATCATTGTGCCATTTATTTTCTATTGGTACCTGATCTTCCTCTGTTTCTTTTTTTTTGTCTTCAGTTAGTCAAATATTTTTAAAAATTATACTTTATTTCCTTAGTGGGCTATTGTTACTACTTTTTAGTGTATGTTCTAGAGAATATGCTATTCAGCTTTAACTTGCCACTGTCCACCTTCAAATATTATTGTGCAAACAATAGAAAACTTGAATTAGCTTAATTATATTTGATCTCCCTCCCATTCTTTCTGAATTTATATGTATTTTACTTTCTTATATCTTATTATCTTAAATACATTGTTATTTTTGCCTTACATTGTCAATTGTCCTAAATTAAATATAAATATATATGCAAATGCACATATTATATTTAAGTATACTACATATTATAAAGGTATATATATAAAATATATTTAAATATTAAATGTACAAATTATAAACTGTACTATGTAATATGTTAATTTATATAATATCTAATATAATAATGGCCATAATTATAGATAAAGATCAGCAGAGTATTAATAGTTAAGAATAGATATAATAATATTACTCTCCTCTTCTACTTGTAATATATAATTTATTTATATATAGGAATTTATATAATATATATTTAGATATATATGTAAAAATCTTATATTTATCCCCATTTATATATACCCAGTATTTTTTTAATACTAAAATTTTTCCATTAGCATTTTGCATAGATTGCATTTATTGATTTGAAATGTCTATCTTGCTTTTATTTCTGACGGATATATTTGGTATATACAGCATTACTTATTCTTTCTGTACTTTAAAAATGTTATTCCATTGCCTTCTGGCTTTTCTTTTTTTTCCTGATGGGTCTTAAACCATTATTGTTATTATTCTGTTCTATTTGCATGTAAGTTGTCTTTTTATCTAGCTGTCCTTAAGATTTTCCATTCATTTCTTTGTGTGTCTAGTAGTTTGACTATGTTACGTCAAGAATGTATGGGTTGAGGGCGTCTGGGTGGCTCAGTTGGTTAAAGCCTCTGTTTTCAGCTCAGGTCATGATCTCAGGGTCCTGGGATCCAGGCCCGCATCAGGTTCTGTGCTCAGCTGGGAGCCTGCTTCCTCCTCTCTCTGCCTGTCTCTCTGCCTACTTGTAATCTCTCTCTCTGTCAAATAATAAATAAAATATTTAAAAAAAAACAATGCATGGGTTGATATATTATATTAATTTTGAAAAATTAGCAGCCATTACCTTTTCAAAATAATTCTCTGCCCCGTTGTCTCTCTTTCTCTCTCCAGAACTCAAATTATACATATGCTAGACAATTCAGTAAGTCTTGGATTCCCTGTTTAGTTCAGATTTTTTTCTCTTTGTATTTCTGTTTTATTTCTATTGTTTTTCCAGTTCAGTGATATTTTCCTCTGCTGTGTCTAGTATGCTCTTGTGTCCAGTGAATGAATTTAAACTTCTTATGTTGTTCTAGTATTTCTACTTAGCTTTTAAGAATAATTTTATATATCTTCTGAAATTTTCAATTTCTTCCTTCATCATCTTTCGCTGGATTCTGTAACACATTTACCAGAATTATTTTAAATTTCAGGTTAGCTAAATTCAATATCTGGGTTATCAGTCAGGTTGTTTCTGTCTCTTCCTTATTGGTCACATTTTTCTACTTCTTCACATGTTTTATAACTTTTATCCTATGGTAGTCTTTTGTGTTAATAACATTAGAAACTACCAGCAAAGGGCTTTCCTCTTCCTCTCTCAGGTTGCTAGGATTGGTGTTGAGTCAGTCCATTCTGTAGTTGAGCTGAACCTAGCTAGGCCTTGTGATAGATTTAGTTAGATCAAATTTGCCACTGGTTTCAAATACTCTGAAGTCAGGATCAGCACTTTATTTTCAATAGAGCTTGAGATATGAGCACCAGTATTGTCTAGAGATACTTCCATGTTTAAGAACTTAATTCCTAACTTTTTGAGTTCCCAGAAGTTCTTTTTGCTCTCCAGAATTGTCCTGACTTTCTGTATCTGAGGACGTCTCTGTCTATGTAGGTTCTCTAACTCATTGATGCACTGCAGAGGATTGCTCAGTTTTCCTACCCCCCACTGAGCCTTCAGTGGGCTACTATCCCCCAATCAGTGAAAGAGTCAGTGAAGAATCCTACATAACTCAGGAAAAATCCCTGTTCTGCCCTTTTCCTCCCTACAGCCTGCACTGTGTAGTGTCTTCTGCCCTGTGCTTTGGTGAAAGCTCTGTGTGCCTGGGAAGGATGTCTCTCAGTTCTCTTTTCTTGCTCCCAGTCTTTAGCATTATCCCTATGCACTTACTGATGGCCTTTTAGAAGAGAGTTGGAGAGTGGGTACAGATTCACTCTGTGACCAGGGCTCTTTGGGACTGTAATCTGTCACACTAACTACAGGTAGTTAAAGGCTGAGCTGGTTTCTCCTTACCTCTATCTATAGAAGAATAGTTTTTCCATTTCTACTATGAGCATTAAAAGCAGCTATATGATTCTCTCTTAGGAAAGACTTGTCCATTTAAAAATTTAATTTCCTTAGTTTCTTTTTTTTATCATTAGCTCTCTAATATGTTTAAAAACTCTAATTTTGTACTTTTACCTGTTCTGTTTTGATTTCTAGGGAAGGCATGATGGCTGTATTAGCTTCCTGTTATTGCGGTAAATAATTCCCACAAATTCCGTGTTTTATACAATGTAAATTTACTATAGGCATATTTCAAAGATATTACAGGCTTGGTTCTAGACAACTGCAACAAAGTGAATATCACAATAAAATGAATAAAATGAATACTTTGGTTGTCCTGCACATATAAAAGTTACATTTAGAATACCCTGTCTATTCAGCGTGCAATAGCATTATGTCCACAATAGTATACATACCTTAATTTAAAAAATGCTTTGTTGCTAAAACATTCAAACCATCATCTGAACTTTCAGTGACCTGGAGTCATTTTGCTAGTAGAGCATCTTGCCTTGATGTTGATGGCTGTTGACTGATCAGGGCAGTGGTTGTTGAGGGTTGTGGTGGCTGTGGCAATTTCTTAAGATAAGACAATAATGAATTTTGCTGCATCAATTGACTCTTGCTCTGATAAATGATTTCTCTGTGATGCTTCTGATAGCATTTTATCTTCAGTGGAATTTCTTGAGAAACTGAAGTCAGTCCTTTCAAAATTTGCCACTGCTTTATCAACTAAGTTTATATAATATTTTAAAACTTTTGTTACCATTTAACAATCTTCACAGCATCTCCAACAGCGGTAGATTCTATCTCAAGAAACCACTTTCACTTATCATCTATAACAAGCAACTCCTATCCATTACAGTTTTATCAGGAGATTGCAGCAATTCAGTAATATCTTCAAGCTCCACTTCCATTTCTTGTTCTCTTGGTTTTTCCACCACATCTGTACTTATTTCCTCCACTGAAGTTTTGAACCCTCAAAGTCATCCATGAGGGCTGGAATCAACTTCTAAACTCTTATTCATGTTGATATTTTGCTTTCTACTCATGAATCAATGTTCTTAATGGTGTCTAGAATGCTAAATTCTTTCCAGAAGGTTTTCAACTCACTTTGCTCAGATCCATCAGAGGAATTACTATCTATGGCAGCTATAGTCTCATCTCTTAAATAACAAGACTTGAAAATCAAAGTTACTCCTTGATCCATGGGCTACAAAATAGGATTTGTGTTAGCAGACATGAAAACAACATTAATCTCATTGTACATCTCCATCAGAGGTCTTGAGTGACTAGTGCATTGTCAATGATCAGTCATATTTTGAAAGCAGTCTTTTTTTTTTCTCTGAGGAACTGTTCTCAACTGTGGGCTTAAATTATTCAGCACACCATGTTGTAAACAGATGCACTGTCATCCAGACTTTGTTGTTACTTTTCTAGAGTATAGGTAGACTAGATCTAACATAATCTTCAAGGACCTTAGGAGTTTTGGAATGATAAATGAGCACTGGCTTCAACTTCAAGTCATCAGCTACATTAGCCCCTAAAGAGCATCAATCTGTCCTTTGAAGCTTTGAGGCCAACATAAGGTTGCTTCACATGCATTGGAAATCTGATGTTTAGTGTAGCCACCTTCACTAATGGTTTTAGTGAGTTCTTCTAGGTAGCTTACTGCAGCCTCTACATCAGAACTTGCAGCTTCACCTTGTGCTCTTTGTTACAGAGATGACTAACCTTCCTTAACCTTGGTGAGCCAACCTCATGAACCAACTTTCCAACTTTTCTTTTGCAGCTTCCTTACCTCTCTCAGTCTTCAATAGAATTGAAGAGAGGCCTTGCTCTGGATTGGCCTTTGGGCTAAAGGAATATAGTGTCTGGTTTGACCTCTTATCCAGACCACTAGAACGTTCCCCATATCAGCAATAAGGCTGTTTCACTTTATCATCCATGTGTTCACTGGAGTAGCACTTTTAATTTTCCCTAAGAACTTTAACTTTACATTCACAACTTGGAAAACAATTTGGTTCAAGAGGCCTAGCTTTCATCCTAGCTCAGCTTTCTACATGCCTTCCTCACTAAGCTTAGTCACTTCTAGGTTTTGATTTAAAATGAGAGACACCTGACTCTCCTGTCATTTGAACACTTAGAGGCCAATGTAGGGTTATTAATTGGCCTAATTTCAAAATTGTTGTATCTCAGGGAATAGAAAGGCCCAAGGAGAGGGAGAGAAATGAGGGGATGGCTGGTTAGCAGTAGGGCATTCAGAACACACAACATTTATCCATTAAATTTGCCATTTTACATGGGTATGGTTTTCAGCACCCCATTACAATAGTAACACCAAAGATTACTGATCATAGATCACCATAACAAATATAGTAATAATGAAAAAGTTTGAAATATCGCAACAATTACCAAAATGTGACTGAGACGTGAATTGACAAAATGCTGTTGGAAAAATGGCACCAATAGACTCACTGTTGTCACAAACCTTCAATTTGTAAAAAAAATAAATAAATAAAAATAAAAAATGCAGTACCTGTGAGGTGCAGTAAAGCGAAGCACGGTTATATGAGGTATTTTATACTTCTGGAGGTCAGAAATGTGAAATGAGTTTTACAGAGCTCAAAACAGAGTGTCAGCAGGGCAGTATTCCTTCTTGAGGCTCTAAGGGATAATTCATTTCCTAGCCTTTTTCAGCTTCTAGAGGCCACTGCCTTCCTCAGTTCTTGCCTTCTTCTAACTTTAAAGAGCATCCCTCCTCCTACTTCTTTCATCAACATCTACTTCCTCACTCTGATTCTTTTCCCTCCCTCTAATCACAAGGACCCTTGTGATTACATTGGATCCACCTGGATAATATGGGGTAATTTCCATATTTCAACATCCTTAATTTGATCATTTATGCAATTTCTCTCTGCTATATGTGAAGTAACATGTTCATGGATGTCAGAGATTAGGACACAGATATCTTTGGGGGACCATTATTCAGTCTGCCACAGTGGCCTACTGCAACTTCCCTAACAAAAGTTGGAGATTAGGATATCATTTAAAATAGTAAGTTTTATTTCTAATCTTCACAAAGAAAACTCTTATACACAAATGTTTCCTCATAGTTTACAACTAAATGTTCCTTCTCTTTCAGAGGAAAGCAGAGGAAAACCTAACTGTCTGGAGTACTCAGGCCTGCTACAAGCCTGTATTGTTAACTAATCTTTTACTTTCTGATGGCTCAAATGGGGATTGTTACCCTTCAAGGATCTATGATGATTATTGTGTTCAATGCCATAGTCCTGATTAAGAATAACATGGCAGGAACTCAATAAATAAGTGTTCATTCAACCTCATTTTCTCTTTTCTTCAAAGTATCAAATTAGAAGAATAAGAACAAAAAATTAGAACCACAAGTTGCCACAGTATCAAAGTTGGGAGTTTCCTTTTGAAATACTTGCCAACTATTGCCTCTGGCCTTTACCATGGAGGTTTATCTTACAGATATTCAACCATGCAAAAGTTCACAGAGCTAAAAGCCATATGATTGGCATCCTGTTGTTTTGTCTATTCTCTTGAAAACTCTCAAGACCCAGTATCCCTACATGGTGGAAATATGTCTAATGTTACATTCCTTTAACCCTTACTTATTTCCATGGTAATTGGCTGCAGAAGAAATAAAATCTTGTGTTGTCATCAGAGTAACTTGACAATGGCTGACAGAGTGATATCAGAACTCCATATACAAGTCTTCCTTTTGTGGGCAGTTTTACTCGTGATGAGCATCTACTCAGTACAATTAGTCATTTCAGTACCCTATATTTTAGAACTATTCATATGTTGGTTTATAAATAGCTGGCATAGAAAAAGTGGTTTTGGTTTAAATAATGCCCTCTATTTTAGATGACACTAAGTACCCTCTTATTCCTAGGAAAATAAATAATAATATACCTCTTACAAAATGCTAATCCCAGTCCATTATTATTAGTTCATCCTATGGGATAGGGTTGAGACAAAGTGACACTTAAATAAAAGGATGAGTGGTAATTATACTTGAAGATGTCCTGTAATTAAAATAAAACCTTTATAAAAGAGAACATTTTCTGTAGTTTATAACATTTCTTGCAAGTTTTCACTATGTCCATTTTTACATTTCAAGTAATAAAAGCTACGTGACAGTATTGTGTATCACCAACATCTAAGCACAACTGCAGTTGACATGTTGCTTTTATTTCCCTTCCTTGCAAAACAAAGTCCACGTACGGGAGCACAGCATTTCCAGCTACTGATCCGCCATACACCATGATGGGCAGGCGACAGTACACTGGCAATCTGCTTGGCTCACTTCTGCTACACACTGAGAATCACAGAATAGGGCCCAGCAGGCTGAGAGCTGTGCACCCACGTACTGCAGAGTGCTGATTACAGCAGGTAAGGGGCGTGGGTAATGCAGAACTTGAGAGAGGTAGGAGTCCAACATAATGTGATGTGTGATTTACTGGAGTTTGTGGGGACACGTGCTATAATTGTATGGTTGGTACAATGTCTGATTGTTGCGTCTTTCATACCCTCTGGAGGTCAGCCCCCCATGTAAGTGATAACCCACTGGAGCTTTTGTTGTGAGTGCAGTCGAAACAGATGAAATGAATAGCAACTGATTAATTGAACTCAGTTACATTTTGGAAAACAAATCAAAGTGATTTGCATGAATCACAGTTTGTTACATAATACATTGTGAGAGCACAAATTACCTTTTTAAAGCCTAAGATACATATATACACAGTGGCACAAACAGAAATATAATAAACTGGGCTATAACTACATAATTCACATTGAATACTGGATGCCAAAACTGATGTGAAACAAATGATTTTCCAATAAACTACTCAGGCAGAGCCATATCTGTTCTAAAATTTCAATTGAATATTATTTATAAGACCAATAATTCTTCACAATTGTTAACCATGGGATGATGAAACAATTTGTTTTACATATTAGTTTGGGGGGTTTGTGTATTCCCAGGTTGGGAACTGATTTGTAGTCATGTCCCAAAAGATATGGCAAATAAATAGTAAGCCTGAGAGAAGTACTTACGTGGAGGAAAACTTCCAGGGTGAAATCATTATTGCCCTTTTCTAGTTTTGAATAAAAACTGTAATAAAAATAGTGTTGTCAGCATTAAAGGCAAATATCATGATGATATATTTTCCTCAATTTAATATCTGTAGTAGATTTTAAAATACTTTTCTTAAACTTACTATGTGTCATTCTTATTGTTAAAAGCTATACTACATAAATATTAAGCAACTAAAAACTAGATTTCAACCTTTACTAATAACTACTTTTAGTTTTAACTATTTTCCCTTTTTGGTTTGATCTTAGGCATATGGTGTGTGTGTATATGTATACATACACATACATGGACATCTACACACACACACATATATATATGAAATAGTCTTAGGAAAATATATAAAATACAGGAAAATATATATTATATATGAAATGGGATTGTGCCATTTTATATATGCCACTTTATAATCTGTTTTTTCATATAACAAAAGACATCAAACAGTTTTCTGTCAATAAATACGTATCTGTGTCATCACTGAATATCATTTAACCAAACTTAACATCATAAAGTTGTTTTACTATAATAAACAAAATAGCAAAGAACAACCTCCAGACATATAAATCTAAACACATTTGTTTGATGACTGGTAATGGGAATTCCTTCATGTAGAACTACTGAATCAAAATGTTATGCAGATTTTGAACACTTTGGCTCATATTGAAAATCACCTCTCATATATATGGAATATATAATGGCATATTACTCAGCCATAAAAAAAGGATGAACTCTTGCCATTTGCAATGAGATGGATGGAACTAGAGTGTACTGTGCTAAGCAAAATAAGTCAGAGAGAGACAAATACCATATGATTTCACTCATATATGGAATTTAAGACACAAAACAGATGAACATGGGGGGAAAAGAGAGAGGCAAACCATAAAACACACTCTTAACTACAGAGAACAAACTGAGGGTTACTGAGGGGAGGTGGGCAGGGGGATGGGTTAAATGGTTGGTGGGTATAAAGGAGGACACTTGGGATAAGCGCTATGTGTTGTATGCAAGTGAGGAATCACTAAGTCCTATGCCCTGAAACTAGTATTATACTGTATGTTAACTAAACAGAATTTAAATGAAAATTGGGAGGAAGGAAAAAAAATGAAATGACTCTTCGGTTTTCTTGTCTCATGACTCCTAACCACAAATGTAAATATCCTTTGATAGTATGTTGGGTCCCCTTTTTACTTTTTTTCCCCCTCTCCTTCCTTTTTCCCTTTATTTCTCTCTTTCTTTGGACAAATATGGAACAAAGCACCCTTTATTTTTTTTTTTAAAAGATTTTATTTATTTATTTGACAAAGAGAGAGATCACAAGTAGGCAGAGAGGCAGGCAGAGAGAGAGGAGGAAGCAGGCTCCCTGTTGAGCAGAGAGCCCGATGCAGGCCTCCATCCCAGGACCCTGAGATCACAACCTGGGCCGAAGGCAGAGGCTTTAACCCACTGAGGCAGCCAGACACCCTCCTTTATTTTTCTTAAGGGAAAAATCTTCCTTAACAGAAATTTACTTAAGTTAATGATAAACATAAATAATTTCTGAACTTTGCATTAATTCATTCCAGGATAAAGACCACTCACCTTTAGAATTTCGGAATTCCATGTTGTCATTTCTCTGCCTGCCATCTTGCTCCTGTTAAAGTGTCCATTAAGAATATTTTCCTAGGGAAAACCATTGTATAGACTTGAAATGATATTTCATTTCTTTCAGAAGGATTCCATATATTGTAATCCTCCTAAATCTAGTTAATGATTACTAAATGTCTAGGGAGGGCACCAAGCATTAGTAAGTTGAAAACAGAATGATCTATAGTCCTGTTTTCAATTCAGTAGTTTTTGTCTACTAGAGGTTCATCACCAAAAAAACCCAGCATGTATTCCAATTGAAGTTTGTTTGACCTTCCCTGAAGTCTTTTTATTCTCTAAAATTCTCTAATTTTTTTGTATGCATTTTATCCTTTCTTGACAAAAATACATATATTTTTAAATTTACAGAATTAAGGGCTTTAAAAGGATACTAAAACATTTAGACAAAAGTACTTTTCCTAAGTAAAAGTTAGAATTTGGGGTAGTTTCTGGCTAATAAAAATATTCAAAAGTCAGAGTTTTTTTTCCCCTGAAAAGTGGCTACAGGGGTAGGGGTGGCTCAGTCAGTTAAGCATCTGGCTCTTGATATCAGCTCAGGTCTTGATCTCAACGCTGTGAGTTTGAGCCCCATGTTTGGCTTCATGATAGATGTGGAGCCTACTTAAAAAATAAAAGTGGCTACATAATATGAACTAGAAAAATCACATTGATAAGTTCCTATTTTTCCTTCTTTCTTCTTATTTTTAATTTTACTTTTTATTTAACATGCAGTATCATATTAATTTCAGGTATACAATATAATGATTTAACAATTCCATACATCACCCAGTGCTCACCACAACAAGTGATGTGTGGAATCACTTCACAAACTAATCCCCTTCATGTATCTCACCCATCCTCCCACCCACCTCCTTTCTGGTATAATTAAGATGGTATAATTCCTGTATAATTAAGAGCCTGTTTCTTGGTTTCTTTCTCTCTCTTTTTCCCCTTTGCTCATTTTTTTAAAATTCCACATATGAGTGATATCATATGGTATTTGTCTCTCTCTGACTGACTTATTTTGCTCAGCATTATACTCTCTACCTCCAACTGTGTTGTTGTACATAGCAAGATTCCATTCTTTCCTATGGCTAAATAATATTCCATTATATATATAAATAATTTATACACCCCCCCCCCATATCTTCCTTATCTATTCACTAATGGATAGACATGTAGGCTGCTTCCAGAATTTGGCCATTGTAAATAATGCTGATTAAATATAGGACGCACATATCTCTTTGAATTAGTGTTTTTATATTTTCCTTAGTTATTTTAATATCGCAATATTTCATGATAGGCACAGCAACACTGATGATTTTTTTTTATTTTTAGCATTGATGCATTTTAATTTAAAGGTTTCTATGCATGCCATTTTAATACCTAATCATATCATTGGTAATAATTTTTCTAGCCAAATACATTTATAATTTAGGGGCATACACACATTAGAAAAATAAGTTTCATTTAATTAGGGTGACCTAAGGCAAAATTGTGAACTAAGTGGAATTTATCCTAGATATTTTCTTAATTCCAAAGTTCTCACTTGAAAAATTCTTGAACATACCTAACATTCTAATCATTATGATAGGAGTAAAATAATCAGGGAACTTCTCTAATCTTAAAAAGTTTTCAGTTAGCCAGGAAAAGTGAAGGAAAAATGGCATGGGTTAAGCAACTTCCATAAGGACAGAATTTGTGCAGAGATGGAATGCAAAGAAGAGCATGACTTGCAAGGATTCAGTTGGAATTATTTATCCTCTTTGCTGAATATACTAACTCCAGGGTTAAGACTGGAAGTTAAACCATCCATATGGTTTCCCCTTTCACAGTGGACTAAGACGAGGATCTTTCTGTTTTCTTCCTCCTCACAAAAATTCGCTCCGTTGAAAAGGGTACCCTCCTACACTGTTGGTGGGAATGCAGGCTGGTGTAGCCACCCTGGAAAACAGTATGGAGGTTCCTCAAAAAGTTGAAAATAGAGCTACCCTACAACTCATCAATTGCATTCATGGGTATTTACTCTAAAGATACAAATGTAGTGATCCGAAGGGGCATGTTTGTAGCAATGTTTATAGCACAATGTCCACAATAGCCAAACTATGGAAAGAGCCTAGATGTCCATCAACAGATGAATGGATAAAGAAGCCGAGGTGTACACACACACACACACACACACACACACACACACACACACATCAAAATACTATGCAGCCATTAAAAGGGACAAAATCTTGCCACTTGCAACAACATGGCTGGAACTAGAGGGTGTTATGCTAACCAAAATGCGTCATTGAGAGAAAGATAATTATATGATCTCTCTGATATGAGCAATTTGAGAGGTGGGGGGGGGGGTTGTGAGGGGGAAGAGAGGGAAAAATGAAACAAGATGGGACCAGAGAGGGAGACAAATTGTAAGAGACTCTTAATCTCAGGAAATAAACTGAGGGTTGCTGGGGCACAGGGGAGGGATAGGGTGGCTGGATGATAGACACTGGGGAGGGTATGTGCTATAGTGAGTGTTGTGAATTGTGTAAGATTGATGATTCATAGACCTGTACCCCTGAAGCAAATAATACAATATATATTAATAAAAAAATTCTCTCCATTATAGCTATTTGTGGAAGGACACTAACACCTTTGTGTGAATATTTACCATTGACTGTATACATGTTATCTTTCTTATCCCCAAGGAGGGGCAGTGCCCAATAGAACAAACCTTTAATGATGGAATTTCTGGCAACTTCTTCTGGAGGTGTTTTCATACTGTTCATCATAGATAGCCATTTATCTGGCCACAAATAAGCCAGATTTCATTTCTAAATGAAATTGTCTTAATAAAAAGCTCTTCAGAAGAAAAGTAAAGTATATCCAATTGTAAGTGATACCTATGCCATGTACAAGAATTTATGCTAATATTATTTGGATATCTCAGTACGACTATTGCCCTCCACTGCTGTTTACTTTGCTAAGTACAGATAACAACCACTGACTTTGGTGATTCTCTGGGTAATGCATTTCCTGAGATGCACTTGTAACAGTCAAGGCAATAGATTAATGGCAAGAGTGGTTTAAAGCTGAGGTTCCTGTGCCATGAAAACATTGTGGGCTGGCAGGCATGTGTCTTTCTGGTAACACACCTATGAGTTAAGGTTCTTCCTAGTGTAGGTCATAGGGTTTGGCACCAAGAGATCTCCTGATTCTGGCTTAGGCTTGTTTTACACATTATTGGGAATTAAACTTGTTAGCTCCAGTTCCATCTTTTCCATTAGATGCTCATTAATAAAAACCTAGATGCCCATTATTCATCACATCACAACATACTGGATGACAGTTAATTCACCTAAAGTTTTCACATTTGATAACTTCTTCATTCATGTTAATTGGGTTACTTGGAATTTTCCATCAATCATGACATCTCAGGTCCTGGCTCTTCTGAAAGAATCCATTTGTGAGACATATATTATATACTAGACATACACAAGCAAAATTAAGTGTAGAATCTAATTTCAACTATGATTCATGTCTGCTCTGATTGAGTGGAGGGCACAACTTGGTCCCTCAATAGATTCTTTCTCCAAAGAGGAAAATAAGGCTGAGAGGTATTGCCTCTACCTCGGTTCACTTTACTCAAAACCCCTCTGATTCATAGTGGCTTAAGAAAAGATTTACATTCAAGGGGACTTTGAAGGATCATTTACTGCAGGGAGCAATATGGGGCACAGGCACAGAGGGTTCTGAGCATTTGGGGAATTGAGCTCTGTTTTGGCACTTTAGGAAATACTTTGATTTTGTTCCTTGTGTTCCACCTCTGTAAGCCCCAACAGGTACGACTGATGTTCTCTTTGGATCATTCCAGTTCTTTAATGTGATCAAAGTTCATGGCAGGGAATTCTTGAGGTCTGAGGAAATCTTATGTTGATTTTCTCCACTTTGCTACAAATATTTCCCATGTCCATTCACCTACAGTCTCCCTTTTAAAGCAATGCTTTGTCCTTTTAATCAAAGCAACTGATTTCTCATTCTAACTGTAATCTGAAATTCATGCTCTGTTTCTCTTCTTATTGTGACATAATAAAATAAAAACACAGTAGACTTGAAAAAAGAAGGAACATTGGTGGTGTATGTTTTGCTTCCCTTCTGCTATTATCAGCAATGCTTACAACTTAGATACAGCATATTCCAATAAAAGAGAAACTCAGCAGAGGACAGAGGCTCAGGCTGCCTTTGTCCAGGACACATGGTGAGTCATCTTAGCACAATGTGACTGGCCTATAACCACAGCAGTGTCTGCTCACTGGGCCGAATCAGCAGTCAGCCGCCTGGTTCCTGTATCTTCAAGGTCAAGTAAATAAGCCATTCCTACAGCCCCAAATTTCTCCTTATGCCAACATGCTGCCAGGAGACTAAGTAGGTCACAATAGGACCAGATAATAATTTATTTCAGGTTTCCAGGTTGCTAAGAGCCCCAGCGGTTTTCCTGTGTATGGCCCACATTCTCTTCAATCTTGCTCAGCTATTTCCCTTCTGAGGTCTTGCTCTCAGATCTGCATATATTTACATGTTTTAGCCTGTAAGCTTTTTAGCTACAAATTATATAAAATAGAGGTCAGCCCTCTGCCAATATAATTTTCTTTTTTCCCCCCCATTTGCTTACTCTCAAAAATAAATAAAAACATGAATGGGAAGAATAAAAAAGTGAAGTCTTTCTATAGAGGTCTTTTAACTCTGACAGTCAAGACAATTGTTGTTTTAAAACACTACTCTCCACAGAGTGTTGCATTTTGTCTTCAACTTCCAAAGTGTTTTGCTCCAAGCTGGTGTTTTCCCTACTATACTTGGAGGAGAAATGGTGTTCCTCAAAAGGTTAAAAGACTTATGATATCTCCCAGTGACGTTGGATCTCAAGACAATTTATAGACTTGGAGAATTTTTCTGGACATTCTTAATTAAACTGCTAATAGTATGCTCTGGGATTTTGGCCATTCTTAGCTCAGTTTTGTCAGTAAAGTTATGATTAGTGAAAAATCATTAGGTCAGGCCTTACTGCTTTCAAGTTTGTTGTGGTTCTTAGCCCTATAATATAATTTTAGAATGACTTTTTTTTTCTTTTGACTTTAGTTTCGTATTTTATTCTGTTTTGTGTTATTGCTATATACATAATTTTCAATTTTCCGTCTCCTTTAATATCTCTCAAACTTTCCAAGCATTTCTGGTCTTGTTTCCATTTTAAAGCATACTATCAAAACATTGTTCATAGGTTTGGGAATAAAGAAGAAATACTACTAATTTATAAATTCAGTAATATTCCATCTCTTACGCTTATGTGCTGCTGGCCTATGTGGCACATTTGTGTACATTAGGAGAAGCTCTTCTTTCCTCAAGATATTTTCCTATCTGCTAGAACATTAGTCCTGATAAACATAGAAATCCACATTGCCTATGAATGACTCTTCCTAGAGTTGGCCAGTGCACAATCTGTACCATTGTACACTGTCCCACTGTATGCAGGAGACATGAAGAGTCTTTAACTTTACCTAAATATTGTTGCTCTAATCATAGCTGTATACTTTCACAGAAGGAATACCATCTTTATAGATTGACTCTGACTGCTGAAACTTGAAACTTGAAGCTCAATGGGAGATAGTGTTGCACCAATGATTAAAATAGTTGTTACCTAGGATAAGAAAAACAGCTCCTTCTCTTAGGATTGTAACAGAAAGCTCCTTTACCCAGGGAAAGACAGCCAGAGGCATGAAGCCAGTCTTTTCTGAAGAGATCACCTCCAGGAAAAACAAGACTCTGATGTTAAATAGGGAGGTCTGTAACATAAATCATTCACTATAGTGCATGATTATTGGGCACATTATGTACAGTATTTTAAAATACATCTGAGGATTAATAAATCATCCATGTGTAATGACATGGATATCAGAAAAATGGTTCTCTGAGTACTGTTAAAATCAGCAGAGTGTAATATTGGCATGTTTCCAAGACTTGATTCATATGCTCTTTCCAAAATCTAAACAACAATGGATCAAATGTTTACCTGGATTAATGGTTTAAGTTAATTATTCTATTAATTCTCAGAAGATCATAATGTGAGTCAAAGGTTATGATCAAGATTTAATGCCATTTTAGTTGTATCCCATTAAATGTTCTTCTCTAACTTTCTGAACAAAGTATAAAAATGGAACTCCATTGCCTAAACTAGAGGACAAAAATTCAAACTCTCTGGCAAGGCATACAACAAAACTTTCCTGGTCAACTTTGCTGTCTAGGCTTTTGTTAGTGTAAGTGGATGGGTGAGGGGTTTGGACTCAGAGTAGGGGGCCTTCAGCATCTGTCTCATGATCATGGGTAAAACAACAAAGGGGAGCTCATGTTTTTGTCCCACACGAAGGTATGCTTGGGGATAAACATACTGCTTTAGAACTGAATCTGAAGGGAAAAGCCTGCCATGGAGATGAGATTAAATGAGGAGTATGGTGCTGGAGGTAGCACCTAAAGAAATTTCTAAAGAATGAAACACTCTGTGGGCAGACTGAATTCAAATTTTTGGACACTGAATTCTTCAGCTCTTTCTTCAATAATTCAAACATTCACTATATTCCAGCTATACCAATGATTCCTTTCCCCTCTGCTTTGAACATATTCCCCATATCTTCCACCTTTTGAATATGTTCTTTAAAGAACCAACTCATGCCTCTACTTATTTTTCTTTGAACCTTATATAAAGTTTGATTGTAGCATGTATCCTAAGGCATTCTAAGTATGTATTTGAAACCTATCTCCTCTTACAGACTATTAGCTCACTGAGGTCAGGGCAGTTTTTCATTAATTGTTCTATCCCCATGGATGGAAACTAAGGTACTTTCAGTAGAGTTTGTGGAATAAATAAGTAAAAGTGATTACTGAGATCTATATCCTGCCTTTGCACATACAAAATAGTCTTTGTCTGAGAGGGCCCCAGGTATTTATAGGTATTTTCCAAAGACTCATACTTGCAGGTGTTTTGGGGGAATGCAATGGCTTGTGTATGAGATACAGACTTTATCACTGATGAATTTACAATGCAATTTGAGAAGCAAGATATATATTCATGAAATCAGTAGGAAAAATACAAGGTAGTGTGTATATATGCTGGCTTACTTGTTACAGACCACCTTCACAGCAAGTAAATACCTCAAGTGAGGAACATTTGGTTTGAAACACCTCCTTCCAGAAAATCCCTTCCTATTAAAGCCTCCTCAGGGAGTAGACAAAAAAATGAAAGAACTGCATACTATTAACCCTGGAATGAGAGTTTGAGTACCTGATAAGATGAAAGTTTAAGTCATTTACAACCTTGAAGGTTCTTATAACTATGAGGCAATAACCATGTTGGGCTGAATGGTGAGTGATGCTCCAGGAAGAGGTAGAACATGGTGTCCTCTGTCTGAGAGTATATTTTAGTCATCAGGACCTGGGTCTCCCAAAGTGCAAGCTAGTGAATATTTGCACTGGCTTTTGATTTCCTCTCCTTTCATTTTGAGACAATAGTGTTAGAAAATTTTCAGACTAAGATGAAGTTTTTCAAACATAATCTTTTCTCCTTAATGTTCAAAACAGCCTTCGGGCTTATTTTATTCTTCTTTTCAAAAGGATTGTGAAACAAACATTCTACTAGTTCCTCCCAGTAAGGCTAAATTGCTAACCAGAAACCCCACAGCCTTCAGTGAGGCACTGTTAAACAACATCACCAGGATAGAGCACTTTAGTCATTATTGTGTAGCTAATGTAAAACCATATGAAAATAAATTTGCTAACTTAACCAAATAGTGGGTTTTTATTTTATTTTGTTTTGTTCATAGATAATTACTTTCCAACAAAGTTAGCTTAGGAAAGAAAAAAAATAGAGCATTATGCAGTCACAGCGTTGGGACGTCTATCATTTTTTGACTTCCATTTCACAGAGATAAGGGTTGAGAAAGCCAGCACATGACGAAAGAGCACTTTCTAAGAAAAACATTTTAGTTCAGCATCATATGGCATCACTCAGATCCAATGGCATTTGCTGAAATGGTGTGTGTACTTATAGTTCTTCCTAAGTGTGGTAATTAAAGAGAGGGAAGAACCATTTCTTTCTTTCCTTTGATTTTTAAAAGCTGAATTTACTTTTGTGTGACTAGGAAAATGAGAGAATATATTAACAAAATGTTTTCATTGTTTCCATTTGTACTCTAGTATTGAGCCCAGCCATTTATTTCATTTGCAGATTATCAGCATATATGAACCCATTAAGGAAATATGCCTGAAGCAAACAGATACCATATAGACTTATACAAAGATGCAAACGCAGTTTAGAGACTTCATCAGCTAGTAAATTACAAACTGTTTGGCAAAGAAATTTATGATTTTGTTTAAAAACCCTTATATATATCCTCATATACACTCCAAGTCTTATTGATGGATATTTCTGTAGAATGTCATTTTCTCTCAGAGCTCTCTTTAGCCAATAATTATTGCTGACAACAATCTAGGCCCTGGCACTGTTTGCGGTCACCTCTGGCTGCTAAGAGGAACAATCTAGACCCTAGCACACTACAGTTAAATTAAATTATCATAGAGATGCAATATACACTGCTACACTACCCTTGCCCTGCACCCAGAATTGAAAAAAGATTGATAGACCACAGGAATGAATCAACAAATAACTATGTGGGTGGTGCCATAAGATACTTACTTCTACAAATATTGATGTAGATAAATGGAATGTGGTTTAAAAATTGTATTTTCCCGAAAAGGAAAGGGTAGTTTGTTTGTTCTCCACTACAACTATCAGCTATCAAGTGATAATGACAGTGTTTTCATGTTCCCCATATATGGGCCCACAGATATTTGGTGTAAGACTTGCCTCTATGTAACTAACATTAAATCATATATGACATTATATGTCAACAATCCTTCAAAAATAACAAAAAAAATCACATAGGATAAGGTCACAGGCTCTGTGTGCTTGAGACCGACTATGTCTCACTCTGGGAAAATGCTATAGAAATGACCTACTGGAAGGTGACCAAAATAACACAAGCTTTTTGCTTAAGCCCAGAATATGGCCTGGCATCTATGCCAAAGAAGGGACACAGACGTAAAACACACTGGGATGTGTCTATAGTTACAGCCACCATTTATGTAATGAATTTTAAGAAGTAATTCCATGATGGCACTGATACTTTTGTGTTGGATAGGTAAACCATAAAAGTAAATTTAGTTTGGAAGATCAAATGAAAGAGTTTTAATAAAACCAAATTAAAGAAGCTGCTTAGCTATTTAACGTTTAAGGGGCGCCTGGGTGGCTCAGTTGGTTAGGCAACTGCCTTTGGCTCAGGTCATGATCCTGGAGACCTGGGATTGAATCCCACATCAGGCTCCCTGCTCAGCAGGAAGCCTGCTTCTCCCTCTCTCACTCCCCCTGCTTGTGTTCCCTCTCTGGCTGTGTTTCTCTCTATCAAATAAATAAATAATAATAATAAAAAAAGAAGATCTGGAAGGTGAGCCTGGCAAATGAAGCAATCAGAGAAAAATATAAAATAGGAAATTTTAGCCATCTAAATCTCTGAAATATATGGACAATCATTTTGTGTTAATAGTTGAGATTATTACAAAATGCTCAGGTGATATGGGTATTTTGAGACACAGTTGAGTATGCTATACATACTGTTTTCATTAGTTTTCAAGAAATTAATCCAGATGGTAAAAGATGGTGGGTAATAATAACCATAAAACTGGAGAGCAAAAAGTTATCAAAAGCTTGGATTAGATGAGTTAAATCACACCATCTTGAAATAGGTATGTGTCATGTAGAGGCAGTAAAATAATAGAGCATAGGATGTGACATAATGATAAATTATAAAATGCAAGGTATTCCTGCCTCATCCCTATTTACATGCCTATTGGCATATACATATTTTTCTATGGCTGAATAAATCAAACACTAACAGCAGATGTGTGTCAAAGCAGCTTTGAAGAAAGTGTGCTGGTTTCACTAATAAAAAAATAAAAAATATAATATTACCTCCAAAAGATATGACATCATCATGCTAAACAATATTGGTTATTAATTGCTTTTATTATTAGAAAAGAAAATCTTTTCAAGTGGAGAAATAAATTGGAATAGAGTAGATTCAATAAGAGTGCCCAAATTACTGGTAACCAACTCACATACTTCATATGATTGAACTAAAGAAGGTTTAGCCATTATCCCACCTAATTTCTTCATTTTTCCATTAAGAAAAATGAAGCTCATTCATTTATTCAACAAATATTTATTGAGTGCCCACCATGTTGTATGTGTTGGGAATGGAGCTAAGAATAAGATGCATGAGGGCCTTTCCCTATGGAGTTTGCATGGGTGATTGGAAAGTCTTCTTTGAGAAGATGGTATTTAAGCTGATAGATGAATGATAAGAAAGAATCAGTGGGCAAAGATGGAGAGAAGGGCATTCTAGGCAGAAGCACCAATTAAGGAAAGGTTGTAAGGTATGCATAAGTCATAAATGAATAACAGGGGAGGTAAAAAAAAAAATCTCACTGTGGCTTAAGCATAATAAGAGGACCATGAAAGAAGAGATAGGCAGGGACAGGAAATAATATTAGCTTTATGAGCCAGAGTAGAAAATTTAGAGTTTTGATTTTCTGATGAGAACTATTGGAAGGTTTTAAGCATGAGAGTGACATGGTATGGTTGCACAGTGAAAGGATAGGATGACTGCTGTGTGGAGAACGTATCAGAAGAAAAGAACAGAAGAAAGGTCACGGGTTAGAATGCCTTGCCAAGGCAGACATGGTGGTTTAGCCTGTGCTCCTAATAGTGGAGAAAAACTATTTACATGTGAAATTTGTTTTGGGGCAGAATCATCAAGCCTAGATAAAAAACTGGATGCTAAGTTTGAACAAAATATAGACATCAAGGATAACTCCTAGAATTTTAGCTGGAGTTGCTGGGGAGATAGTGGTGCTATTTATTGAATTGGGAAAGGTAGAAGGAAGAGCAGACTTGGGGGAACCCTTGATTTTGGGGTATGTGTTTGATATGACTAATAAACATCCTTGTGGAAATGTCAGGTAGGCAGTCAGGTGTTAAAAGTCTGGCTTATGGACCAGCCAGATCCATAAGTCAGCCATGTGACCCAGTGAATTCAAAGAGAAGAAAGCATGTGTATGCACAGAAGAAATGAGGGCCTAGGTAAGTAGAAGATGAAGAGAGAGCAAGGTGGTCTGAAATAGAGAATTAGCGTCCCACTGGGAAAAGCAGGGGATCATGATACCACGGAAGCCAGGAAAAAAGTGTCTCAAGAAGATGGAAATTGTTACTATGGTATGCTACTGTGATCATTAGGTAACATAGGACCAAAAGAGTAACCACTGTCTTTGATTACATAAAAATCCTCATTGGTTTTTCCAAGAGCACCCAGACAAAAACTACATAATGTTATTTGTGATTTTTTGTTCCCATCCACAAGAAACAGAAGTCTGTGTCTTGACATTTGAGAACTGCTACATGTTAGTTGCATATTAATACTTGCCCCATATCATCAGAATAGTGAAAGGATAAGGTCTTATATTAGCTTACATCTGATACTTCTATCAATTGAAATTTTATTTGCATGCCCTCATCATTCAATATATGTTTCCTTCAAAGTATGAAAAGAACCAAATGACCACACCTCCTTTAAAGATGGGAAAAAATAGCCATCAGGGAAATACAAATCAAAACCACAATGAGATACCACCCTACAGCAGTTAGAATGATAAAAATTAACAAAACAGGGAACAACAGATGTTGGTAAGGATATGGAGAAAGAGGAAGCCTCTTACACTGTTGGTGGGAATGCAAGTTGGTGCAGCCACTCTGGAAAACAGTATGGAGTTTCCTCAGATGGTAAAAATAAGGTTACCCTATGTCTCAGCAATTTTACTACTAGGTATTTACCCCAAACGGATGTAGTGAAAAGAAGGGCCACATGCACCTCAATATTCATAGCTGCAAGGCCCACAACAGCCAGACCATGGAAGGACAGAGATGAATGGATAAGAATGTGGCACACAGGGCGCCTGGGTGGCTCAGTGGGTTAAAGCCTCTGCTTTCGGCTCAGGTTATGATCTCAGGATTCTGGGATCGAGGCCCGCGTCGGGCTCTCTGCTCAGCAGGGAGCCTGCTTCCTCCTCTCTCTGTGCCTGCCTCTCTGCCTACTTATGATCTCTCTCTGTCAAATAAATAAATAAAATCTTAAAAAAATGTGGTACACATATACAATGGAATATTACTCAGCCATCACAAAGGCTGAGTACCCACCATTTGTATCGACATGGATGGAACTGGAGGGTATTACACTAAGTGAAATAAGTCAAGCAGAGAAAGACAATTATCATACAGTTTCACTCATAGTGAGTGAATAGCGAGCAATAGCACGGAGGATTATAGGGGGAAGGGAGGGAAGACTAAAGGGGGAGAAATCAGAGAGGGAGACAAACCACAAGAGACTATGGACTCTTGGAAACAAACCTAGCTTCAGAAAGGAGAGGGGTGAGGGGATGGGGTAACAGGGTGATAGGTATTAAGGAGGGCAGGGGTCGTGATGAGCACTGTATGTTATACGCAACTAATGAATCATTGAACACTGTATCAAAAACTAATGATGTACTATACAGTGGCTAACTGAACATAATAAAAAATAATGTGAAGCAGCATATTAAAATAAAAAAATAAAGATGGGAAAAATAGAGGCAAAAGTAATGGTGATAAAAAAAAACCTTTCCTAGGCAGTCGTTATACATTAAGTAAATAATGAGATCCCCAAATGTAAGTTATGATACAGGGATTCTATGACCCTCTTTGGCCTCAGGCAAAATAATTCTCTCAAAAACATGTACTTCTGGAGCTCTCAGAAGTAATTTGGGTATGTTTCAGGCAAAGAGGAAGGACACACCATCCTGTTGTTTCCTGGAAGACTGCAAGAATCATGGAAGCTAAAGAAGAGAGAATCTTAGACACAGTTCCCTGTTCCATGCTAGTCTATCTTTTCATCAAAAATGATGAAAAACTGTCAGAGCTAAAAACATCAAAACAATTCAGAAAATCACCATGTTAAGTCTTATACTCAGGACAGCAGTAAGGTAAATATGTTGTAGTTACTTTATTTGTCAAAAATGCAGCTTCATTCAGAGATTGGAAAACATACCTGATTCTGGTGATCCCTAGAAGAGCTACTGCATATGGTTTAGGCTCAAAGACCTTAATCTTAGTTAATGTTATTTATGACAAAATTAGTTTTCTTGCAAAGACTTTTAAATTATTTCTGTATTTATTTTAAAAGATCATATTAGTTGCAGGTGTACAACGTATTATTCGACAATCACACATTAAAAAGAGCTCACCAAAAGAAGTATATTCAGAATGAGAACTAAGCTGCGCTGGGTCCCTGTGGAAGTTTCCTAAACTCCGTCTTCTTGACTTCATCCTTAAAATGGTTTATAATACTTCAAATATATTTTGATGAGGGTATGTAGGTAAAGGTCTTCTCCCAACAACTGGCATATAGTAAATATTCAATAAATGGTAACTATTGTTTTTAAACTTTTTGTATTCTTATGGGAAGACAGTTTCACATCATGGGAGCAAAACAAGGGCAAACACAGCCGGCCATTACATCTGGATATTGTGGACAGGAAATCGTGCACAGGGTAGATGGTTTCTAAATCCCCTCAGTTCAAATGGACATTGATATTACAACTTTGTCTTCTAGCTGGTGTTGTCGCTACTATCCTGTGAACTTGAGGAGAACACAGAAAATCAAAGGCATGATTTTAAAACAATCTGTGAATCTTCCTCAGCCAATAAAGCATGGGCCTGAAAACAGGAACAAAGTAACTGGTCCCCTGTGACGTGTCATTATCTCCTTACTCACAAAAGTCATTTGATAGTTACTTTCTTCTATGTGTTTTCTGATTTTTCTTCCTGGGCAACACTCTGTGCTTATGATCCGGATATTACATTTTTTAAAAGATTTTATATTCATTTATTTGACAGAGAGAAACACAGCCAGAGAGGGAGCACAAGCAGGGGGAGTGAGAGAGGGAGAAGCAGGCGTCCCACCTAGCAGGGAGCCCGATGCGGGGCTTGATCCCAGAACTCCAGGATCATGACCTGAGCTGAAGGCAGTCGCTTAAGGACTGAACCACCCAGGCGCCCCAGATAACAGATGTTTGAACTGGTGTTTGTTCCTTCTTCTGTCTCCATTTTACATCTGGAGAGACAGTGCAATGAGTTCATGGGCTGACACAGAGGGAGAAGGGCAAATGAGGGAAAGGGAGAGATGCAGTAGGAGTTGGAAGAGAATAAATAGAAGTGAGGGCAAACTCACAAAATAAGCTATTTCCAGAATTAGAATTAGCATGCCCAGAACTCTGGCTCCTTAGCTCCAAGCTACGCTGGCTAATTTTTACATTTTAATGCACTAATTTATTTTTCTCAAATTTAATTTACACTTTCATGACATTTATTGGGTGACTAATATCAAATGACCATTCAACTGTACAAGCCCATATAACTCATTCCTATATTATATTGAGGAAAAATTTCAAAATTTTGAATAACACAAAGAATTTCTTAGAGGTTTCCATAAGGCAGTGAGTGTAACACACAGAGAACTAGCTTCCACCTTGCCGAGGGGGCAGTGGCGGAAGGGAGGGAGGGGGGTTGTTGGGAAAGCAGCAATTCTAACTGAGCCACCGAGTGGCAATATTGTAGCCTCCTGGAGGAGACTCATTTGGGTTCTCATGGCCCTCAGTTTTAGAAGCCACCCTCAGTGGTGCTGATGAATCAATACATACGTGACAGAGAACAACAAGGCCCAGTGATGGGGAAAAAGGGTGATAATTTTTTCATATTTGTTTTGCAGGAGATAAAATGAAAGCCCAGAAAATGAGGGATTTGTGACCACTGAAGGCTAAAGTTGTTTGTTATCCTGAGATTAGACAGACATTTAAATATTAGCTTTCATACTCAGTATATCCAGATCCTTGAACTGGAAACCCTGGTTATGTTGAGAGAGGAAGGGGTAATTTTCTCAGCATCTTTCACTGAATTGTTTGGAACAATAACAGAATGAGCCCCACTTCTGCCATGTAGCTGACTATTTATCTGGCCTTGTGTGCTGATAAAACTAGCTCGTGTGCTTTATAGAGTATCAGCAGCCATCTCATCAACAACCTGGACTTATTTGGACTATGCACCAACCAGATTCTTTCTGGAAGGATTTTGGGGGCAAATCTAATAAAACATCTATGATTTGGGGTCCAAAGCCTTTTAGATTTTTCCTCTTCCCTTTCGTCTTTGAGAAAAGAGTGACATCGAGGCTGCATGATAGGCACAAAGAGATACAAAGCAGGATGTCAGCATTGAAAGGATGAACTATATCGCACTAACTGGCAATAATGGATTATGCAAAATTGAAAAAGATATAGATAACTTAAACCAAACATGTGTGGTCAAAAATCTCATTGCTTCATAAAAACAGACTTTTCCCTTAAGTAATGAGTCTAGAGGATGTATTTACAGGGCTATCAAAACAATCAGAAACATCATAAGGCATAACACTTGTTTGCCTTCTCAGGAAAGTAACTGTGCAGGCTTATGGATCATCTAAATTAGACTTTACTATTTTGATGTCCTTGCCATTTGTTCTTTTAAATTTCCAGCCTAAGGGGTATATTCTCCTATCAATGTGCATGTGTAAGTCCCATTAAGGCTAATAGGAATTTGGTGCCTGAATCCAAAGAAAAATCTACCCCTGGGAAGGCATTTTGCACATGTAACACAGGAGAAAAATAACTTAAAAAAGAATCCATTTCTTTTTATCCAAAGTGCACAAACAATTATATTAATTATAAGCACAAGATAAAGTACTTGCATATGGAATTTTAAGCCCATTTAATAAATCTGCAATTTTATGCATTTCTCTCACTCAAAAATGCTTTCCTCACACATGCTTTAGGTAGTCTCGGGCTTTGAAGAACCTCGTGACAGATAGAAACCAAGAGATATAGGAGAGGTGGGAGTACGTTTCTCAATGCAGTCTTCATTTATTTATATGCTGCTGCACACGCACTCATGATGTTTCAAACTTATTTCCACCAGATTCAAAATAAAACCTGGAACACAAAACAGCTTGCCCATATTTTCTTGTTTAAGGCTCTATCTCCTGAGCTTTCCTTTGTATCTCCGTTTCTAACCACATAAGAAATTTTCAGGCAAGAGGAGTTATTCAAATGAGATGTTAATTTAAAAAAATTGTTACATCCTTCTGTTTATTTTGGTCGAAAGGAAATATTGGTTCTTGGAGTTGCATTAAAACGCAGATAAAAAACAGTTTTTATCTTTATACACCTTTCGGGAAAGAAAATTCTACCTCAAGAAATTTCTTTAACAAAGAGAACATTATTTCAGACTCTAACATTTCTGTCTGCCGATTATCATTAGTCATAAGCTAAGCCCTGCACTAAATGTCTAGTGAGCACAGATAATGTTCATTTTGTCTGGAAGACAGGTTGCCGCCTGTCAAGGAGCGATGGAATAAATGACAGGTTTTGACTCTGTGCCTTGCAGGCATATTAGGCTAAGAAATCGCCAACATGATGAAAAATTATTTTGTCAAAAATTTGTAGGTCACCCATCATTGTCTAATGTATTCTGTGATTAATTGCTAGCATAGATCAGCATTATGTCTTTCCAGTGAATCGCTTAATTGTTGCCTGCTTCATGCTCTTAATGTAATGATGAGGCATCTGCTCCTTTCACATGTGCTTTTAAATGCCAGCTTTTGCATCCAGGTTACAGGGTTGGTAATACTCAACTTAAAGAACTAGTTCAAATTAAAACTTCGGGACCACCATCTCTTCTTGCTTTTTATGGGAGCGTGCACGAAAAGCTGAGTGTTAGTGTTAATGTATGTAGATTTTATTTCTGATGAGTGATTATTTGACTGCTCATTTTACGAAGATTTATGGTGTGCTTTCTATCTCCTGACTGCAGTGCTACTCTTATCTTTAATAAAGGAGATGAGGACATTAATCAGCCATTGTCAGGGCTCCTGACTAAGACATTAAATGTACTGTATGGGATAGGTAAACACGCTCCAGATCCTTCTCTACTCCACTAGATCAGGCAAAAAAACACTCATTATATTTATCATAATTTCACATCTGCTGTTTTTGAAGCAATGTACCATGAGGCCATAAACTGTATTACAACTGTGCATAAATTCAACTGATTTGTGGCTGGAGTAACTAATTCCTAAAGTACATTTTAGAAAAACAAGCAGTGAGCCCTGAAATTGCAATTCCATAAAGGCACTAAATTACTGACTGCAGAATCAAAAATTTGCTTGATGTGATTCTGCAGTGACCATTTTATAAAAAGTGACAGTACGCCTGTGATTGAGTCAATAAAATAAGGACGAGTGAGCTGTACACTCAAACAAGATTAAAGAGAAAGGGAATGACAGAGGACAGACTCGTGGTGTACAAATAGGGAAAGCAGAACGTTTCCCCCAAAATGGCTCGTGGATGCAACTATTAACAGCGACAATATTGATTTGTCAGTAATCTTTCACTTATTTTGGAGGTGAAAGAAAAAAATTAATTTCTCCCTTTTATTCATTTCATGGCATAATTGAGAACATACATAATATTTGATGAAATGGATTTTGAAATAATTTTTAATTGTGGCATTAGTTATTGATTTAAGCTTGCCATAATATTTTCTAAAATTACAATGGGTAATTATTTATGGGTTATTTATTTCTTTTAAGGGTTATTGTTATTGGTTTTCAAGAGTGCATATCTAAGCAATCTCTTTGTTAGGGCATCTCGCCATGTTTGGGTACCAAATGTGTGTGTGTTTATGGGAGGGGGGGATTGGATTGTATATTTCTATGTGTGTTTCTACCTCTATGGGTGCGCTCAACTTTATTTTTTTACAAACTTGATCAGTACCTGAACTTGCTATAATGTCTTCTCCAAAAGAGAAAGGAGAATAGGGACTAATATCTCATACAGGACAAGAAAAATCACAAACACCATTATTTTTGAAGACAGAATGCATTTGACATTTGTTAGGATGAAAACCAAAGGCAGACCTGACACTTGGAATCCTGAATAGAGGTGTGAGCCCACAGATGAAACCTGCTAAGGGCGGCAACCATATATGTTCTCCTGGAAGTAGGATGTGATTATGTGATTATTTATTGACTGGAAAAAGCAATTTAAGAGAAAAATAAATGGAACTGGGCTTTCATTGCTTGGGTTTCTCAAGATATCCATCACCCTTCACCAATTATTTCATGCATTTCTGCTGTTGAGGCTAGAAGTGCCACTGAGGTGCTTTTGTTTCATTTGACTATGAGACATACGCATTCTTTGTGTAATATTATGTGTTTGAGAGCTCCTTCTCATCGATTGTGGGCAATTTCTTGCTACCTAGGGCAAATTGTGTAGGGCATTTACATAGCACGTTTTTAGGGTAATATAATGCTATTTGATTTTATTTACAGAAGAATATATTTTCCATATTTGTCCCTTTCCCTGACCACTCTTCTGGTCAGCTTTTTTTATAACTGCACCTCTAAAGCTGGCACATCGAATACTGCTCTATTCTTTACTCATAATATCAAGTCAGAAATGGTTGTGTTCATAAGGCATTGCATAGTTTCTATCTAATGGTATCAATCTGTGCATCACAGAGCATTTCTTTTCCTGACATTATTACTTTACTGAAATTAAGCTTGAAACAATCTGATGTCAGATACTGTATATCTACTTTTATTGCCAGCCTTTCTGAGCCCACCATATTGCCAGGACTGCATCTCATTTTAGATGGGTTTAACCAGATATATATTCTCAAGTTTATTGAGAGTTGGATAGATTACATTTCCCATTCTCAAAGAGCAGGCTGGTCCTTTCAGTGCATTTTATAGAACAAATGTAAATTCCCATGCTGCAGTTGACAAAAATTCATGGTTCTTTTCTTAGTGTCAAAAATAAATCCAGCATAGCATTGGAGATGAGTAAGTGTGGTAGAGTGGAGCGGGCTTCAGTTCACCCTTTCTGATTTAGCAGCAGTTCCGATGTACTTGAGAAATCTGTAAAAGTTCAATTATTATGGTCTAGGCAAAGAGATCTGCTCACACAACAGAGCTACTGTACTTGAGAATGAATTGAAGGACTCAATGAAATGCAGACCACTTTCTGAGCACAGCAAAGCCCCTACCTCCCATCCCCACTCCCTGCTTTCCCTTCTCAATCTACTGCTATCTCTCACATGCAGCTTTTCTCAAGGCTCTCACTGTAGTTAAAATAAAACACAGGCATCAAGAATTGCTGGATCACTCCATTAAAATGTAATAAAAATTAGTCTGTTATGACTTTTGGGGATTTAGATATTTAGGAGGTTCAGGATAAGCATGAGTAGCTATCAAATAAATTAGTAGCTTGGCTTGATCAGTTTGTCAAGATCGCTTACATATGTGTGTCTGAGAAGGAAAGGCACATTCGTATGAAAAGGTGTTTTATAGCTAAGGCTAAAACAAACATACTGAATCACGGAAAAGAAAAGCTCTCTCCAACTCCATGTACTTTATCAACACAACACACAGCTCAGATTGTGGGCTGTCTGCTTAAATGCCAAGAGTGTGTCCTTATAAACAAACACCATCTCTTTCTAAGTTTACATTCATTGATTTGATTTTTTTTTTTTTTCCTGGTCAAAGCAGGGAGTTGCCTCTAACTATCCACCAAAAACTGGTGTTGCTTTTAGGAAAACATGAAGGAAAAAAAAAATGCAAGCGTGTTCTGTGGAAAGAATGTAGCCTGACTGCTACAAGAGTCAGTCCAGGTATGTCTGCTGGTAACGTTTTTCTTTTGTCATGTCATTTTGCTCCTCCAAGGCTTGAGCAATTAGGGGATTGTCACAACTGGGAGGAGTTAAGACCTACATAATTCCCAGCAGGGGGGATGTGACCGATCTTTCTTATGGAGGAAGGTCTGATTCCTTATAGTCCTATTTACTCTCATGTATTTTCCTAATGAGCAGATCATAAATAAGGTGGGAGCTTGTGCAACTGCAGATTAAGTTCCTCCGCCAGGTGTCAGTGAGGTAAGGACAGCCTTTGGTTACCAGGGGGAGACACATCTGGAGGTACACAGATACACAGTACACATAAAACATATTACACAGATATGACGCTTTGTTATTGCTTTACAGTCATCCATCTATCATGTTTACAGTGTGATTGTAAAATGAATTAAAAATATAAAAGAAATAATTATTTCAAGTTCGTGAATTTGAAGGAGAGGTAACCTTCACAGTAGTGCAAAATAAAATCACAGAGCCTATTCACAAGACTTTATGCCCTGTGAAAATTAATCATCGGTGAACATATATTTGCCCTAACTGAGCACTGTATCTTACATTATCAGGGAAATTCATATGATAAATATTTTTGGAGTATTCTCTATATATCACGCACAATCCAAAGCACCGTGAGCTTGTCAAACCCTACCAGTGATCACTCTGCCCGAGGTGAAAATAATTAAAATCCAGGGTAAAATGTTCTGTTTTAAAGAAGAGAAAAAATTGTGACAGCACAATCACTGGAACTCTAAATTATATGATAGTAGAAAGAAGCTATGAAATTGGTAGCAAGACTTAAATATGCTATAGCTACATCTATTGGCTTATTCACTTGCTCATTTAACAAAATACCTTTATGGGCATCACTGGGTTAGGCTCTGAAAAGGCATCATTGCTTGCAGGGAAGGTGAATAAATATATGGTGGGATGACAATTTATGAGAGCAACTAAGCTGGGCTTGATGATGCAGAGAAAGCCTCCTAGAGGAAGTGACTCCCGTCATGGACTAAGAACAGCAGTTGGCTAGGTGGGGGCGCCTGGGTGGCTCAGTTGTTAAGCATCTGCCTTCGTCTCAGGTCATGACCCGAGGGTCCTTGGATTGAGCCTCACATCAGGCTCCCTGCTCAGTGGGAAGCCTGCTTCTTCCTCTCTCACTCTTCCTGCTTGTTTTCCCTCTCTCGCTGCCTCTCTCTGTGTCAGATAAATAAACAAAATCTTAAAAAAAAAAAGAGCAGTTGGCTAATTGGAGTTGGGGGTACCCAGAGAGAGACAGTAGTCCCTGAAAGAGTATTTCCAGTTGAGGGACTGGGGTATGAAGGCCATGGTTGTACCCTAGGGACTGGGAGTTCAGTCTCACTGAAATGTACAGTTGAAGTAGGAAGGAGAGGTCAACCAGGTCATGTAGGGTCACAAGGGCCAAGAATCTGGATACATTCCACAGGATAATCAGAAACTATTAAATGGCTTTAAATAAGCAAGGAGATAATCAAATATTTATTTTAGAAAAGTTACTTTGGTTGTAGTTGAGAGGAGTAGTCCCCAAATTCCTTCATCATCCACCCCATCAGTAAAGCCTTCTGGAGATCTTATTTCTAATACATGAATCTTTCTTTCTTTATAAATAATATACTGTTCCCACTATACTATTACGTTTGTTTTAAAAACATATACAAAATTGAAGATTTAATGGAATGACCTAATTTTGAGGTACATTTTAAAAAATTTAAAAATAGTGTTTCAGTTTTTAATCACACAGTGCCTCTGCTTTAAAGCTGTAGACCTTTGTTCTTATGCAGTGGCTATTTAGTTTTGATATGTGTCGCTGGTCATCACTGCACGATTTTTATCATGTATTATCTCAATAAGACCTTCCTGATAATCTTATTTAAAATCATACACCCTTCCTTGGCATTCCCCATCTCCTTTCCCTGTTTCATTTTTCTCACATTACCTTTGAATACTCTATATAATTTACTTGTTTAGGCTATCCTACACTTTTCCCCCCTTCGCATGCGTGCAAGTATTTGTCTCTTTGTTCACTGCTATCACCTGGGCCTAGAATAGTGCCTAGCCCTCTCTAGGTGCTCAGGAAATACTTGTCACATGAATAGGGTGAAAGTCATTGTTAGCAGTTGTGGACATACATCTATATTTCAAATACTCATCCTGATAATCTAAAAAAAAGTTTTACTTGAATTTTTGTTAGACCAATTTAGGCCATCATTATTTTTTAACTTACAGTATGAAGGAGGAATCACTCAATTAGGAAGAAGGGAATTACTTGCATGTGTTTGCATGACCACAGTTTTTCTGCAGGAATCTTTTCAAGTCACATGGCCCTCCTGTGAGGATTAGTTTGGTGAAAATGAGACAACATAATCTGGAGGCCTGTCTAAATAGGTAGATACAAATGATATGTACTGGGATAGGTTGGAGCAAGTGGATGTACCCAGGGCCCTTCCCTGACCTTGTGGCACTGTCACTTCCCTCCATCTACTCCCCTGCTGTGACATGTATCCGAAGGATGTTGTCAATATCAAACTCTATATTGTTTCAGTAATGATGAATGTTCTTATTTTTTTTTATTTTATTATTTTTAGATAAACATAAATATAACTGGAATTTCTTATGCGTTCTCTCAGCTCAGTTGCTCACCCTGAAAACTTTGAAGGCCTCCAGAAGAGGGAATGAATTCTGAAGGGCCTGGCTAGGAAGGTGGTCCTGGTTTCCTTCCATTCATCTAGCTTCACCTGAGGGAGTCCACGTGGGCAGGCTCCCAGGTTCTCAGCTTGGAAAAATTCAGCTGTTTGGGGGAAATATATTTTCTGTTATGCCAATTTTTTTCAAAAAATTGTCCAAACAGAAGCCACCTCCTCTCCCCACCCATATCTGCCACTATTGTCAATGTGTGAAACACCAAGATATGATACGATACGATATGACAAGATAGATGTGATAGTGATCACTTTCAGGATTGCTGTTAACTGTCTGCTTAACTGAAAACAAAGCCCAAATAAATAGACTGAAGCTATAGTTAAGGCCTCAGTTATGTGTATGGGGATTTGCTGACAGTTAGGATTATTTAAGGTTAGAATGTGTTCTCAATAATCTCCATTCCTATATTTGGGGTCTGTGAGAATGATGTGAGAGGGAGGAATGTCCTTCTTAGCACAACATTTCTTTGGGTCCTTTCAAAATCTGAGTGAAGGAGAAACTGCTTTTGTCTTGATAAAAATTATATAGAGACCACTGTCTTAATTCACTTCAACTGCTTGAAGTATAGTTGATATCTGAAGTTAGGCAAAGCACTTCCTACTTTTTAAATGGTTTGTATTACTTATTTTATTTTTAAACTGCAATTTCTTGCTGCTGTTGGAGAGCATTGTCTACCACTCATGCCAGGTAAACAGTAAACAGCTGAGTGTATCTGCCTAAGTTCAGCTGATGTGGGCCATGCTCAACAGAAAGAACAGGGCTAGGAAGGAATAGTTTTTAAATTGTGACCTAATATTAAAATTTTTAATATTTTAAAAGTTCAGCAGGAGCTAGGCAATTTGCAATTTGCCTCTTATGTGGGTTGCATATGGAAGCCAGAGTTAACTGGTCCACATTTCTTGAAATAATATTCTTGCATCCTTATAGACTAATGCCAGGTCCACGAACAGACTTGCTGCTGGTTCCTTAATCCAGCTCCACACAGAGGGGTAGTTTTAATGACTTGTCGCCTTGAGACTCAATTACTCAAATCCAGGGACCATAATCTAATTGAATCATTTCAATGAGAAATCATGATTTTCATCTAACTTTTAATTTAATCCACTCCAATGAATTATACTGAGGTTATTATAGTATCATTTCAACTTCACCAATAAAGGCATCTCGGTATTCACAAGACAGGGCAAAATCCTTACACGTGGCTAGATTCTTTCAAAGTCGAAGACACTCTCTTGCCCTGTCTTCTCTCTCTAAAGCACCCTTCTATGCTATGTTCGTCCAGGGTGGATGTTAATGATGCACATCTATGCATGAAATGGGACCAGTACACTGAACTTCATACAAAGTGAATATGAGGTGATGTCTCAAGTATGTGATAAGGGATCTGAGGAGCACCAAGCCAAAGCATCCACTCTGGCCATCTTGGCAATCAATACTGTACACTGAAGTCTGGAGTGTGTGTTATTCACAAGGGTGGCCAAAGTGAAGAATAAAATGCCCCAGGATTCCATTTATATCACTCCGATGGGCACAATCTTGGTCAACATTTAACAGGAACTTTGTTCTGAAAAACTCCAATAGACTGTTATAAATCACAAATTCAAAGTGCAAGGGTGACAGAAACAAGGAAACAATAACCTAAATTTCCTAATTTCCAAAACAAGGTCTACATGATTATATTCACATATGGTTTTGTGATTTCTAACATCTTCCTCTTGTGCTAAGAGCTACTTTTTAGAACTTGCACCTGAATTTCACAAAGAAAAAAATCCATTAATCAGATGGTAATCAGCATGTATCATTAAATGTTATAGAGTGAGACAGGAAGCGCACCTCTTTATAAATGGCTCCCTCCGTTTTTCCTATACTGTCAGATATTCGGCCATTTCTCTCTCTCTCTGATTCAGTTCTTTGCTGTGCGGACTGCAAAATATAATAACTTCTAAGCAGTGTGTAAAACAAAGTGCTCAATTCACTTTATTAAAATATCCAATAATAATTGATTTAAAGGCAATAAAATGTGTTCATTAGAGGGTTTATATTCAAGAAATATTGAAAGTATACCTAAAACTGTCACTTTTATTGTGAATGAACAGGATAATATAATTTGAAAAGAGTGTGATCATACTAAAGATTTGTCCTGCAGCATTATCTGATAGCTCGTAAAGTGCTGAAATTTAATATGATGCTTTCAGTCAGTTTAATTGAAATTTAATTGCCACTTTGGGCAGAAGGTTTAGATCTGATCAATAAAATATTAAAGATTTTGTGCTTTCGCTCGGAACAGCTCCTTTAGCGATGCATCACGAGGACCCTATATTTTTGGAAATATTTGTTTGTTATAGTTCACACAGTACTCAATATCACTTTCTAAGCTGAAAGTTTTAATGTGCTGTGCAGACAAATAGTGGGAATAATAAAGCAATAGTTGATCCATTTAATTACAACACGATGAAAGAAATAACGGTCACCTTCAGATTCATGAGAAAGGCATTAATGTGAAAGAGCAATAAATATTTTGAAATGTCAAACCTCAGAAAGACAGAGTCCAACTTGAGCTGGGTTGTAAATCAGACTGAGGGAAGGACCTTGAAAAAAAGATGGTTCTTTGGTATTTTAGAAATAATTACTAATACAAAAAGGGTAATGATGAAACTATAAATTACATTAAAAAGGGCCATTAGAGGAGGATTAGTTTATAAAGCTGAGAGATGGTTCTTAAAATTGTCCTGCTGGTTATTTCTACTTTTCATTTTATTCCGGAACGCCCTGCTCAATTATCTGATTATTAATAAACTAATTGATCACTACTTTGCAGTTCAAATACTAAAGTTAACTTTCTTCCTTTCAGGGACTCTCATGGAACGTCCACATTACTTATATTTTAGGAAGAGGGAGAGTTGGGGATTTCTTAGGCTGTATGAACAGAAAACTGGAGATGGACTTGAACCTAATATTCCTATAAATACGTCTTAAAATGGTAAGTTCTTTCAGATCATTATACCCCAAAGGCGACTCATACTTGTGTCATTTTAATCTTTTCCTGATGACCGTTTTTAACCTATAGAACACTTCAGAAGCTCCATGTTCACGCACATCAGGTTCTTTACTCACCAGTCTCCTATGAGAGTCAAAGTTTAATATCATGGCACTTTGTTTTATTAAGCTCAGTACATCTCTAAAGAAATAAGTATATTTTCTGTTTACAACTGTATTCAAACAAGACTAATTATCTGCCATGACCATAACCACTTTTTTTTTTTTCCCTCTGGCCATCTCTGTTCCAGATTTCCCTCGGTTAACCACATGCTATCCTCACATTTTTTAGTCTTACCATCTTATTGAAATAGGCCACTTATTTTCCTTTGAAGTAGACACAATATTTTTCTCTGTGACCAGTCAAGAATCGTTAATTTGTGACATTTAGATGCTAGACCCTATCCTAGGGCCTGGGAACATAGCAATGCCTAAGGAAAACTTTCCTAGCTTCAAGGAACTTAGGTAAGGAAGAAAGACAGAAAACATAGACAAAGAAAATAATTTCAAATCCTGGCAAATACTATGAAAAAGATAAAATAGGTTGATGTGGGAGAGGATAAGTCGTGTGTGTGTGTATGTGCACATGGGCACATGAGCAGCTTTAGTTCCTCCTCTGAGGAGGCAGCATCTAGGTTAATACATAATCATGATAAGGACTCCACTTTTTCTTTTTTTTAAGATTTTATTTATTTATTTGACAGAGAGAAACACAGCTAGAGAGGGAACACAAGCAGGGGGAGTGAGAGAGGGAGAAGCAGGCTTCCTGCCAAGCAGGGAGCCCAATGTGGGGCTCCATCCCAGGACTCCAGGACCATGACATGAGCCGAAGGCAGTCGCTCAAGGACTGAGCCACCCAGGTGTCCCAGGATTCCACCTTTTAAAGATTTAGTGGAACATCTTCCAGGCAAAGGAAAGATAGGCACAAGCCTGATTTCAGGATATATAATATCTTGAAATATATATATATATATATATATATACATATATATATATATTTATAAATAATTTTATAAAATTATAAAATACAAAAAAATTTATAAATAATATACCAGCATTGTACTCATGCAATAACCAAGGGAAAGATAAGGAGAAAATCAGAGAGGCAGGCAGAGACCTGGTCATGTGGATCACATATGTAGGCCATAGTGATAAGTTTTGATTTTTACTTTAGTATAATGTAAAGGCTTGGGAAGGATTTAAGCAGACACAAGCAGGTGGTGATGGAGTATGTTTAAGTGTATAGGGGCAGGATTTGAGCGACATGAAATGATTAGGGTTTGAAAGCTCACTCACTGCTTTGTGGAGATGAATAAAATCACAGGCCATTGCACCACCCAGGCATGGTAGCTTGGCCCAGCTGTAATGATCGATATGTTGAGAACTGGTCACATTTTGGTGAATTTTAGAAGGTAGGATGAAGGACTTCCTGATAGACTGAACAGAGGTGTGCTGAAGGTTAAGAAAGAATTCAAGACTGACTTCCAGGTTTCAGCCTGAGCATTGGGTAGATGGCTGAATGCTGTTATAGAAAAGTCCCAGGAGAGTAGGAACTACCTTAGTAGTGCCTTTGTCACGTTTGTGGTGTCTATTGGAGAACTGAGTGGGTGTCAAATAGGTAGCTGGATTGGGTAGAGCTCAAGAAAAAGTTTTGACATGGGATATAAATTGGGTTTTGTTAGCATATAGATGGTATTTGAATTGGATGGATCACTGGAGAGATCACAGTTAGAGAGGAGAGAACCAGAGAGAGAACTTTGATAGTCTATCACAACATATTTGGTAGAACAGGGGAAGCTAACAAAGCAGACTGGAAGGAGTGATCAGTGGAGGTGGGGGAAAATAGCCATTTGTGATGTCACTAAATCCTACATAAGGTAGTATTTGAAAGAGGTTATTGGTGACCGTTGAAGATCAGATTCCTTCGGAGCGATAGGAAAGATTTAGTACCTTCAGGAGACATTGGGGGAAGTTAAAAACTGGCTAGGGAATACAGACCAAAAAAAAAAAGTTTGTTGCAATGGGGAGCAGAAAAATGGAGAAAGGGCTGAAGAAACAAATGGGTTGCAGAAAGAGCTTTCCTTTTTGTAAAAAGAAAGTTGGTATTAAGGAATATTTGTATGTCTCTGGGAGTGATCAGTTAGAGAGGGAAAAATGAATGATGCAGAAGAGAGGAGTAATGGATAGAAAGTGAAAGGAAAGGAGCTTGGACGCAGGGTACAAGTGGAACATTTGGTCTCAGATGAGAGTGGAGACCTTGCTTATCTCTGTGCAGAAGAGAAGCCAGACTATGTGATTCCAGGTGCCGGGAGGTTATTAGAATGTGTAATGGACTGCATTTATCTTGTCAATAAAACACAGCAAAAGCATCACCTAAGAGGGAGGGAAATGAGGAATATTAGTTGAGGATTTGAGGTGAGTGAAAGCATGAAATGGATATTTGGAAGAGGGGCAAGTTGAATTTAATAGGCAAACAAACTAGCATTCTATGTTTTTGAATGCCAGATTGAGATTTAGTAATCATAAATGTGAAAGAAATCCAGCAAGAATGCATACGTGATTTTCTTCAGTAATGCTCAACTGTTTGTTTGCTAGGTTAGTTTACCCCGTTCTTACTTACTTCTTAAGTCAAACCAGCCAGGAAAAATGTATGACAAACCACAAATCAAATCAAGTTTAAGAACGGATGACCATCAGATTCACATCTTTGTGGTAGCCATTGAGACACAGACCGATACAGGTCAGTAGGAGAGATGATCCCAAGTATAAGAAGTTAACTGTTGGAAGCACACCATCTTTCTGTTCACTTTCAAGGGGGCACGCTGGACTTCCACAGTTTAAATTTGAAGCTCTACGACATGTATGTTTTCTTGAGAGTGTAATCAAGGGCATCTCATTTTATAGTTCTTGTTTATGGATTTTGTTGTTTTTTAAGAATAAAAAATACAAAAGATATACTATTGTTAAAAATATTGGAAAACATAGGAAGGAGAAACTGTTTCTGATTATACCACAGAAAAACAATCACCACTAATATTTTGATGTCTTTTGCCATTTTCATTGTTTTCATTATTCGTGTGTGTGTGTGTGTGTGTGTGTGTGTGTGTGTGTGTGTTTATTCATGGGCATTTGGGTAAGTAGTTTTCTTTAAGTTGTAACTCTGAGTACTATACTAATTGCTGCATCACTGTGAATCTGTTCATTGTGTGGTGAACTGGTTAATGGCTAAGAATGCTCATGCTGGGATTGAGAGTGCCTTTTTCTGTTCTGGCTTCTCAGCCTGCTTAGTGTGTTTGATCTTACTCAAGTTGTTCAGACATTCTGTGGCTCAGTTTTGTCATCTATAAAATGGGGATAATACTTTCTACCTCATTGAGTTAAACATTAAATAAGTTATTGCCTATAAAATACATAGAACAGTGCCTGGCACGTAGAAAATGTACAGTGAGTTTTAGCTGTTATAATTAGAAGTGTTTCTGAATATCTGAGAAGGTATTTTCTTGGAAGTTTATATGTTTAAATTTTTATTACAAAAGTCACATAGGTTCTTGTTAAAATATAGAAATAAAATGCAGAAATAAAGAATACCAATAATTATCACTGGGCAGTGGAAACACCACCGAGGGATACATGTTATTAATATGTGCATATATATCTCTCTGAAAGGATATTTTACATATGTGCCTGCATATTTTTTAAGGTTTTCTTTTTAACGATTATGTTTATTTATTCATGAGAGACACACACACACAGAGGCAGAGGCAGAAGCAGAGGGAGAAGCAGGGTCCCCGCTGAGCAGGGAGGCAGATGTGGGGCTCGATCCCAAGACCCTGAGATTATGACCTGAGCTGAAGGCAGACGCTTAACCGACTGAGCCACCCAGGCACCCCAAGGTTTTCATTTTTTTTAAATCCATTTTAGAGAGAGAGAAAATGAGTGAAAGGGGCTAAGAGAGATGGAGAAAGAGAATCCTTAAGAGACTCCACACGGAACAAGGAATCCAGTCCTCCACTCGGGGCTCAGTCTCATGACCCTGAGATCATGACCTGAGCTGAAACCAAGAGTCAGACATTTAACTAACTGCACCCCACAGGTGCCCCATGCATGTATCTGCGTATTTTATGGAACCCTGGGCATGACTCAGCTAACAGATATAATTATCCTGGGTCTACAATTAATATGCTTTATTCTACTATTGATGGGTAGTGAATCAGACAGGTTACCAGTCCACTTAGGCATGCTCAATTCTAGTTAACAATTTTAACATGTCAGTGACAATTTTAGGGTCAAGCTAATGGTTTTTTGTTTGTTTGTTTGTTTTTTGAAAGAGAGAGTGAAAGCACAAGTGGGAGTGAAGCAAGGCAGAAGGAGAGGGAGAAATTGGCCTCCCGCTGAGCATGGAGCCCAACGTGGGACTCAATCCCAGGATGCTGAGATCATGACCTGAGCCGAAGGAAGACACTTAACCGAGTGAGTCACCCAGGTGCCCCTAAATTTTTTTTTGATGAATACCAGCAACCAAGTTGTCTCAGGCAGTAAACATCTTCATAATGCTTTTTGTGTATTTTATTTAAAAATTTACATACTCAACACAATATTCATTGAGTATACATTGTGTAGTAGGAATTCTGGGACTGGGAAGATAGATCTCTGATCTTATAAAGGTAAAATAATAATGTATATTGGTACTCAGCAAATATCCTCTTTGTGGCATCATATTATGGCCTGCGTCAAATTTTGGAAATACATTAATGAATATATACATTTGGTTAGTTTGGGGGGACTCTGGTCTGCATCTGGGAAAAACCAGCCCATGGAAAACTTTCTTATTTTTTTTTTGAAGAGTATGCTAAAATGGAATTTACATCCTGAGACCTTACTTCAGCTTTTCACCAGAAGAGTCTACATAGTGTTCGCCAAATGCAGAGGGACCAGCTCGTGTCAAAAAGGACGTGTTTCGGGTTTTATAGACCTGGGTTTAAAACCAAACTACCATTTAAAACTGTATGGAGTCAGGCACATTATTTAGATCCTTGTGCCTTACTTATTATTTTTTTCATGTTTATGATAGTGATGATAATACTGACCTTGGGAGGTTTTCCATTATAATTATATAAGACAGTGCCTATTGTGAAGCTCACCCTTACATTGGGGTTTTTGCTGCTCTTGTTTGGGCAAAGCAGGACGGCCTCTGGGAGCATGACAGGATGATAAAGTCGACCAGGAGCTTGGTTACGGTCATGGCTCTGAGGACATCAGCAACCTCTTCAGTTTACAGTAGGAAGCGTGTTGGTTTGAGGCCACCTGGCCTCAGTTGGCCAAGAGGTGGGAGAGGAATCATTCTTTTCTGATGTGAACAATGTGAGGCATGGATAAATTTAAAATGACTGGGTTTTAGCATCAGCATGATTTCAGCTTGAATTTTACTTTTGATAACAGCTGGCAAGGAATAAATATCTTCAAATCTTTTCAACTCCTCCTTACCTCATGAGACAACAGCATACTCTTTCTTGTCTATCACTTTATTGACTGAATAACCCATTTTCTTGGCCATCTCTATCAATGCCCTCCTCCTCAATGCTGTGGACAGACATGATCACTGAAGCCCAAAAAGCAGCTCTTCTTTTATATAGATTTGGTCAAAGAGAAGGCCACAGCCCTTTCTTAGAGCCTGAAGACCTTCAAACGACTCAATTCTAAATTTAGGAAGAGACAAGGGGTACTAGCGAATTAGGGTAAGCAGTGGAAAATCCTTTCTCCCCCTTTCTGCTGATCTGATTGAAGACTAAACCTTAGTTTCCCCATCTGTAAGACAGAGATGTTTTCCCATGTTGTTAACTCTGAGGAATGTGAAGAATCTGAATGGTGAATGGTATGATCTTAGTGGCAAGAAAAGAATAAATTGCTCACTTAATAAATTGCCAGGCCACTTGGGTACTATTTAGTAGATTACCTTTTCCAGAGTGCTAAATGATAGTAAATGGCAAATGGCAGTAACTGGAAGAGTTAATGTGGCTTTGATCTCTTGAACTGAAAGACTGTAGTTTCCTTAGAATGAGGTGGAATTATTTCTTCCCTTTTATCTGTGGCCCAGTAAACCTTCAAAAAAGGAAGACATTATTACTTTTTCCCATCTTGCATGGCCATTAAATAAAAGAGATGGCGTAGCTCTATGCACATATGCATACACACCAAAAGTGGCCATTAAGGTCTTGAAAATAATTCTTTAAAAGTCTAATTTATCATTCCATTAATTACAAGTACTTGCTGAGTACTGACTATGTGCAAGGGGTTGTGCTAGATGCCGGCAGGAGCACATGTGAATGATGGAGCCTCTGCCTTTCAGGTGCTCAAAATGGAGAGAAAATATTTTCTCAAGGCTCTTAATCTCGCATTCCTTTCCAAAGGGCTGACCCTGACTACACCAGTCTGCATCCGAATACCCACTACTCATGCCATAGATGGGGGCACACACGGACCACAGGAGAATGCCAAAAAAAACCTAGGACGAATATATTATAAATTGAGACTTTCCATTAGGGACTGATTATGACCAGGAACAATATAAAAGGTATCCGTTTTACTTGTTGGAATCTTCGAGTAGTGTTGTCTTATGCGGCAGAACTATTTCCAGGAGTAAGCACAAGGCACAGGGCAAACCATTCCGTGTATGTTCCCGCAAAGCATATTCAGTGACACTGTGAGTACTGTGCTGGGTGCCCTCACCACCGCCAAGTGGCACATGGACTGTGGAAAGAGACGGTGCACTTCCCAGGATGAGACTGTGCTTCTTCACCAGGGTTCATAAAAAGACTATTTCCACAATTCTGCGAGAGAGTCTCAAGCCCTTGTTGTTAAAGAGAACCAAATTTCAGGAACTAGCAAGGAAGGTGGGCCAACAGGACAGAGAGCACCCTGATTTCCACGTAATTGTGGTAGGTAGTCTTATTGACTTTGAGCTGCTTCCACTCAAAAGAACAAATGCAAACCCCTACATACATACACATATACACACATAGTTAAAAAAATTTCTTTAAACCCAGTTCTACTATCCAGAGATAACTACTTATAACATTTGGTATATTTTTCCTTTGTATTCTCTAAATTGGAATCATATTGTATATTCAATTTTGCAGCCTGCCTTTATTCATTTAGGAACATATTGAACACATTTTCCCATGTAATTAAATATTCTTTGAAAACATCATTTAAAATTACTGCCCAGTTCCCCTCTTACTGGGCATTAAGGTTGTTTCCCAGTTTCCCTCTACATAAATAAGACTTCAATGAATATTCTTACTTGTAATATCCTTTGCCTATTATTTCTTTAGATTCCTAGAAATGACATTACTGGTTCAAAGAGTGTAATTTTTCAAGGCTTTTGATATAGTTTGTCAAACTGAATTCTGGAAAGATTATACCGTCTTATACTCCAATCCATCCACAGTCCTTTCAGGGTGCTGATGTTGGGTTCAAGACCCCTGAGCCCAATTCACTCTACCCTTGAGTTGTTTTGGTTTTTAGCATAGACAGAGCTCTTTCCCTTTTCAGAATGAACTGGACCTTACAATGCTGCATAGAGGAGAGTTTAAATATATGGACAATTGTACATTTTATACTTCTACCAGTTAGAAGTGATGAAAATGTAAAATACACACACACACACACACACACACACACACGCATATTTATAAGAAGAAAATGTTTTATATTTAAAGACACATTTTTTCTATGATATTCTTAGTCTGAATGGGATAAAAATACCTTCCATACATCCACACTCACTACTTACGTATGTATTTGTTGATATATATCAAAAATTGGTATAAAACTCATCCACATTATACAAAAGTATTATCACACCATACTAGTATTTTGTATCTGGTTTCAACTCAACATATTAAGAATGTTTTTCTAATTTTGACAAGTTCTTATTTAACTAATTTTTAAGGACTGCATAGTATGTTGCTTGAGGTTGTGCCAAAATCTATTCAAATAACCAACGTTGAACATTGAGTCTAGTCTCAATTTTAGTCTATTATAGACACACTTGTAACTAATCATTCCATACACCTTTAATTATTTTATTAAATTCCCAGAAGTGCAATTGCTAGGTCAAAGACCATTTATGATTTTAATGTGTTTGAGAACTACTGACAGACAATCAGAAACAAAAAGAAAGTTTGTACCAAAATAGCTTTCTGTGGGCAATGATAAGCATACATGGAAAAATTGATAGTATATCATTTTAAAAATTATTTCTTGCTTTATTTTTATAGCTTGTCTCTATTAGTTTTCTATTACTATAAATTTGAGGCCTTTAGACAACTCACATTTTTATCTTACAATTTTGTATGTATGGTTTTACAGAAGTCTCATGTGGGTCTCACGGAGCTAAAAATTAAGGTGTCTGCAGGCTATGTTCTTTTCTGTAGACTCCTGGTAGGATGTACTTCCTTGCTCTTTTCAGCTTCTGGAGGTCGCCTGCGTTCCTTGGCTCATGGCCCCTTTCCTCTATCCTCAAAGCTTGTAAAGGCAAGTCAAGTTCTTACATCGTATCACTCTGACCTCTTCTGTTTCCCTTTTTACTTTGGGGACCCTTGTGATTACATTGGGTCCACCGGGGTAATCAGGAGACTCCCCAGCTCAACATGTATAACTTTATCACATCCATGAAATCCCTTTTACCATATAAAGTAACAAATTCCCACTGTGGGGGATTAATATGTGGACACTTTTTGGGAACCATTATTCTGTTGATCACATTGTCCTCGTTCCTCTTATTGGCCATATCCCCGTGGCTTTTATTATAATTGAACTTCAACTCTTTTTCCATATATCTTCTAGTGTGGATCCAAATACAGACATCTTGCTTCAGATATTAGTATTTATTAATTTAGGTACAGACACTTAATGTGGTTCTCCCTTGATCATTTGCTAAGCAGCATGGGATTTTAAGATTGACAAAGACCACTATTTTATTTGTTCCTTAACTTAGAAGCTTCTTACCTCCAAGGGTATATTTTTCATTTCAAAGCCACAGGAACTGGTATCACTTTCTCTCTGTACTGATAACACAGGATTAAAATTGTTGCACCAAATAGTCTTTTATTTTTCCCTCTCCTCCTAATTTATCACAAGCAGATATTCTACCAGAAGTTGGGAAAAAAGATTTCCAGCTGATGGGCAGCACCTCTACCTTGTGGAAGATTCATTGCTCTGCACATTTTGAATCTGCTGACAAGAAACTTGGAGCAGAAGTAATCAGAGCTCTCACAAGATTGATTTTTGTCCCCTGCTGGCATATGGCATAGAGGGTGGAAAGGCGCTCATCTCTCAAACTAATCTTAACTATTTAGAAGCCATTATTGCAGGATTACAAATCATCAGAATACCCCCTTTTTTCTAACAACGTTATTTATTAGCAAGACCTTCAAATTAGTCTTGTGTCTTGGCTTTGCACTATTCTTAAAATCGACCCTAATATAAGTTTTGTCTAAAAAGCATTGCAGTGAGCACTATCACTTTAATTGCACAAACGTTAAAACAAATTCCATTTCCAGTTCACATTTTAAAAATAATTCAAACCAAAATGCAAATTGATTCTTGTCTTCAGTTTCTAAGAAATGCTTAAAGTCAACTTGTCATGAAGGAGAAATGGAATCTATTACCTGTACTCTTCCAGGAAAGAAGATGTATGGAAAGGAGAATAGCGAGATTTATCTGATGTTTGGCTGATATATGGGTATATAAAATCTTAAGTAATACTGATAATGTCACACAATATTGCAACATATATTTTCAGTTGAACATTATAAGACAATAAGGCATAAATGGAAATTAAAGGGAAAAATCTGAATGGTTGTCAGGGAACACTTTTTCATTCAGAGAATCATAAACATATGGAATGGTGTGTCAGGCAAAGTTTCCAAGATGAGAATATTAGAGTAATTACAAAATGGATTTATATTCTGAGGATTGAAGTGCACACAATGAGAAAGAGCTTTGAGTCAAATGATTTTTAACCACGACTTCCCAAAAAGCACCTCATGAAAATGCATTTCACAAGTATTATCTAAAACTGTGAGGTAGCAGAAATACAGAAGTGTCTAATGCTTCAAGAAATATTTATTTCAAAAAATAAAAGAAAAAAGAGGTTAAGAAAAAAGAAAGGAGAGATAAAACAAAGATTCAAAGGGGAAGAACTAAGGTGGTATAAGGGAAGACTTAATGGAAAACTATTTAAATGAAATGATGTATTAATTCAATTTCACAAGTCTTGACTAAAGGTTGAAAACTTGGTCAAAGTCACCTTAAAGATTTTTTGAGATTTGGTGGGTCATATTTTTAGTATAGTTATTTTACATGCTCCACAAGTCTTGTACCAAGATGTTACATCTGAATTCAGTCTACCTTGTATCCCCATCTTCTGCCTCCTTCTTTATGACAGTTATTGCTATGATCACATCAAAATCCTAGAAATTCCGAAACATAGAAAGTACTGCTCCTCTTGAATTTATTTACAAGGAGCCACTAAGCAGAGATTCTATATTTGATATTGTAGCTACGGCTCTAGTGGTTTGGTTGGATAGCTGGATGAAACAGAGGTAGCTCAGAGTGAGTGAGCTGAAAATGCCCACCTACCTAGGTTTACTGTAGAGGAAAGAAGTAAAAAAACTTAGGGAGTTTGGAAGCTTAGAGAGGATTTTTCATTTCAGACCAACTTACCCACCTCAGGGAAGAACAGAAGGCACACCTTTTACCAATACTAGAAAAGACTTTAGGAGGGGAGAACCAGTATCCTTAAAGAGCACTGTGGTCATCCTTGTCTGGAGGCTGTACAGTCGGTGGGAACTGGGAAAGTGCAAGAAGAGTAACTGCTACTGTGATGCTGTGATGTCACTGCTTGAGCAAGGTCACATCTCCTGTGGCACCTGGGAGGCAGCTGTTGACCTGGCAATTGTTTTACCTCCAATATCTGTTAGTGAAGACCACCAGAAGCTATTTCAGTTAGCAAGGTCAGCAATACACCTTCACTGTCCTATCTCTCCAGCCCTATGTCACAATTTAGTCCATAGGCCTTTTGATCACCTCTCCCTTCTGGGAGACATCACGCTGGTCCATTCTGTTGATGACATTACGCTTACTAGACCTAGTGAGCGAGAAGTAGCAACTACCCTAGACTTGTAAGACATTTGTGTGTCAGAGGGTGAGAAATCAATCTAACAAGAATTCAGGGGTCTTCTGGGTTCCAGAGTCTACCATGATGGGTACTTTAAATGTCTTATAATTTTGTCAAATATGCCTCAATAAAACTGAAAACAACAACAAACGTCAGACGCACTCTACCTGAATTTCTGGAGTGAAATTTCTTGAGGTCCAGTGGTGTGGGGTACGATGAGATATCCATTATAAAGTGAAGGATAAATTTTTGCATCTGGCTTCTACTATAAACAAAGAAGAGACACAATGCCTAGTGGGCCTGTCAGGAGTTTGGAGGCAACATATTCCTCATTAGGGTGTGTTACTCTGGACCATTTACTGGGTGATAGGAAAAACTGCTCATTTTGAGTAGAGCCAAGAGCAAGAGAAGGCTCTGCAACAGGTCTCAGGTCTAGGCTGTTGTGTAAGCCATTCTTCCATTTGTGTCTTATGGTCTAGCAGATCCAATGGTGCATGAGGTGCCAGTGGCAGATAAGAGTAGGTGAGTCTCTTTAAGTGCAGGGTCTTAGATTTTGAAGAAAAGTTCTGAGATCCTCTGCAGATAATTACTCTCCTTTTGAGAAACAAAATGCTTACCCACGGCCACCAAGTTACCAGGCAACTTAAGCTGCCCATCATGACCTATCTGATGCATCAAGCCATAAACTTGGGCAGCACTCCATCATCAAATGGAAGCGGTAGATAGAACACTGGGCCTGAACAGGTCCTAAAGATACAAGTCACTTACATAATGTGGTCTAAATGTCTATGGTCCCCACTTCTGCCACACTACTTTCTTTTTCCTAGTATGCACCTACAGCCTCATGGAGAGTTCCCTATGACAGCTGACAGAGGCAGGGAAGACTCAGGCCTGGTTTTTGCATGGTTCTGATAATGTGCAGGAAGCATGTGAAAGTAAACAGTTGCAGCACTATAGCTACTTTCTGGGACATCCCTAAAGGACAGTGGTGAAGGATAATCCTCCCACTGGAAGAACTTCAAACAGGACCCCTGGTTATTCACTTTGTTTGGAGGGAGAAATGGCCAGATATACAACTATATACTAATTCATAGGCTATGACCAATGGTTTAGCTGGACGATCAGGGACTTAGCAGGAACATGACTGTAAAATTGGTGACATGGAACCTGGGTAAGAGTTATATGGAGAAACTTCTCTGAATTGGAGAAAAAAGATGAAGATATATGTGCCCCACGTGAATGATAAACAAAGGGTGAGCTACTGAATAATGAAGTGGATGGAATGACAGATGTGGATAGCAGTCAGGCTCTTCCCCCCCGTCACCCCTTTCATCACCCAGTGGGCACATGGAAAAGTAGCCATGGTGGCGCAGATGCAAATTAGACATGGACTTAGCAACATGGACTTGTACTCATTTAGGCTGACCTGGCTAGAGCTACTGCTAAGTGCCCAATCTGCCTGCAGCACTGGACGAACATGGAACCCTTACCATGGCACCATTCCCCGGGTGATCAGCCAGCTACCTGTGACAAACTGATTACATTGGATTGCTTCCATCATGGAAGAGGCAGAATTTTGTTCTTACTAGAACAGACATTCTGGATAGAGTTATGTTTTCCCAGCATGCAATACTTCTGCCATCTGTGGATTTACTAAATGTCTTAACCACCATCACAGTATTCCACACAGGATTGCTTCTGATTATGAAATTTACTTCATAGCAAAAGTACATGAATGGGTCTATGCTTGTGGAATTCACTTGTCTTTTCATGTTTCCCCACAACGCTGAAGCATCTGGTTTGACAGGGTGGTGAAAGTGCCTTTTGAAGACTGACAGCTGCAGTTCCTGGCAGAAGCTTGCAGGGCAGAGGCAAGGGCCCCCAGAAAGCTGTATACGTTCTGAACTGGCATCAAAGATATGGTGTTATTTCTCCAATAACCAGGACTCATGGGTCTAGGATTTAAGGGACAGTGGCAGCACTCACAATTACCCCTGGTGATCCACTGGCAGTAGTTTCCTTCCTATACTTGCAAACTTATACTTTGTTGGTTTAGAGGAAGGAAGAAATATTTCCACTAGAAGACACAACAATGATTCTACTGAACTGGAAGTTAAGACTGTCATCTGACTATTAGGGACCCCTCATGCTTCTGGATCTACAGGCAAAGCAGGTAGATATGGTGTTGAATGTGGTGACTGATCCGGATTACCAATGGGAAATTGGACTGGAACTCCACAGTGGAGGTAGGGAATTATATGTTCAGTATATAGGTGACCCCTTAAGGGCATTTCTTAGTATTACCATGCCCGGTGACAGAGAGTCAATAGAAAACTGTAACAACCCAGTTCAGGCAGGAGAACTAAAGAGACCCTTCAAGAATAAAGATGTGGCTCACCTCAACAATAGAAAAACATGACCATTTGAGGTTCTTGCTTAAGACAAAGGTCATACAGGATGGGTAGTGGAAGTTCCTTACAAGTACCAGCTTATAACCATATGACTAATTATAGAAATGAGGGCTGTACTCCTTAGGAGTATTTCCTTCCTTGTTTTGTTATGAATATTTATCTTTGTTTTTTCCTCCCTTTCTTATCCCTTTATCATGTAACATAAGAGGCATTTTCTTTGTATCACAGAATTTAAGGATTGTTAACTTCACATCATGGTATTTAAGTTAAAAGACGGGGAAAAGGTTTGTGTATTTTCAGTAGTATGCAGAATAGTTGTACCATTTTAGACAGAGTTATGACCTTGTCACTCTCTTTATCAGGAGATTAAGTATGGTTTAAGATCTGTATGGGTGCCAAATTGATAAGGGGTGGGCTTGTGATGCCTAATTTTATGTGTCAACTGGGAGGGTATTTTTTTTAAGTAGATCCCCAGTGGTTTTTTTTTTTTTTTTTAAGATTTTATTTACTTATTTGACAGAGAGAGAGATCAGAAACACACAAATAGGCTGAGAAGCAGGCAGAGAAAGAGGGAGAAGCAGGCTCCTCTTCTCTGAGCAGAGAGCCTGATGTGGGACTCGATCCCAGGACGCTGAGATCATGACCTGAGCTGAAGGCAGAGGCTTAACCGTCTGAGCCACCCAGGCGTCCCTGGGAGGGTATTTTTGATGAGATTAACATTTAAATCGGTTTTCTCCATAATGTGGGTGACGCTCATCCAGTCAGCTGAAGTTCTAAATAGAACAAAAAAACTGGCCTCCCTGAGCAAGAGGCAGTATCCCAGCGGACTACCTTCAGATGTCGTCCACACCACTGAGAGGTGAATGGGTTACCTTACATAGCAAAAGAGATTTTCATATGTGATTAGGAAACTTGGGAATATGATTGTGAATTATCTAGTGAATCTATACAATCAAAAAGGATCTTACAAAAAGAAGGAAAGTCAGTCGGTCTCCAGCCTGCTGGCCTTCAGACGGGACCATAACATCAGCTTTCCTGGGTTTCTAGCCTGCCAGTCTAAGCTGAAGATTTTGGACTTGCCAGCCTCTATAATCACACGAGTCAATGCCTTATAATAAAATGCTTTCTATGTATGTACACATCCACCGGGTTTGTTTCTCTGGAGAATCCTGACTAATACATACTCTAATATTTTGCTTCATTTTTGGTTTGGGTACTTATAATAAAAATAATTGTCTTCTGACACAATGGTTTCGTTTTATACTCATTGTATTTTTAAAAATGAGATGAAAATGCTTAAAGAATTCCTGTAGAATTAAAACATTATCTTCAAGAAATTATGTTACCCTGTGATTGATCAAATAAAGATATTTATATAATCTCTAGGATGGAGAATTTCTATTAGAAGCTTTTTTCCCCTTAATGTTGAATGGAAATATGTAAAGATAAATGCAAGCCTATTTAGGAGACGTACATGATAGAAACAGTTTCATGACAAACAAAAAGCATAATCAAACCCATAAATACAGAGAACAAGTGGATGGCTGCCAGAAGAGAGAGGGTGGGAGAATGGGAAAAATGGGGTAAGGGAGTGGGGGATACAGGCTTCCAGTTATGGACTGAATAAGTCATGGGAATAAAAGGTACAGCCTAAATTATATAGTCAAAGATACTGGAATACAGTTGCATGGTGACAGATGGAGGCTGCACTTGCGGTGAACACAGCATAACGTATAAACTTGTTGACTCCCTATGTTGTGCATCTGAAACTAAAGCAATATTGTATGCCAACTCTACTCATACTTTAAAAAATAACATTTAATTAATTAAAAATAGTTTTATGAACCAGGAAAACAGTTGCTTACATTTTAAGGATGAATATTCTATAACTCTGTTTTTGGTACTGTACTAATCATATTTCACAAAAGCGGTGGGGTCTTAGCGTTGTTCCTTAATAAAATAACTACATGTGAGTTTAGTAGTTCTACCAACAAGATTTATAAGCTTTAGAGAAGTAGAGAACTTGGCGTATTTTTTTCTCATAGTAACTAAAATAGTGAATAATATGACAAACAAGAAAGCTTAGTATTGACTATGTAGTGTAATACATAAATAGAGCAAATGCCCAGTAAATACTCTACCTGTGGCTTTACTATTGACCACTATATCTTGCCTTCCTAGATGAGCTGATCACCTGGATAAACTGAATTAACTGAAGTAAGATTAAAAATAAAATACACAGTGTAGAAAATAAGCCCATAGAAAGGAATTATTGCTAGAGAGAAGAGAGGTTAAGAACATAAATATAAACTGCATGCATTTCTTATAGTTGCTGTAAAAATTACCGCACACTTAGTGGTTTAAAACAACGTCAGTGATCTTATGCTACAGGTCAGAATTCTGAAAATGGGTTTTACAAAGCTCAAATCAAGGTGTTGGCAGGGCTGTGTTCCTTTGGGAGCCTCTAGGGGAACATCCCTCCTTTGTCTTTCCAGCTTCTGCTGCCTGCTTGCCCTGCTCAGCTAGTGGCGCCCTTCGGCAATGGCATTTCTCTCACCTCTGCTGCCAGGGTCACATCTACATCTCTGACTGATTTTCCTGTGTCCCTCTTATAAGGACCCCTTTGAGTACCTTCGAGTCACTGAGATCATTCAGGATAATCTGCCCACTTAAGATCCTTAACTTAATCCCATATGAAGAGTCTCTTTAGCCATGTAAGGTAACATCCTTACATTTTTAGAGATTAGAATATCAACATCACCAGCCACATAAGTCAATATTTACTAAAAGAGTTCGACATTTTTTTTCTCTTAATGGGAAATATGTATGTCTTTCTATTTTTCCAAATAAACTTAAAATCTAAGAAATCTGGATTGAGCATGTGTGGAGTATTCCACAATGAAATGTGTTTTGATGTTTCAACAGCAGATGTGTCACCCAGAGACACTCTCCTTAGGAAACAGCAGGAACCTCCTGCCTACTCCCTCTTCTGGCTTAAAATTCATCTCTTTTTGCCAGCTGCCAACTTTAAACTGGTAGCGAGCCTCTCAGTTTATGGTCTTTTCAAGCTAAAATCTGTTACACTAGTAAAGAAATTGTAATACTTACATAAATCAATAATTGCAACGTATGTGAGAGCGTAAATTCATAGCTTGCCCAGGGTGTTATTAGCTACAACATTTGCGTTTAGCATGTTTGGCCTATCAAACAACATAGACAATTAAACTCATTTACATATCTACCTAGGTATGTCTTCACTTTTCTAATTTGCTTTTTATAAATAATTTTTGGTCCAGGAATTTTTTACATTAGGAGAATTCTATGTTCAAATAATCCAATTATGTTGTAGATATTCTGGGAGATTCTTTAGGTTTTTAACATGGTAACATTTTTGAGAAAGGCTGGAAAGCTCTTACTGGAGATTCCCCCTCCCCCATTACAGTTATAAATAAAAGTTCTAATTAGAAACTGGAAGTAGACTCAACAGTGTTGGCTCCAGGTAGACCTAGGTTCTAGATTTAGAAATTTTATTTTCTCTCTTACTTTTAGTGACCATTTCTATATTAGTTTTAAGTAACCTCTACACCCAACATGGGGCTCCAACTTTCAACCATGAGATCAAGAGTCAAGTGCTTTACTGACTGAGCCAGCCAGGTACCTCTATGTCAGTTTTAAAAGTTAATCATACTAATGTTTTCTTTCTATACCATCTACGGTTTGCATGGGAATAGTCATTCATTTACTTATCAAGTAATTTTTTTTTAAAGATTTTAGTTATTTATTTGACAGAGAGAAACACAGAGAGAGAGGGAACACAAGCGAGAGAGGGGAATGAGAGAGAAGCAGGCCTCCCGCCAAGCAGGGCGCCTGATGCGGGGCTTGATCCCGGGTCTCCGGGATCATGACCTGAGCCGAAGGCAGTTGCTTAACCAACTGAGCCACCCAGGCGTCCCCTTATCAAGTAATTTTTAAGCACCTGTCCACTTGGGCTTGTGTGAAAAACTAGAGATTCATGGTGATTGAGAGAGACATGATATCCTTTCCTGATAAACCTATAGTCTAGTGGGGAAGCAGTCATCAACAATCATACAAATAACACAACAATATGAATATAATTAAGTGCTACTGAGGGAAAGTACAGATAGAACAGACAGCAGTAGATTTAACCTAAGTCAGGGCAGTGAGAGAAGAATGCCTCAAGGAAGTACTTTTAGTCTGAATGGGGACAAACAAATTCTATTTGAGGATACTCTCTTCAATTAGTCATTTTTTTCCTTATCCTATAGGCTATATGATTAAACTTGGATCTTCTTTTCATTTTATTTTTTTTTGAGAAATAGAATTTTTTTGAGAAATATAATTTTCTATGGCTTTAATGAAACAAAGACCTGTTGCCCCTCCCTGACTTCAAGAAAGTTCTGTAGTGTGCATTGTTTCTCCAGGCCTTTGTTCATCTTGGCCTTGGAGGTGCAGCTAAAGCTTGATGAGATATTTGTATTTAATTTAGTATAATGTGACAATTTACCTTAATTATCTTCATTTTTTTCTTCTTGAATAAACTTGAGCTCAGTTTCATATGCTTGATTTTCAAGGAAGGTTTTAAGTGCAGCTCGAATTTTAGCCAAATAAGAGATTTTGCGACAGTGCATCCTGACCTGGGTGCTACCTGCGTTCTTCCATTGGAAGATCCATTTCCAGGAGGCAGGGAGGAGAACCAACTCAACCTCTTTTCATGCTTAAATGTGGCTCTACTCCCTTCACTGAGATTCTCTCACTCGAGTTACTAATCAGAACTTGGTAACCCTACTCACAGTGTTAAACATAAAACCCTCAAGATTTATTTCAAGAGACTATATGCATCTCCTTATAATCTAAGTTGGTGAGCATTTCACTACAAACTGCTGTGATATGTGCTGCCATTGTATAAAGATTTAAAAGGATAGACTCATGATCAATTTTGGTATGCTTCATGTAAATCTCCAGAAAAAGTATATTTGTGACACGATAGAAGAGAAAGCTTCATCCTTCGTTGTGAAAGGGCATCCACCTCTCTTAATATTGGGAGACACTGCTACTGCCTTGAAACATTCTAGAGCACTCTGTGGCTCAATTTCCCCATCATCTGGAGAGGCGTTATGCTTACTGCTTCAGAGCCGTGGCTGCAAAGTTAGATAGCCTGGACTGGAATCTTGGCCCTGCCTTTATCAGCAGTGACACTGGCAAAACTGCTGAAAAACTCTAAGGCTATGTTTTCTTATGTGAGAAAATGATGATCTACCTATGGGTTTGCTGTGGGGAATGAATTAGGCAATGCATTGCATAGTGTCTGGTACATTGTAAAAGTCTCAGCACTGACCATTGTTATTAGTACTGAACTTTATACCATATGCTAAGTAGTGTAGTAGATATGAGTCTGCACAGTTAGGGAGATGATGGTGCTGGAGAAGTGATACATTGTACCAAGAAAATGATACCATTATGTCAGGCAGGGGAGAGGGCTGGAAGTGACAAAATCTACCTAGGATCAGAAGGTGAGTATTAGGGGTAGATTTTAGCAGAGAGAAAATTCTCTAGAACAAAAAGAGTGAAAAGTATTTTTCCTGTGGAACAGAAGGGGAAGAGCTTTGGAGAAAAGGGATTATCAAAATGTAGAAATCACCATTAACCAGGGAATGGTAAGGAGCGCAATGGACTTTTGCATTGAGGACAGAACGGGGAATGTTGCAAAGGTAAGTTGGGGACAAGCTATATACATGGTGAAAACTTTATTCAGCACTCAAATCCAACCACATGAAATATTGCTGTGAAGGGATTTGAGCTAGTTCAAGCAGTTCAGTGACAGCATATATCACAAGGGGTAAGTCTATATATTACCACTTGTCAGAGCCATCAAACTATCAAAATATTCTCATTCTTAGCTATAGTAGTTTACATACATTATTCAGTGTACCAAGGTGCAATTTTTACATGTTTTCTGAGGGTCTTAGACCATGCATATTCTCCCAAATGTACAACCTTCAAACTGAAAGTAATCTCAGTATATGCTGCCAAAATCATGTGAAATACTATCCCATTTTGCCAGCCATAACAAAATTGTGAAGAAGGTCAAACTTGTCTTTCATCTTTTCATTCCTTATCAATTCATCTCAATTTACATACATATCTTTAAAATATATCTTGAATTTTATCATTTCTCACCACTTCCATAGCTATCACTCTAATCAAAATCACTAGGAGAATGAGAATATATTTTGAACTTAATGAAAATGAATCACAGCATATGAAAATTTGTGGGATATAGTTAAGTCAGTGTTTAAAAGAAAAATCAGTAAATGCTTATACTAAAAAAGAAGGACTGTAAACTACTGGCATAAAAACAGGTAAATCAATGAAATAGAATCAATCCAGAAATCAACTGATACATATATGGTAAATTAATTTGCTACAAAGGAGGCAAGAATAGAAATGGAGAAAGGGCAATCTCCTTAATAAATGGTACTGGGAAAACTGAACAGCTACATGCAAAAGAGTAAAACTGGACTACTTTCTTCCAACACACACAAAAAAATGAACTAAAAATGGATTAAAGACTTGAATGTAAGACCTGAAACCATAAAACTCTTATAAGGAAATAGGTGGTAAGTTCTTTAACACTAGTCTTATCAATTTTTTAGAATTTATTTTATTAATGATTATTATTTTTTACCTGACTCCAAAGGTAAGGACAACAAACACAAAAATGAACATATGATATACTATATCAAACTAAAAAGCTTACACAGTGAAGGAAACCACCAAAAAACAAAAAGGCAACCTAGTGAATGGGAGAAGATATTTGAAAATCATACATCTGATAAGAGGTTAATATATAACATACAAAGAGAATTCATAAAGCTTAACAACAAAAAAACTCCAAACAATCTGATTGATAAATGGACAGAGAACCTGAATGGACATTTTTGCAGAAGACATAAGGATGGCTAAAAAGGCACATGAAAAGATGTTCACCGTCACTAATGATCAGGAAAATGCACATCAAAACCATAGTCAGATATCACCTCACACCTGTTATGGTTATTATAAAAAAGACAATTAATAACAAGTGTTGGTGAGGATGTGGAGAAAAGGGAAACCTCATGCATTGTTGATGGGAATGTAAATTGATGCAGCCACTGTAGAAAACAGTATGGAGGTTTCTCCAAAAATTAAAAGTAGAACTACCATATGATCCAACCATTCCACTCCTGGCTATCTATTCAAAGAAGATGAGTATACTAATTCAAAAAGATATATGTACCCCTACGTTCATTGCAGCACTTACAATAGCTAAGATATGGAAACAACCTAAATATCCATCCAGAGACAAATGGATAAGGAAGGTGTGGTATGTGTGTGTGTATATATATGTATATATATATTTATATATTTATGTGAAATACATATACATATATATACATATATATACATACACAATGGAAAACTACCCAGACATAAAAAAGGAGTCTAGCCATTTATGACACCATCAATAGACCGTGGAGAAATTATGCTAAGAGAAAGAAGTCAAAGACAAGTCCTGTATCATAACCTCTAAAAAAGTAAAACAAGCAAACAGACGAAACAAAACTCGGAATCATAGATAAAGAGAACAGAGAGGTAACTCCAGAGGAGAATGTAGTGTCTGTGTGTGTGGACTGGATGAGGGTGATTAAGCGAAACAAAATTCCAGTTATAAAATAAGTAAGTTATGAGAATATAAATGCAACATGGAGAATAATATTGCACAGTAAAAATATAGTAAATAATATTGTATTAACTATGTATAGTGAGAGATGGTAACTAGACTCATTGTGGTGATCAATTTGCAATGTGTAGAAATGTTCAATCACTACGTTATAAAAATGAGATTAATAGAATAATATATGTGAATTATAATTCAGTAAAGAAAGAAGGTCTTAAGCCAATGAGTTAAGTACTATAAAAAAACTAGAAAAAAAAGCACTGAATTAAATACAAAGTAAGCAGGAAGAAGGAAATACTATAAAAGCTAAAATCAATTAAATAGAAAACAAAAATAGTAAAGATCATTGAAACAAAACCTGTGTCTTTGAAAAGATCAAAATCTCTAGTGGATTGATCTGGATAAAAGAAAAGAGACAGAACTTGTCAAAATCAGGAATGAGAAAAGGGACATCATTGTGGACCCTTTCAAGCATAAGTATAATGAATATATCATGAATAACTTTATGTCAACAAATTGAACAATTTATGTGAAATGAGAAGATCCTTGAACTACATAAGCTACCAAAGCTCACTCAAGAAGAGGTTAGTTACCCGAACAGACTTGGATCTATTTAAAACATTGGTTTGTAGTTAAAATCTCCCCACAAAGAAAATTCCAGACTCAAGTAGCTTCATTGGCAGATTCTAACATTTAAAGATGAAATTGTACAAAAACTCTCCCCAAAAATAGAAAAAGAAAAAAAACCCCTTTCAACTCTATGGGACTAGCATTATCCTGACAAAGATGTTATAAGAAAAGAAAACCAGAGATCAGAATTCAGCATGAACATAGATGAAGAAAGAGTTAATAAAATGGTAGGAAATCAAATCCAGATATATATAAAAGGGATGATTAATAATGCCCAACTGGGGTTTATCTAGGAATTCAGAGTTGGCTTAATGTTCAAAAATGAATCAATGTAATTCACCATATTAATAGATGAAGAAAAGGAACCCATATGATCATCTCCACAGATGGAGAAGAAGTATTTAACAAGATCCAAAATCCATTTTTGATAGACTCTGAAGCCTATTAGGAAGCAGAGAGAATATTCTCAATCTGGTTAAAGGCATCTGTGAAAAAAAATCTAGAGTTACCTTTATACTTAATGGTAAAATACTAAATACTTTATTACTAAAACAGGGAACAAAGCAAGATGTCTTTTCTCACCAATTTTATTCATTACTGGAATTCCTAGCCAGTGCTATAAGGAAGTGAAAAATAGCCAGTGCTATAAGGAAAAAAAATAAAGTGCTTACAGACCGGAAAGGCAAAGAACAAAATGGCCTTTATTTACAGATCATATGATTGTATATATAGAAGTTAAGAAGAATCTACAGAAGTCTGAAGTTAACAGGATCACATTGATACAAGTTCCCATGATACAAAAATCATTTTTTTTGTCTATAAGCAACAGACAATTCAAAGTTAAAAGTAAAGGAATCACACTCTTCAGAACACTATCTTAATATTACAAATATTAAATATTTGTGGATAAATTTAACAAAACATATGCAAGCCATATACACTGAAAACTACACAATGAAAAGACCAAAACAAATATACTAGGAAATGCCACACTATTAAGTTGTCAGTTCCCTTCAACTTGATCAACAAATTTAGCGTGATTCCAATCAAATCCCAGCAGACTTTTTGTAGATGTTAAAAGTTTATTCTAAAATTCTCCTATATAATGAAAGAACCTAGATTGGCTAAAAACAATACTGAAAAAGTAGAACAAAGTACAAGACTTATATGTCCTGATTGCAAGATCTAATATCAAGATCCAGCATTCCAGACGGGTGGACTGGCATTAAGACAGAACAGGGGAACAGAAGTCCAAAATTGATTTTTCAAGCTGGGGGCAAACACCATTTAATGGGAGAATTATTATCTTAAAAACAGATGGTATTGGAACAACTGGGTATCAATGTACCGAGGGGGAAAGAGAGAGAGAGAGACAGAGGAAAAAGAGAGAGAGAGAAAGAGAGTATCTCAACCATTACTTCAAACTATATGCACAAATGAACCTGAAGTAGATCATGATTTAACGGGAAGAGCTACATCTGTAAAATTGAAGTGTAAGAATATGGAACAAGTGGAATTCTTATACATTGCTGGTGAAAAACAAAATAGCACAGCCACTTTCAAAAACAGTTTGCCAGTTTCTCATAAAGGTAAACATATTCTTACCATATGACCCAGCAATTCCATTCTTAGGTAATAACCCAAAAGAAATGACAATTATTTGTATATAAATACTTGTGTTTGAATGTTCATATCAACTTTATAATAGTCCCAAACTGGAAACCCAAATGTCCATCAAGTAGTACATGCACAAGCAACTCACGGTATGTTAATAAAATGGAATGCCATCCACCACGAAAAGTAATAAACTACTGATATACATAATAACATGGATGACTCTCAAAAGCATTATGTTAAATTAAAACAAAACCAAACAAAACAAACAAAAAAGAGCCCAAAGAGAGCAGATTAGTGTTTGCAGGGGGCTTTAAGGGATGGGTAAACTAAAGGACACAGGAAAGCTTTTTGGCATATGGTAATGTTCTATATTGTGACTGTGGCAATGATCATCTGAATATATATATTGTCAAAACTCATTGAATTAAAACTGATACTTAAAATTGACACTGTTTATGGCATACAAATTGTACTTAATAAAGCCGACCAAAATAGTAAGAAAAAAAAAAAGCAAAAATAAAAAAATCAATATAAGCACATACTCAAACTTAACTCTGATTTTAATAAAGAAACCAAATTAGCTTAGGGAGAGTAACCTATATTCAAAGGCTGTATCTCTAGGTTACCACAAGCATGTTTGAACATACCCATTATTGCTGTTCCTTCCTCATTATCTTCTTTATTAATCTAGCACCTGGATACCATAGTGCTTCAACAACATTTATTCAGTAAATGTTAGGTGACAGGTAGGAAAGAAAAGAACCATAGGACTATTAGAGAAAGTACCTTTACTCTTGAATGAAAATTCAAAAATGAAAGATTGTTGACATTTTGTTCTGTTCACTTTCAGCTCTCATTCACCTGGCAGTTTTGCTTTTTGTGTAAGCAAATAAACCATCAAAATGATTTGTTCCTGCTACCAGTTTAGTTTATATGAACAAACATTTAAATTAGTCAGTGTGGGCCATCAAGTCAAATGGGTGGGCTTCATCCTGATTCTGTCACAGGTTTTGTTAAATGTTCAATCTTATCAGGCTTTCCCAGAGCCATAACTTAAGTGTAGCTGACTCTATTGTTTTTGACAGCATAAAATGTGTATAAATTGAGAGTTCATGAAGAAATATGGACTCTGGAACCTGTTTTATTATTGAGGTTTTTTTACTGTTAACTTTTTGGGAAATATATATTCTTTTTCTTATGTACCACAAATCAAACGAAGCATCAGAAAGGGTGTCTTAAAGGATTCTAAAACTTTTTTAGCTACTAAATTCATAAAGTTGCATTCTTATTATTTTTCACATTCTGGAAACCTTCTTTTCTAGATTATGGATTGTGCATATTATAATTTTAAGATTTTCATCAATTGAAGTTAACGAACGGAAGAAGACTAAAGTATTTACTCACTAGGATATGGTGAGTTTTTACACAGAAAAGTACTTACTATGAAGTGAGAATAAAATTCATATGCTCCAACAGTAGGCATCTTTAGTGGATATTTGCTACTCCTGTCTGCCCAGTAGTGATTCCCTCTTTTCTCTGGTAGTAGCACCCTCATTCACTTTGGGCAACGTCATCTTCTCCTTGTGTGCATTCTTAATGTCAGTTAAGGCTCCCTACCCTTTACTAGCCAAGATGCACATGACTGGAAGTAGGCTAGTTTGATTCTTTTTTCCTGGGAATTTTGAGTTTTAAAGAAGGATGAAATGTGGGGCTGAGTTACTTCGAAAGTGGAATTTTCTTCCAAAAAAGACTACCAGTTCTAAGAATCCTAGAGCCATTCTCATTTCTATTCTTCCAGAAGAAAATGTCTTCAGTTTTTCCTATAGAGCTATAAACTCTTCCATATATCTTTATATTGTATTTCTCATTTTTGCTAACACTACCAGTGTTAATTGAATCAGTTAATTTAGCATGTTGTTGCTTGTAACTGAAGACCCTGGGCATTAACATCCCATGATTGTTCTGAGTGTCTAGTCTGAATGAAAGGTGATCTAATACACTGTCTGTCGAACCCATGACCTCCACAACTCCAAGAACCTCCGTCTCCACTCCACCTCAGCAGTCTACTTCCTGGCATGCCTGGATCTTAGCACTACCAGTGTTTCCTTTCACTCCAGAATTATTAGTTCAAGTATGCTATTTTCTCTGATCACATTTTTCTTGGCTTCCAGTTTACTTGTTCAACTATATCCAGTCTCCTCTTTTAGGATGTGGAATTTCCCTATTTCCCTATTTTAAGAATGACACCCCACTCAGCCCTTAGGCATGCTTACTATCATCGACTCCAGAGGAATTCTAGTTCTAGAATCTCTAGTCTTCTTCTGGAGGCAACAAAGGGTTGCAAGAGAATCTGGAGGACCTACCTAGTCTCTGCAATCTTCCATTTAGATTTTTATGATTTAAACCTTACCATGCACTACCTTCAGAGGTATTCAGAGCCTCAAATTCCCCAGCCTTTCAAAGGTCTAGAATGGGAATTGACTTCTTTTTGGTTCCCCTCCTTTCCCCATCCCTGACTTGGAAATTTAGTCTTCCAAGCCAGCTAGAGCAGTTCCACTATCTAGTCTTCAACATTTTACCATCTCTACTATCACGATTTCTCCCTTTTTCATTTTTAAATTCACATTTTAAAAACATTTTATTGCAATTTTAATGGAATTTCAAGAGAGAGGTGAGATAAATAAGTATGTAACTTGCCTTGTTTAACATACCTGTTTTCCCTTTATAGACTTCTCAAGCTAGAAAATATCTTAGTACTATCTAGTTAGTAGCTATAGTTCCCTTCTTTTGTCCTTCCATCTATAAGATGAATATAATACCTGCCTTGTTTACCACACAGTAATATTTGAATATTAAAAAGGTGAAGTACTTGAAGTATCATGCAAAAATAAAATATTTTACTATTAACGTTATGCAAATAATGCCTTATGCAAATATGGAACATTTTTAGTTATTATTTATCATTTCATCCCTAAATTGTTATTAAGCATCTAATTAATAACATATATAACAGTTTATAGGTATTTAGCTCCTACCATCTGCTAGATACTGTGCTAGAAGCCAGGAGTTTGAAAATAAAGAATAAAAAAATGAATGCATTTCCAAAGGCAAGGAAAACAAAAGCAAAAATGAACTATTGGGACTTCACCAAGATAAAAAGTTTTTGCATAGCAAAGGAAACAATCAACAAAACTAAGAGGCAACCTACAGAATGGGAGAAGATATTTGCAAATGACATATCAGATAAACGATTAATATCCAAAATTTATAAAGAATTTACCAAACTCAACACCCAAAAAATAAAAAATCCAGTCAAGAAATGGGCAAAAGACATGAACAGACATTTCTACAAAGACATATAAATGGAAAAAATGCTCAACATTAGGGAAATACAAATCAAAAGGACAATGTGATACTACCTCATGCTTGTCAGAATGGCTAAAATTAACAATTCAGGAAATTGACAGATGTTGGAAAGGATACAGAGTCCTCTAATACTGTTGATGGGAATGAAAACTGGTACAGCCACTCTGCAAAGCAATTTGGAGGTTCCTCAAAAAGTTAAAAATTGAACTACCTTATAATCCAGCAATTACAATACTAGATATTTATCCAAAGGATACAAACACAGTGATTCAAAGAGACACATGCATCCCAATGTTTATAGCAGCAATGTCCACAATAGCCAAAATATGGAAAGAGCCAAGATGTCTATTTACAGATGAATGGATAAAGAAGGTGTGATATATATGTGATGGAATATCACTGAGCCATCAAAAAGAATGAACTCTTGCCAGTTGCAAAGATGTGGATGGAACTATAGGGTACTATAACTTATTTCATAAGTCAGTCAGAGAAAGATATACCATATTATTTCACTCACATGTGGAATTTAAGAAACAAAACAGATGAACATAGGGGACGAGAAGGAAAAATAAAAGAAGATAATAAAACAGAGACGGAGGGGCGCCTGGGTGGCTCAGTTGGTTAAGCAACTACCTTTGGCTCGGAGACCTGGGATGGAGCCCCGCATTGGGCTCCCTGCTCAGTGGGAATCCTGCTTCTCCCTCTCTCACTCCCCTGCTTGTGTTCCCTCTCTGGCTGTGTTTCTCTCTGTCAAATAAATAAATAAAATCTTAAAAACAAACAAACAAACATAGAGGGAGGCAAACCATAGAGGCTTTTAATTCTAGGAAACAAACAGGCTTGCTGGGGGAGTAGGTAGGGGGATGGGATAATTGGGTGATGGGCATTAAGGAGGGCACTTGATGTCATAAGCACTGCATGTTAAATGCAACTGATGGATCACTAAATTCTACCCCTGGAACTGATAACACACTATACATTAACTAAATTCAATTTAAATTAAAAAAATTTAAAAATAGAATAAAAAATGGACTCTACACTCAAATGTATCATATCAAGGTAAAAAAATAAGCACATAACAAAAGACAGTCTTTATATTTACTATAATAGTTACTGTACTTTAATAGTTTATGATATATAATAAGTAACAATATAAATGATCATATATATAATAATATCATAACATGTTACATACATTTTAATAGACATAGTTTAGATAAGAATAATATGTAAAAAAGGAAAAGAAAGTGGAGTCAAAGAGAGGGTCTCAAAAGCTGGTCATATCTGAACTATGTCTTAAAAGATAAGTGGAAGTTTCATGGGAAAGTGAGCAACTAGGCAAAAGTTTGTGCAAATACTCAGAAGCATATAAAATTATGCATAACTGGAAAACTTACAAAGCTACCATATTACTCAGAGTTCCCAGAGAAAAAGAACAAATATTGTTTAGAAAGAAACTTATGAAAGATTGGTTTACATGATTATAGAGGCTGAGAAATCCCACAACCTGCCATCTGCAAGCTGAAGGCCCAGGAAAGCTGGTGGTATAGTTGCAGTCCAAACCCAAAGACCTGAGAACCAGGGAAGCTAAAGATGTGAATCTGAGTCTAAATACCTAAGAACCAGGAAGTTGGATGTTTGAAGGCAAGAGAAGATACATGCCCCAGCTTCAAGCAGAGAGAGCAAATTAGTTCTTTCTCCACCTTTTTGTTCTATTTGAGCCCTCAATAGATTGGATGATGCTCACTTACATTGGCTATCTTCAGTCTACTGATTCAGATGCTAATCTGAAATAATGCTTTACCAGCTATCTGGACATCCCTTAACCCAGTCAAACTTATTTATAAAATGAACAATCCCAGCTACATTGTAGAGTGTGTGAGAAAGGTGGCAGGGAGTAAATTTCCAAAGAATGAGTATAATAGCCACATTGTGAAGGGCCTATAAAGTGTCTGCAACAATTAATAGGCAATCTTGTTTTATAAATACTCTAAGAATTTCAGATTTGTTTTATATTTAGTGACTCAGTAGAAATTTACTTCTTACATATAACATGAGAATTATTGGAAGTAGTTCTAAATTCAGCGTTTATTTTATCCTTAGTGGATGGTTGGTCCTTGGCCTCCATTTAGCACAGAGAGCAAGAAAAGACACCTCTACAATACCAAAATACAGCTTATATATTATTAGAGGAAAAAAAAAAGTCAATGTTCCCTTTGCTTTTCTGCTGAAGGTTTCAATACTTTATGTTACCCTCAGTGTGAATTATGATTGCCACTATCCTCTGGAGCCTCCTAATGTTCCACATTCCCTTTGCTGGAGGGAATCCAGAGACTGACAAAGACCCAACCAAGGACTGATGATTACAACATTATTAGAGTGACAAATATGTAATTAAACATATACTTTCTGGCCACAATCTAAATAATATGGGGACTGTTATCAAATGCATTAGTCTTTGGGCTGTAGTTTTTTCAAGATGTACTAAATGAATTCTTAGGTGTTCATCAGCTATAACAACATGCTGGAATATAATATGTATGATGCTATTTAAAATCTGCAGATAGAGGGAAGGAGTTAAGGAGAGAAGTAGGGGGACCCTAAGTTTGTCTCATCCCTCAAATACAGCCAGATAGTTATCAAATCATTCTGAATACCTGAGAAATCAATGGAAGTCCTGAGAAAACAAATACTGCAAGTCGACAAGCAGAAAAGCAACCACCTTTGGGAAGGTAGGGGGTGGGGAGACTTGAATCCTCTGTGATACAGCTGAGGATATGGTGGCAGGGAGAGAGCCTTTTAAAGAGGATACTGCAAAGCATTATAAGAAGTGGAGTTCAAAATTGGAACTTTTAGAAGTCTGCTGTGGTGGGGGGAAGGCCTGGCTTAAAGGTGCTCAGGTGGCAAATAGGGCAGAATCCCAGGTTGTGACACTGCGATCTGAAGATCCCCTGGTTCACAGGAAGAATGCTTGGGACCTAAGTGCTGCACTGTTCCCAGGCCTAGGAACATGTAAACTGGCTGAGAACAGTGAATCTAGGTGCTGGCTTTCTGTTTCGTGTTGCCATAAACTACAAATCACAGCAAAAGGCAGAAGTGTGATGAGATCCTCCCCAAGAGAAACAGTGTGGGTCTGGTCATGGGAGTCCCTAAAAATTTGGAGTTTTGAAATTCAGTCTCATGCCTGAGATAAAAAGAAAAAAGCTCACATACAGGCAGGGTAAACACAGAGTTCTGACAGAAACCAGGGAGATAAGAGTGATTGGTTGCTCTTTTGTGAGTGCTCACTGAATAGTGGGGGGCATGAATTTTCAGTTCCGGGGCTAGATAGTGGGGTGCTGCCATATTCATCCCCTCATCAGTGCTGAAAGACTTCAGGAAACAAAACAGCACCACCTAAAGGAGTCCAGAGTGAATTACAGTGAGCCCTACCTCTATGCACTGGAGGTGCATTTCCACTAGGACAGGTCCGCCTGAGAATCAGCACAACAGGCCCCTCCTCCAGAAGACCAGCACAGACAACTTGTTCCCACCAAGTTTACTGATCATAGAGGGCTGCAAAGCATCAGTTTTAGGGGAAAATAGTATCTAGCATCCTTTTGTACTTTTATTCCTTAATTTTTTATTACAATTTCTCAGTTATTTTCTGTTTTTTCAATTCCTTTTTAGTCTTTCCTAATTTTTATTTTTATGTATACTTTATATATATTATCTTTTGTTTCCTTTCATTGTTTATTATATACATATAAATATATGTATTTTCTCCCCTTCCTTCTTCCATACTCCCTACCTCCCTTCTTCCCTCTCTCTCTCTCTTTCTTCCTTCCTTCCTCTTTTTCCTTTTCTCCTTTCTTCCTTCCTTCCTTTTTCCTTCCTTCCTTTTTCTTATTCTTGAATCTAGTTTCCTTAAACAAACAGACCAAAACACGATCAGGATCTAGTTTTTCGTTGCTGTGGTTTTGTGTCGTTGCTCTTCATGTTGTTATTATTGTTTTTCCTTTTTCTTTCTTCCTTTCTTTTCTGGACAAAATGATGAGATGGAGAAATTCACCCCATAAGAAAGAACAGGGGGTAGTACTCACAGGTAGGGATTTAATCAATATGGATGAAGATGTCTGAACTAGACTTTAAAACAACCACAATGGAGCGTCTGCCTGGGTGGCTCAGTCATTAAGCATCTGCCTTTGGCTCAGGTCATGATCCCAGAGTCCCAGGATCTACCCCTGCATCGGGCTCCCTGATCCGCAGGAAGCCTGCTTCTCCCTCTCTCGCTCCCCCTGCTTGTGTTCCCTCTCCAGCTGTGTTTCTCTTTGTCAAATAAATAAATAAAATCTTTAAAAACTAAAAATAAAACAACCATTATGAAGATTACTAGCTGGTCTTGAACAAAGCCTAGAAGACACTAGAGAATCCTTTACTGTAGAGATAAAAGAACTAAAATCTAGTCATGCCAAAATTAAAAACTCTGTAACTGAGATGTAGTTCCAAGTGGAGGGCATAAATACAAGGATGAATGAAGCAGAAGAGCAAATCAGTGAAATGAAAGATAAAATTATGGAAAATAATGAAGCTGAAAAGAGGAGGGAAAGAAAACTATTACATCATGAAGGTAGATTCAGGGAACTGAGCAATTACGTAAAGTGAAATGATATCTGTATTAGAGGAGTCCTAGAAGAAGAAGAATGGGGAAAAGGGTCAGAAGGTTTACTTGAACAAATTCTAGCTGAGAACTTCCCTAATTTGGTGAAAGAAACCGGCATTCAAGTTCAAGAGGCACAGGGAACTCCTCTCAAAGTACGCAAAAGTAAGTCAACATCATGGCATATTATGGTGAAACTGCAAATTACAAAGATAAAGAGAAAATCCTGAAAGCAGCTTGTGACAAGAGGTCATTAACCTACAAGGGTAGACATATAAGGCCAACAGCAGACCTGTCCACAGAGACATGGCAAGCCAGAAAGGACTGGCATGATACAGTCAATGTACTAAATGGGAAAAATGTACAGCCAAGAACACTTTATCCAGCAAAGCTGTCATTCAGAATAGAAGGAGAGATAGTCTACAAGACAAACATAAACTGAAGGAATTTGTTAACACTAAATCAGTCCTGCAAGAACTAATAAAGGGGACTCTGAGTGGAAAGAGAGTCCAAAAGTAACAAAGACTAGAAAAGAATAGAGACAATCTCCAGGAACAATGACTTCATAGGTAATACAATAGCACAAAATTCATATCTTTCCATAATTACTGTGACTATAAATGGACTAAATGCTCTAATCAAAAGGCATAGGGTGTCAGAATAGATTAAAAAAAAAAGACCAACTGATATGCTGCTTACAAGAGACTCATTTTAGACCCAAAGACACCTCCAGATTGAAAGTGAGGGGATGGAGAACCAACTACCATGTTAATGGACGTAAAAAAAAAAAAAAAGCTGAAGTAGCCATCCTTTATCAGACAAACTAAATTTTAAAAAAAGGACTGTAATAAGAGATAAAGAAAAACACCAAATCATAATAAGGGGTCTATACAACAAGAATATCTAACAATTGTAAATATGTATGCCCCTAATATGGGAGCAAACTATATAACCAAAAAAGGATTAATATCCAAAATATATAAAAGATTATACAACTCAACCATAACAATAAAAACAAACAACCCAATTAAAAGATAGGCAGAGGACATTTTTCCAGGGGCACTTGGGTGGCTCAGTGGGTTAAGCGACTGCCTTCGGCTCAGGTCATGATCTCGGAGACCCAGGATCAAGCCCCACATCGGGCTCCCTGCTCGGCGGCAAGTCTGCTTCTCCCTCTGTCACTCCCTTTGCTTGTGTTCCCTCTCTTGCTGTGTTTCTCTCTGTCAGATAAATAAAATATTAAAAAAAAAGATAGGCAGAGGACACTTTTCCAAAGAATACAGATAGTCAACTGACACATGAAAAGATATTCGATACCACTCATCATCTGGGAAATGCAGATCAAAACCACAATGAGATATCACCTCACACCAGTCAGAACTGCTAGTATCAAAAGGATAAGAAATAACAAGTGTTTGCAAGAATGTGGAGAAAAAGGAACCCTCATGTACTGTTGGGAATGCAAATTGGTGCAGCCACTGTGGAAAACAGTAAGGAGTTTCCAGAAAAAATTGAAAATAGGAATTGAAAATAGAATACCATATGGTCCAGTAATTCTACTAGTGCATATTTACCAAAAGAAAGCAAAAATTTCAACTTGAAAGGATATATGCACCTCTATGTTTTTGTTTTTTTTTTTTAAAGATTTTATTTATTTGACAGAGAGAAACACAGCCAGAGAGGGAACACAAGCAGGCAGAGTGAGAGAGGGAGAAGCAGGCTTCCTGCAGAGAAGGGAGCCTGATGTGGGACTCAATCCCGGGTCTCCGGGACCATAACCTGAGCCGAAGGCAGTCGCTTAACCCACTGAGCCACCCAAGCGCCCTGCACCTCTATGTTTATTGCAGCATTATTTATAATAGCCAAGATATGGAAGCTACCCACGTATCTATTGATACATGAATGGATAAAGAAAATGTTTTATATATATATAAAATTTTTTATATATTATACAATTTCATGTAATTCATTCTATAGAATTTATAATGCAATATTATACAGCCATAAAAAAGGATGGGGTTTTGCCATTTGTGACAATAGAATAAACCTAGAGGGTATTATGCTGAGTGAAGTAAATCAGGGAAAGACAATAGCACATGATTTCACTTACATGTGTAATCTAAAAAACAAAACTAATGAACAAATAAACAAACAAAAGCAGAAACAGACCCGTAAATACAGAGAACAAACTGATGGTTACCAGAGAAGAGTAGACAAAATGAGTGAAGGGGAGTGAGAGGTATATGCTTCTAGTTATAGAATGAATAAGTCATAGGTATAAAAGGTCCAACATAGAGAATATACACAATGGTATTGTAATAGTGTTTTATAGTGACAGATGGTAGCTACACTTGTGAGCACAGCATAATGTCTTGAGTTGTTGAATAACTGTGTTGTACAGCTGAAACTAATGTAACATTGTGTGTCAACTATACTTCAATTTAAAAAATCTTCAGATAACTAGTGGGTGAATAATTTAATTCCACCAAAACTGAACTATGACGTCCAGAGACCAGTGTCTGCAACTAACACATTCATATTTTCATAAGCAGGGATTTAAGTGAAGAATATAAGATTTCACCAGAATACCCTGAGAAAACACAGAACATAAAATGTTAATAATGAATATTATCTATATTATCTATGATAAGTTTAATGGTTTTCCCTGGAGATTTTTAATATAGTAGTTCATAGGTTAGTATGCCATTTCTTCTAAAGTGCATTAGGACTCTGTGATTATAATGGCTTCCGTCATATTAGGTCACTTCCTCTGAGGCCCCTGTAAAGAGCCAGATGTTCTCCTTTTCACCTGATGACTGTTTTCTTGTGTATAAATTCTCTGGAACTGATATATAGCCATCAACATAAAATGCTATTATCTGGATTTTCTCACTCGTCTATGACAAATAGAGGCCTTTTACAAATATGCATCTGTCACATCTCAGAAGCATGTAACATGCCAAATTACATGCATCTCAGAAGCATGTAACATGCCAACATGCCTTTACAATATTACATCTGTCACATCTCAGAAGCATGTAACATGCCAAATTAAAAGGAAAACCTTTGGTTCCCTATAAAGGTAGACCACACGTAATTTCCCTAGAATTTCATAGCTATTGTTTACATGGAACTTACTCTAAGCCTCTATATTAAGTGTTTCTCCTACTAGACACGATATGGTGATATTGACAAATACTATATTTGATATTCTATTTTGTAAAGACAAAAAAGATGTACTTTAGAATATTTTGATGTGTTGGTAATGATTTGTAGTCAAATCCCAGTAGCCAAATGAAATAATAAAATATACTCTTTCTATGTAATTGATGTTATATAGGACTTGATTATGTCATATCAAAACTATATTTAAGTAATAGTCTTAAGCAATACACATATTACAGGTATTATTCCTCACACAGTATCTAAGTTTTCATAATAATACTCTGTTTTGGCTATTTCTATTACCAAAAGAATCAGGGTGCTGGGGTATAGGTGAATGGCCATTCTTTATAGTAAATGACAAATGATCTTGTGATATTTTTAATATAATTATAAATGCCTACTTTTTAAAAATTGGGAGTTTGAACTAAACTATACCACAGATTTGTATTCCAGAAGATTGAGAAAGACAATGGATTACTTAGGCTTCTAGAGCACGAAAGATAACCAACAGTTGCTGAAATGGAGATCTCCTGGCTAATAATCTGATAGAGTAGTGAGTTGATTTGACATTAAAAGTATAAACTGACCTTTATTAATATTTACTATGAGGCATATCTGGCATAAGAAGGATTTTAAATGAAATATTACTTTGTAAACTTATTCCCGGAGTGTTTATAACAATAACAACAAAAATTCCTAATGTATAAGAAACACAATCTTAATCCACATTCTTTACAAAAAATTCAAATTTTAAATCATAAATTAAAAAGACAGTTTATAAATCAGTGAGTCAAATTCTCCTCTCCTCCTATTAGGCTTCCCCACCTACTTCAGTAAACTTAGGTGAGGAATTTACAGGTGAGCCTGCAGAGAGAATAAATGACTTGCTTAACTAAGAGAATGGTTTCTGGCAAAGAGCATGGCTGACTGGATGCAAATCCTAGCTTCATCACTGCTAGCTACGCAACCAACCTTTTATCAATCACTTAACCTTTTAGTGCCCCAGGTAGCTTATCTGAAAAAAGAATAATAGTAGCACCTACACACACAATTGTTTGGACGTTTTAAATCTGCTAATCTGTGTAAGGCATTTAGCATAGTGCTTGGCATACAGTAAGTGCAGAATAAGTATAATTCTAAATTCTACTGTTGCAATGAATTAGTTGTGTGCCCTTAGACAACTTATTCTAAGCATTTTGTCACATTTGTCATGATTTGTATTACACAGTTGTTTATTGTTTACAGTCTATTTTCTCTACTGGACATAATAAATGCAGGATTGCTGGAAATAGATCTGTTTTAATAATTATGATTGATTAGTAATCAATTAATCCATTAATTAATAATGATTAATATGTGATGTTTGGCATATCTTAGGTGTTAAGAATGCTTTTTCTTATAACAGAGTGTGGGAGTTATTATAATTACAGTTCTTGGTGCAATTGTTAGGAGGATTAGATAAGAGAAAGCAAGTAAAGCATTTAGTATCATGTTGTGAACTGAAAACAGCAAGTACTTCAGTGTTTGTGTTTGTTATTGTTGTTGTCACCATAAGATTACAAACTAGACGGTAGCAGAATTGCAACTGAACTAAGGTTCCCTAGCTCTGCACTGAGTACCTTGCCAATGATACCAATTAAGTATATGTAAGGCAGAAAAACTCATCCTTAATATTAGAAAGTCTATTTCACTTCTTCTGCAGCTGAGGACATTGCCTGGCAACAAGATGAGAGGAGGAGATTGTAAACGGAGCAATCAAGAGCTGATCACATCCTTCCCGTGTATGCTTTGCTTGGTCTAGACAGCATTATTCTAACAACAGAAACAAATAGACGAGGCGACCAACATTTTAAAGTAAGGAGATTTTACAAAAGATATTCAATTTTTTTAAAAAAATAGTAGGGGAGGTAGGCACACAAGGCTAGACCACCACCCTCCCCCCGCCCCACTACTGGTGCAGTGGGAACACAGAGGTGGACCTCCTTTTCTATGGGGCACTTGTCCTTCAGTTTACACGTGACCCCTAAAGGTACTGGAGTTTGGAATTCCGATTTGGGATTAAGGTGATTTAAGGCATCTGGATATCTTTGTAGTCAGCATTTTGACCTACATAAGCAATACCTTCTTTTCTCTTGCAGGAGAGACTTATTTCTGTTACCTTTTTCATCATTCCTCACCTTGTTCATGTTTTATACAGCATCTGATAGTGAGTGTCAAGAGAAATTTAAAATTATAGTTCATTTACTCTGGTTAAACATAAGGAAGGAAAAGCAATTACCAGAGTAAAATGATGGAATTAAAGATTCTTCTTGCAACCTAGTTAGGTATTTAGTGTTTGATGAGTGCTGGAAAAGATAAATACATTTTCTGAGGAGGACTGTATCAATCTGCAATCATGAATGGAAGACTCTGAACATGATTTAGATATCAAACATATGGTTTGCAAACAAAATCAATCTTTCTCTAGGCAGTAAGAGTTAGTTGACAATATACTGTACCTCTTTTTTGTTTCTAAATTAAAAAGTGCTTTTTTAGTGGTGAATAAATTTCCTGTACCGACAACAGATTTTTTTTTTCCTAAGGAATATGCTACAAGATAGATTGTGCTTTAGAAGAGACCACACAGATGGGCTATAGAAAATCTTATAAATATAATCCCATACAAACAGTGTAAATGCATTCTTCACATGAGGATAAAATGTTAATTAGTTTAGCTTAATTACAGATTTGCTACATGCTAGAAGTGTAAATTTAATGGATTGGTGATTCAATTTGATAGACCATAAAAAATAACCATGAGCATTTTTCTAGCTGTTCTGCTGACTAACATAACATGGATGCCCTGTGCATCTTTAATACAACTCTGGTTAAAAATGTGCCTCACTCCTAAAGGAGTCCATCAAATGATTAAACATATCCAACTCATGCTAACATAGGCTATGTATATCGATCTTTCTTTAAAACTAATCATCTGGTTATTTTATAATGTACCAATAAGAGGTAATTTCAGTGTAATAGAGGGTTCTCTCTGCAACAACATAAAATTCAGGAATGTTACTGTAATTTTGTCCTCAAAAAACTGAAGGGATGTGATTTTAGTAGTGGAGTGGAGTTGTTCTGTATTTCTGGTGCAGGCAGAAAAACAGGGAGAAGATACCCATCACTTCAGAAAGAGACTGAAGAGGAAACTTCTGAATCAAGAACGTCTTATCGTATTGAAATGTGTTATTCAGGACACGGCAGAATCTCTTCCTATGGTTATGAAAGATACTCGTCTGGATGATTAAGTGTCATTTTGCTGCAAGGCTGGAGGTTAGAGCAGACTTTAGGATTATATTTCAAAAGTTCTCTCTATACCACTGAGTATTCATGACTGGAGTTCACACTAATCAATACTATCACTTCCTCCTTGTCCACTTACCTCTCTCCAGTTCTTTTTTTTTTTTTTTTTTTAAAGATTTTATTTATTTATTTGACAGAGAGAAACAGAGCTAGAGAAGGAATACAAGCAGAGGGACTGAGAGAGGGAGAAACAGGCTTCCCGCCGAGCAGGAATCCCGATGTGAGACTCGATCCCCGGTCTCCAGGATCATGACCTGAGCCGAAAGCAGTCGCTCAACCAACTGAGCCACCCAGGCACCCCATACCTCTCTCCAGCTCTAACAAGCAGGCATATTCCACATCAACAAAGATTTCAGCATGTATAAAAACAAATAGGAAAGTAAGTTCAGTGCTGATATAAATTACTTGTGTTACCTTACTTGGCCAAGTCCTATTTTCATGGCTAGTCACTGATAGTTTTATGAAATTCTGTTATTAAATGATATTATGAAAGAAAACTAAAAGGTTGTGACCAAAAAATGTAACATCACCTTAGACAGAAATAAATAAATTTTTCATCTCTATTAACAAGAAACACAAGAGAAAAACGGATTAGAACTATTTCCAAAAGCAAAAGCTAAGAAAATCTAATGGCCTTACTTCAGTTTTTATCAAAGTGCCTACCAGTGTGTGTCTTTGAACTATAAAAGAGATTTATGTTTTTTTATTTGTGACTAATTGGAAAGGATTTATATTTTAATTAAATTTAAATTTTACTTGTCATTAAAGCATTTTATATTCATAAAAACATTACATGAAAAGAAGAACCCAACTCTGTTGCCCTATGTTCTTTTTTTTGCTTGAGGTAGACCATTTTTATGGGATTACTTAATTTTATTAGTCTGCTGATGAGATAATTGGGCTCCCCTCTTGTTACTTGTAGAACCTCATTAATATCCTGTTTTTTAAATATCATTAAAATTTTTTCTAAGCATAACTGATATTTTATTTGTGTAGGTATATTTTGAAAAAGACTTATGAATGTACATGTTCATTACACAGTAATTTTAAAATATGCTTTCAATACAAACATCTAAGGAGGTTGTGTCTGTAGTTTTCATTTACAAAAGAAAATACCAGGTATTTCCAATGATGGAAAAGCTAGTAGTAATAAAAAATCAAGTAAAAATAATAATCACAAAATCCATCCTTCTTGCATTTAACAGAGGTACATAGTAAATTTAGTCAAGTTAGAATGATGTATTTTAATTATTTTCCTAGGAGGTATATACGCAAGTAAGTATATCAGTCGTCTAGCAGAGTAGAACAGAGGATTTATAAAATTTTTAAGAGAGGAACTAAAATCCAGTGCAAAAGCATCTGTGATTAGTGCCTTTTCTACCCAAAGCATGAAAAAAAGGAGGCAGACTTAAATATGAACTACTAAGTATAAGACTCTTGTTAAGGAAGACAAACATGGGTGTCAGATGCTTAACTTATTCATTTCCTCATCACAACAATCTGATGAAGGAGGTATTATGTTACACATTTTAAAAAATTGAGGCATAATTGACATACAACATTGTATTAATTTCAGGCATACAACATAATGACTCAACATTTGTATACACAGCAGAATGACCACCACAATAATTTCAGTCACCACCCATCACCATAAAAAGTTACAAAATTTTTTTTTCTTGTAACGAGAACTTCTAAGACCTTTTTCTCCAGCAAATACACACTACACCACCACTGACTGTAGTCACCATGCTGCACACCACATCTCCATGGCCTATTCATTTCAGAAATGGAAGTCTACCTCCTGAACCCTTTCACCCATTTCTCCTACTTCAGCCCCATCGTTGTTCACAACCAACACTCTGTTTTCCCTGTCCATGAGTTTTATTTGTTTGGCTTTTAAGTTCCATATATAAGTGAGATCATATGATATTTATCTTTCTCTGACTTATTTCACTTATCACAACATCCTCAAGATCTATCCATTGTTGTCACAAATAGTGTTCTGTTGTATTATATCTTCTTTATCCATTACTCGACGCTTAAGTTGTTTCTGTTTCTTGGCTGTTATAAATGATGCTGTAATGAACATAGAGGTGTCTATATCTTTTCGAATTAGAGTTTCAATTTTCTTCAGCTAAATACCAAGTAGTTAAAATACTGGATCAGATGGGAGTTCTGTTTTTCATTTCTTAAGGAAACTCCATGCTGCTTTCCACAATGGCTGTACCAATTTACATTCCCACCAGCAGTTCATGAGGGTGCCCTTTCTTCTATATCCCACCAGTACTTGTTATTTCTTGTCTTTTTGACACTAGCCATTCTGACAGGCGGAAGGTGATACTTCACTGTGGTTTTTGATTTTCCTTTTCCTGATGATTAGTGATGTTGAGCATCTTTTCATGTGCCTGTTTTGCCATATATATGTCTTCTGGAAAAATAATTCCCTGCCATTTTTTTTAATCAGATTGGTTGTGTATTAGTTATTGAGGTGTATGAGTTCTTCATATATGATGGACATTAACTTCTTGTCGGATATATGATTTACAAATATTTTCTCCCATTTGGTAGGTTGCCTTTTCATTGTTTCTTTTTAAAATTAATCAGTTAATAATTAAAATCTTAATTCCAGTATAGTTAACATACAGTGTTGTATCAGTTTTGGGTTATAAAGTCTCCTTACTTCCTATACTTACTGTTTATATTCAGGTGTTTGGGGACTGGTATAGTACAAAAACTTATACAGCTAGATAATTTATTCATATTCATTTAATCATGTATTTTTTGTGTTGTTTCTCTCACTCAGCAAACTCTCACCCTTTTGACTAACAAGGAGATAGGTTAATTTCCTGACCCTAGGGGATTCTATACAGGCCCAGGATGAGAGGGGTTTCTGGGTCTCTTGAAGTCTCTGGAAGCCCAGTGAGACTAGGAAGCACAAGGTTAACTACAGGAAGCCCAGTAAGACTAGGAAGCACAAGGTTAACTACTGGCTGAGAGATCACAGGTTAGAATAGCTGCCACTTTTGCTCTGAAAGAAGGCTCTTAAGCCCTTTACTCCACTGTCTTGAATTCAGAAAAATCCATACAGTCAAGCACCATTTTAGGGGTGTTTACAGAGAGGAAGAGGTAAAAGGGACAGAGAATGAATTATTATTTTTTTATTGCTTCTATAACAAGTTAATAAATTTAGCAACTTAAAATAACACAAATGTATTATCTCATGGTTCTGAAGTGAAAATTCTAACACAAAGCTCACTGGACTTAAACCAATGTCATCAGAGCTGTGTTCCTTTTTGCAGGCTTTAGGGGAACATCCATTCTCTTGCTCATTCAAGTTACAAGCAGAATTCAGTGCTTTGTGTTTGTAGGACTGAGGTATCCATTTCCTTTCTGGCTATAAATTGAGAGTTCCAGGATTCTAGATGCTGCCAACATTCCATGGCTCTTGGGCCTTTCCTCCACCTCCAAAGCTTCAGTGGTGGGTTGGGTCTATCTCATTTTTTAGATCTTTCCCACCTTTCCTTTCATCATGTCTTTCTGAGTGATTTTTGTGTCTCCCTCTTCTTACTTACTTACTCACAAGGACCTACTTTTAAAGGCCCAGATCATTTTACCTTTGAGTCATGTGGATATTAGAATTTAAACTCCATATTTTAAGATCTGTAACCTTAATTTTGTCTGGAAAGATCCTTTTACCAGGTAATATGACATAGTTACAGGTTCCAGGGATGAGGGCCTGGACATCTTTGAGGACTGCCTACCACTAGGATATTTTACCTTAAAATAGCTTAAATTATTATATAGGACTATGGTTATGATATTCTACTAAGCTTGCTTTTTCCTTATGTGTCCCCAACATAAGGGTGGTCATGAAGCAAATTGATTATCTCCTCTGAAAAATACAAAGTGATAAAGCCCACTTCTCTGTTTATTTGAATCAACATCTAAATTGTGATTCAATTACTTAAAACAGAAATAGTTTTCAAACAGATTTATCTTGAGCATTATGGGCCTCCAAATTCTGTGCTCTACTACCACTGAAAAACAATTCTAATTTTAAAAGGGCAAGATGACTTTAAACAAAAGTATATAACAGAAATGATTATTTCTCACAGTACCATAAATATAGGCATTATTTTACTATAAATCTTACTGCCATGAGACCAACCCAGGCACCTTCAGCCTTAGGCAAGACAAAGGCCTTTCAGAGGTTCTGGACAATGTTTTTTTTTTTTTTTTTTTCTGGACATGTTTTGAGAAACAATACTGCAGACTGATAGAAGCATAGCAAATCCCCAAGGGACACATTCTGCTTTGACGGTTGTTATTTCAGGTCTTCCAAAGCTGGTTGAGGCTTTAGGGTTGTTCTGTTGATCAACTGCCAAAAGAGTAGCTGGCTCCACAGAATTCCTTATGATCCTCACATTTTTATTATTTGTCAGTATTTTGTCATTTAGACATCTGTTTGAAAGTTTCAAATAATGCAGTTCCCAGACTAAAGGACCCCCTCTTTAGATCCTCTAGACTAAATACACATATTGTTATACTAAGACCTGATCATAATATCCCATTTCAAATTCCAAGCAGTGAAACTGGACTAAAAGAGATAAGTCCATTAGTGATATCATGGAGATCATTTCAATGATAAGTATCCAATAGGCCCAGGAACCGAGACCTTGTCTGAACATCCAACCAATAACCACACATTAATGGGGAAGTAAGATTGGTGGAGGCCTGGGGGAGCCTAGTCAGTGGAGATTTTTGCATCTGGGCATCATGGCTTTGCCCCTGTGTGCACTTGTGTTTTTAGTTCTTCATCTTTGTATTTTACTTTTCTTAATGTTGTTTTACAACTGTGTACTCTCTAGGAAACTGGTCAGAATTTATAGGCATTATTGAACATATTATTTTTTTCTATTTTTATTTCTTTTTCAAAGTTTTTATTTCAATTCCAGTTAGTTAACATACAGTGTAGTATTAATTTCAGGTGTACAATATAGTGATTTAACACTTCCATACAATACCTGGTGCATATCACAGCAAATATACTCTTTAATCTCCTTCATCTATTTTACCCATATCCCCACACACCTCCCTTCTGATAAACATCAGTCTGTTCTCTATACTTAAGAATCTCTTTCTTGGGGGCACCTGGGTGGCTCAGAGAGTTAAGCCTCTGCCTTCAGCTCAGGTCATGATCTCAGGGTCCCACATCAGGCTCTCTGCTCAGTGGGGAGCCTGCTTCCCCCTCTCTCTGCCTATTTGTGATCTCTCTCTCTCTGTCAAATAAATAAATGAAATATTTTTAAAAAGAATCTCTTTCTTGTTCCTCTCTCTTTCTCTCTTCTTTCCCTTTCCTCACTTGCTTTGTTTCTTAAATTCCACATATGAATGAAATCAGATGGTATTTGTCTTTCTCTAACTAACTTATTTTGCTTATTATAATACTCTCTATAATACAATACATCCATGTCATTGCAAATGGAAAGATTTTTCTTTTTTATGGCTCAGTAATATTCCACTGTACACATATGCCACATCTTCTTTATCCAGTCATCAGTGGATGGACATGTGGGCTGCTTCCATAATTTGGCTATTGTACATAACACTGCTATAAGCATGGGGGCACTAGTGTTACTTTGCATTAGGATTTTAGTATTCTTGGGGTAAATACCTAGCAGTACAATTGCTAGATTGTAAAATAGTTCTATTTTTAATTTTGAGGACCCTCCATACTGTTTGTTTTCCAGAGTGGCTGCACCAGTTTGTATTCCCACTAACAGTGTAAGAGGATTTCCCTTTCTCCATATCCTTGAAAAGACCTATTGTTTCTCATGTTGTTGATTTTAGCCATTCTGACAGGTATAAGGTAATATCTCATTGTAGTTTTGGTTGGCATTTCCCTGGTGTTGAGCATCTTTTCACATGTCTCTTTCCCATCTATATGTCTTCTTTCGAAAGATGTCTATTCATGAATTCTACCCATTTTTAATTGGATTATTCATTTTTATAAGTTCTTTATATATTTTGGATATTAAACCTTTATCAAATATGTCATCTGCAAATATCTCCTTCTACCCCACAGGTTACCTTTTAGTTTTGTTGAAAGCATTCTCTTTTGCTGTGCTGAGGCTTTTTATTTTAATGAAGTCCCAATAGTTTATTTTTGCTTTTAATTTCCTTGCCTCAGGAGATATACCTGAAAAGAAGTTGCTACAGTTGATGTCAAAGAGGTTACTGTCTGTGTTCTCCTCTAGGATTTGGAATGCAGAACTACCCTAAAAGGGTAGTACCTAGCAATACAGGCCTGCCTAAGAAGCAAGAAAAATCTCAGATAAGTAGCTTAACCTTGCATCTAAAGGGACTAGGAAAAAGGAAGCCTCAAGCCAGCAGAAGAAAGGAAATAATTAAGATTAGGGCAGATATAAGTGATATAGAAACTAAAAAACCCCAAAACAAAAAACCAAAAACAAAACAGTAGAACAGATCAAAGAAACCAAGAGCTGGTCCTTTGAAAAAAATCAATAAATTGATACATTTCTAGCCAGACATCAAAAAGAAAGAGAAAGGATCCAAATAAATAAAATCATAAATGAGAGAGGAGACATAACAACTAACACCACAGAAATACAAAGAAGTATGAAAGAATATTATGAAAAGCTATATGCCAACAAATTGGATAAGCTAGAAGAGATGGATTAATTCCTACAAACATATAAATGACCAACACTAAGACAGGAAGAAATAGAGAACTTGAACAGACCAATAATCAACAAAGAAATTGAATCAATAATTAAAAAAACTCCCCCAAAACAAAAGTCCAGAATCAGATAGCTTCACAAATGAACTCCAGCAAATATTTTTAAAATTTATTTATTTTTATTGTTACTTAAATTTTTTTTCAGTGTTCCAAGATTCATTCCCCATTCCCCACACCCAGTGCTCTATGCAATAGGTGCCCTCAGTACCCACCACCAGGCTCTCCGATACCCCCACCCCCTTCCCTCCAAGTCCCTCAGTTTGTTTCTGTGTCCAAAGTTTCTCTTATTTTGTTTATCTCCCTGAATTACCCTACTCCCCATTTACTTTCTTTCTTCTACTGGCTTCTATATTACCCCTTATGCACTGCACGTAAGTGAAACCATGCGATACTTGACTTTCTCTACTTGGTTTATTTCACTCAGCATAATCTCTTCCAATCCAGTCCACGTTGCTACAAAAGTTGGATATTCATCCTTTCTGATGGAGGCGTAGTATTCCATTGTATATATGTACTACATCTTCTTTATCCATTCGTCTGTTGATGGGCACCTTGGCTCTTTCCACAGTTTGGTGATTGTGGCCATTGCTGTGATGAACATTGGGGTACATATGGCCCTTCTTTTCACTACATCTGTATCTCTGGGGTAAATGCCCAGTAGTGCAATTGCAGGGTCATAGGGTAGCTCTATTTTTAATTTTTTAAGGAATCTCTACACTGTTTTCCAAAGCGGCTGCACCAGCTTGCATTCCCACCAACAGTGTAAGAGAATTCCCCTTTCTCCGCAGCCTCTCCAACACTTGTTGTTTCCTGTCTTGTTAATTTTGGGCATTCTGACTGGTGTAAGGTGGTATCTCAGTGCGGTTTTGATTTGAATTTCCCTGATAGCTAGTGACGCTGAACATTTTTTTCATGTGTCTGTTAGCCATTTGTATATCTTTTAGGGAGAAGTGCCTCTTCATGTCTCTTGCCCATTTTTTGATGTGTTCATCTTCTTTTTGGATGTTGAGTTTGAGTAGTTCTTTATAGATCTTGGATACCAGCCCTTTGTCTGTAGTGTCATTTGCAAATATCTTCTCCCATTCTGTGGGTTGCCTCTTTGTTTTGTTGACTGTTTCCTTTGCTGTACACAAGCTTTTTATTTTGATGAAATCCCAGAAGTTCATTTTTGCTTTTGCTCCTTTGCCTTTGGAGACGCATCTTGAAAGAAGTTGTGGTGGCCGATGTCAAAGAGGTTACTGCCTATGTTCTTTTCCAGGATTTTGATGGATTCCTGCCTCACGTTGAGGTCTTTCACCCATTTCGAGTTTGCCTTTGTGTATGATGTAAGAGAATGGTCTAGTTCTATTATTCTGTATGTAGCTGTCCAATTTTCCCAGCACCATTTATTGAAGAGATGGTCCTTTTTCCACTGGATATTTTTTCCTGCTTTGTCAAAGATGATTTGACCATAGATTTGTGGGTCCATATCTGGACTCTCTACTCTGTTCCACTGGTCTATTTCTCTGTTTTTGTGCCAGTACCATGCTGTCTTGGTAGTTTCGTTGATGCGTTCTACTGTATCTCTAGTTGCTGATTCATTCATCTCTGCTCTAATCCTAATTATTTCCTGTCTTGTGTGAGGGGTTGGTTTCACTTTTTGTTTTTTTCCAGTTCCTTAAGGTGTAATGAGAGTTAGTGTATTTGGGACTTTTCAACTTTTTTGAGTGAGTCTTGGATGGCTATGAATTTCCCCCTTAGGACTGCCTTTGCTGTATGCAATAGGTTTTAGATCGATGTATCTTCATTGTCATTGATTTCCACGAAGTGTTTCAGTTATTCTTTGATTTTCTGGTTGATCCACAGATTCTTGAGCAGGATCGTCTTTAGTTTCCAAGTGTTTGATTTTCTTCTTAACTTTTATGGTGGTTGAGTTCCAGTTTCACGGCATTGTGGTCAGAGAATATGCAGGGAATAATTTCAATCTTCTGGTATAGGTTGAGCCCTGATTTGTGACCTAGTATGTGGTCTATTCTGGAGAAAGTTCCATGTGCACTCGAGAAGAATGAGTATTCTACTGTTTTAGGGTGGAATGTTCTGAATATATCTATGTGATCCATCTGGTCCAATATGTCATTCAAGGCTCTTGTTTCTTTGTTGATTTTCTGTTTAGATGATCTGTCCATTGCTGAGAGTGGTGTGTTAAGATCTCCTACAATTAATGTATTCATATCAATATGATTCTTTATTTTGCTTAACAGTTGGCTTATGTAATTGGCTGCTCCCATGTTGGGGGCATAAATATTTACAATTGTTAGATCTTCTTGGTGTATGGACCCTTTGAGATTGATGTAGTGTCCTTCTGTGTCTCTGACTACAGTCTTTAGATGAAAATCTAATTTGTCCTATATTAGAATCGCTATCCCAGCTTTCTTTTGAGGTCCATTGGCATGAAAGATGGTTCTCCATCCCCTCACTTTCAATCTGGAAGTGTCTTTAGATTCAAGATGAGTCTCTTGTAAACAGCATATGGATGGGTCCTGTCGTTTTATCCAGTCTGCAACCCTGTGTGCCTTTTTATTGGAGCATTTAGGCCATTCACATTGAGAATGATTATTGATACGTTTGTATTGACATCATGTTGGCTGTGAAGTTCATGTTTCTATAGATTACCTCTGTAAATTTCTGTTCTGTGTCACTCTTGGGTTCTCTTTTATAGAACCCCTCTTAGTATTTCTTGGCTTGGTCGTTGCATAAGCTTTTAGCCCTGGTGTTCCTGGAAGCTCTTTATTTCTCCTTCCATTCTGAAAGTTGACCTTGCTGGATACATTATCCTTGATTGCATATTTTTGTCATGTAATTTCCTGAACATGTCTTGCCAGCCCTTTCTGGCTTGCCAGGTTTCTGTGGATAGGTCTGACATTATTCTGGTGGTCCTCCCTCTATATGTAAGGGATCACTTCCCCTAGCTGCCCTTAAGACATTCTTTTGTTTTATGATTCATGAATTTCACACTTATGTGCCTGGAGTTTTTTCTGGCCTCATTGAACTCGGGGTGTGTCCTCTCTGCCTCTAGGACATGAACATTTGTTTCATTCCCCATATTTGGGAAATTTTCATCCATGATTTGTTCAACAATATTTTCTAGGCTTCTCTCTCTCTCAACTCCTTCGGGGATTCCAATAATTCTGATATTGGAACATTTCATGGCATCATTTATTTCCTTTATTCTGTTTTCATGGGATTTTAGCTGTTTGCTCCAAGACTTCTCTTGCTCCTCCTTCTTAATCCATCTGTCTTCTAAATCACTGATACAATCTTCAGCTTCACTTACTCTAGCTGTTAGCATATTTACATTAGATTGCATCTCATTAATAGCCTTTCTAACCTCAGCTTTCACTTCTGTTATTATGGCTTCCATTTTGAGACTAATGTTCTTTTCCAAATTAGCCATTGCTTGGATGATTACTGCCCTGAATTCCATTTCTGTCATATTGTTTATGTTCATTTTCAGTAATTCTGTGACCAGGGTTGTAGTCTCAGGGTTCTTCTTCTGTTGGATGTTCCTCCTCCGAGTCATTGTGGTGAGGAGTGGTTGAGGGGTGTATAGCTAAATATATCAGCCACTATCCAAGTGAATTGGTCGCTGGAAGGTTTTGGAGCAATCAGAATTCACCACCGAAAAGGAAGAAGAAAGAAAAAAGAAAAAGGAAGAAAGGAAGCAAGAAAAGAACCCTCTGCCAGAGTGGGGCCCAGTGGTAGGATTTATATGGTACAAAACTACTACAGGGTAAAGAAAAGGGCTATCAAGGGTAAATGAAGAGATCAAAAAGCGAAGCCTAATTTGGATGACCCCCGATACCAGTATTTATATAATACAAAAGCAAAAACAATTACACAGAAACACTGACAGACTAGTGGGAAGGTGAGGGCAGACACTCCTTTTGGGCAAGGAAAGTGTTTCAGATCCTCTCGAGTTTGTCTTGTTATTATTGTTGGACGAGCCCACTTTCTAAAGATATAGGGAGATTAGAACTGGTTGTATATAGGGGTAGTATTTAATAGGGATGTAGGATTACCTTGAAGCTTATAACTATATGTATATGTAAAATAAAAAATAAAGGAAAGAAAAGAGAACGGGAAAAACAGATAAAACAAACAAGGAAACAAGAGGCAACAACAACAACAACAGAAAATACAGGAATGTGTTTGAAAAAACTTCAAGGTAAATAATTGTTATGGAGTGTTGTATTGAGTATCATGTTGTGACATAAAGTGGGTTAAAAATTAAAAGAACAAAAACCGTGAGAATGATTTTTTAAGTTTAAAACGGAAACTTTAAAGTAAAAATATAAAAAAGTTAAAAAAAAGCAAATAAGGTGGAAAACTGTCTCAATAAGGTGTAGGGCTTTTGGTACTTGTAGTCAGTACCAGGAGTTTAATAAATTGCCTTTCCCCCCCATGTTGGGGTTTTACAGTTTGGGTGTTGTCCTCCTGTGCTTCTGGCTTGCCTTCTGTGGGCGGAGACTGCTGCGCTGTTTTCAGTGCCTTCTATCTGGGCTGCGTCTCTCCGCCCCCTTGCTAGAGACTGGTCTCCATGGTAGCCAGGTTGTCAGGGTACAGTTCTCTGGGGGGGGGGGGTGTTGTTCTTTTACGGCCTTTTTCAGCTGCTGAGGAAGTCAGCGCCCAGACCTCCTTCCCAGAGAGAGCCCTACACAGAGAGAGGCCCTAAACAGCCTCCCCCTTGGCAGCCTGTCACAGCCAGGCAGGCAAAGATGCTGGATTGATTTCTGTCCAAAGCCCCCGCTTGTCGTTTCACTCCCGCACCTTGAAACCACAACTGATTTGGGGTCGCGCGACCTTGTCTGTGTCTCGGGAGTTTGTGTGACCCCCAGGCAGGAGGGACTGAGGACCCGCGGCCCTGCACATCCTGTGCAAGTCTGCAAAATTGCCTTCCCTGGGGGGTCCGTGCCTGGCCCACGGGGTGGAGAGAAGCAGGAGAGAAAAGCAGCGGAGGAATGGGGAGAGAAAGAAAAAAGAAAAAGAAAGAAAGAAAGCGGTGGAAAAATTGACTCCGCGCTGCCGGCTCTGCTGTGTTCCCGGTTCTGTCTCACCCCGAATCAGATCATAATCTGCTGTTGTTCCCGAATACAGAGCACTTTTGTGCTGGGGTATTTGCTTCCAATGGTTCAGCTCTGCGGGCTTCCTCCCCCATGCCCCTTGTCTCTGGGGGTAATCCTCCGATCACTCTCACTTGTTCTACCTCTTTGCAGATGGTCCTTGTCCCCCGTGGTGATCCATAAGTGTGAAATATCACATTTCAGGCTGATTTCATGGGTGCTCACAGTGTTCCTGTAGTGTTTTTTGCAGGAATTGAGCTCACTTCAGGGAACTCCCCGAAATGCGGTCACCTGGCCTTCTGCCATCTTCCTGGACCCCAACCAGCAATCATTTAAGGAAGAGTTAATAACTATTCTCAAACTATTCCAAAAAATAGAAAAGGAATGAAAACCTTCAAATTCATTCTATGAGACCAACATTACCCTGATACCAAAACCAGATAGACACACCACTAAAAAAGAGAATTGCAGACCAATATCCCTGATGAACAAGGATGCAAAAGTTCTCAATAAAATATTAGCAAACCAAATCTAAAAATACATTAAAAAAATCATTCACTATGATCAAGTGGGATTCCTGGCTTGCAGAGGTGGCTCAATATTTGCGAATCAATGTGATATACCATATTAATGAAAGAAAGGATAAGAAACATATGATCCCCTCAATAGATTCAGAAAAAGCATTTGGCAGAGTACAACATCCATTCGTGACAAAAACCATCAACAGAGTAGATTTAGAGGGAACATACCTCAAAATAATTAAGACCATATATGAAAAACCCACAGCTAACATCATCCACAATGGGGAAAAACTGAGAGCTTCTTCTCTATGGTCAAGACGTCCACTCTCACCACTGTTACTGAACATTTTATATGCTTTTATGTGTCAGAATCATATTTAAATTTCTGTGCAAAGAAAACAGATTGAACTCAGTTAAGGGAAGAGAGTAAGACAGGAGGAAGGATCAGGGGAAATAGCACATAATAACCAAAACTCCAGATGCTCTACTTACAAGTATTTTCAGCACAATGGAACTGAAACCATGAACTTAAACCCAGCTCTGAGTTGGGTAAACAAGGGGCATGACCCATTGAGTATAAGTAAAAGTGAGGCTAAGGGGGAGTGGTGGTGGCTAAGAGCTAGGAGAAACCGACTGACCTCAATCAAATAGCTCCAAGTTCAGATTTTCTTCAACCTGACAATACAGCTCTCAGAATGGGAAACATTGCCTTAATTCACAATTTCAATAACACAGGAAGTCATTATACAAATTTTCCTATAGGGTCAATACCTCAGAGGTTGACTTCAAACTATAAAGAATTTTAAACTCCTTTTGCAGGCTTCAAGTGCTCTATACCTACATATGTTATGCCATATATACTTGACTACACAGGTACAATTTGTACATAATTCCATTCCCAAAAGGCACGGAGGAGGCAATGCATCTTATACTCAATTGCCACCAAAGAGCACAAAGATGAATGTTTAAGTCCAGACACATCCCCCTAAATTTTCAAAGCCTGGCTTGCGGTCTCAGCCCCCTGACTCCCATTCTCTGTAATGGAAGTCAGGTGGCAAAACCTTAATGCAAACTCTTTGGAAATCCAGAAGACAGTATAATGATGTTCTTTGTTTTTGCTATGGAAACATTTATATGGGACACAGGTTCAACTGTCCATGAAATGATGCACTAATCTCCAGAGTTCACAATGTAATTTGGAGTATATTTTCTTCTCCATGTGCATGCAATTGTGAAGGTAATTGCCACCCTGAAGGTAAAGAATGCTGAATGTCCCCCCCACAAAACACACAGCTACATGCTGAACTATCTCAGAGCCAGATATTCCTTTCATGCATCCAAAGAATAAGTCTAGGGAACTAGTTTGCATCTTCACTTTTTGCATGTGATCTTTCTGGAGAATATCTGCTCTTTTTTTGACAAGGTTTGTAGGTTTGCATAAGCTAGTGTGTCATGAATAAACAACTTCACTTTCTGGCCTGAAGAATATCATTAATTTAATATGATAAATCAGGAAACAATTACCTTGCCTCTCAAATTTATATATTCTATATGGTTCCACTGATATTGAAAATCTGAAAATTAAACCATCTTAAGAATAAAAGGATGGACCTTAGATTTATTAAGAATTTATCCAATACAACATCAGCCCCACAACAGTTCTTAGATTAAACTGAGACCATGTGTCAAGGAGCCCTACATTACATTCAGGAAGTAAAAGCACCATCTTAGTTTGTGTAAACTATTTTTAGAAATTAAAGTTATCTAATTTTGGGTAATGTAATGGGTAAAAAAAGGAGGAGCAATCTATATTTTCAATGACTCCATCATATGATTATATTACTTTATTGCAAAAAAACCCTCATAATAATTTCTTAAAATGATTGTACCTACTTACTGTAATAAGAAATCCACTAAAACTTAACTGTTTTATACAGCCTTGCACTTGGGGACACAGTTTTATGTGTATTTAAGGTTGTAAAGTATCACCCTCTTTCTCTTCTGAACTTGAGCGGGCCCTTCTCAAGAGATATAAAATCAGTTTAAGACATACTTTGCTTCCCTTGTAGCATCTAGCACCAAGTAGAGTTCATTATAGGAGCTCAACAAATGCTTGTACATGTATTGATCGATTGCCAGCATTCTGTTTTGTGACTCCTTTTAATATTTCAGATGCTGAAAGGTCATTATCATAATCATCATAAACATCATTTATCTGTTCATGACACTGTTCTGTGTGCTACTTAAAATTTAACAGCGAGTTCTAAAAGTAGAAGAATAACTGAATGGATATTGACTGGCATACTCATCAGGAAAGATGGCACATGGTGTTGAAGGATTCACTTAGACATTTTAAATTAACTTTACTGAATTTATATATAACTCAGTTCTTACCAAAAATAATTTGAAGCATTTTTATGGCAAAATAATGATAATATTATAATATAAAAATATGATAGCTGAACAAGGTAAGAAACATAAAATGATGACAGAGTGAGAATTTGGCTGTGAGTTTCTCTGTAGCCCTGGCGAGGAGAGAGCTACACTAGGCCAGCCATTTTTTCAACCTCATTTTGACATTCGGGACTGAACAATATTATGATGTAGAGGGTTGTTGTGTGAATTGTTGGATACTTTTAACCACTCGATGCCTGTGGTAGCTCCCTGTCTCCCCTCCTGTGACAGCCAAAAATGTCTACAGATACCGCCTCCCCTTAGCTTTCTTTGTAAGGATGTAAGAGTCATGACCCAGATCTTTGGAGGTTGGGGTGTAGGGGAGAGACATGATTATTTCCTGACAATAATTTCTAAAAAAGATTTTAATAAAACATGAGTGATTTGATCTATAGTGTTCTCAATAATAATAGCTAATACTGAGACCTTACTATAAGCCAGCTACTGAAATAAACACCATACGCACATGACCTCAGTTTCTCCCATGAGATCAGTGGTATTGTGATCCTCACTTTATAGCCAAATAAACAGGCTCAGAGAGATGAAGCAATTCACCGACAGTCATACAATAAGTGGCACAGTTAGGATTCAAACCCAAGTAGTCATCTCAGCTGAGAGCCACCACTCCAAGTTATCATTGACAGTCTCATAAAAAGGTGAAGCAATGTCACACTGCTGTTTTTGACAGCTTTTCTATAAAAGTAGAGGACATGGAATCAAAGCACAAACTAGGGAAAGCAATTAACAACTTTTCCAGAGGCTTTCTGAAGCACCCACGGTCTGCAGAAGCAGCTGAGTGACAGCTGTTCATATTGTATACTGGTCACAATTGTGATGATGCTTAGAGTTAACAGCAATGTTGCTAAATGAACCTTCTTCACATGATGTATTTATTTGTCAAAATCTGAGTAATGATGGGACTTCTTATTTGAAATATCCTGGCACTTAATCTTCCTTTCTTTATCGAGTTCACTAATATGTTGTATCAGAGGGTGGAATAAGAGGGAAGCTGGAAAAGACTCAGAATTATACTAATCCAGGAGGGAAGGTAGTACTGAAACCTATAGCTGAGTCACTTTGAACAACTAGTTAACCTCTCCAATCCTTATTTGAAAATGAGTGAATCAGTATTATACATATCATTTTTATAATATAAATGTATAGTACTTACTTATAATGTAATGAGAAATACACAGGTATTTACAAAATATTTATTAAAATGTTAAGTTGTGACAATGCTTGCAACAATACTAACATTTTTTTTTTTAATAAATGTTACTTGCTATATTTGCTCTGAGAAACTTTTGGAACTTAATATAATATGACAAAAGCATTAGTAATACTGGAGAATCCCAGTGCCATATTTTCCCCCCAAGAAAACATTTCCTGAGGTAGACATAAGCTGAGTTTTGTTGACTTATTAACTATCATTCCTGGTAGCAAATTTCCCTTGGCACTACTTTATCAGAATATGGACTCTTCCCCTCCCATATAGGCCCACAACATACACTTTCATTTTGTTCTTAATTATTAAGTTCTTGAACAGAATCAAATTATTACTCAAAAAGTAGAGATATTTATGCTGTCAAATACATTTCCAATTTTTGACTGATTGGTAATTAGTTCCCTTCCTTAGCAATTAATTTTTTTGTAAGTTAGTGGATTATGAAATCCACCCAAAGGTTCTTACTAAGCCATCAGTTCTAAACTGAATCAAGCATAAACTTATATATTTTGGAGCATATTTTAAATGTGACATTATTTCAAATGTCACAAAGGTTAAGTATTTAACCCAACTCAGCACATATTTTTTAGTACCTCTATAAGCAAAATAGGAAATGTAAGATATACATAAAACTCAGTTTAGCTCAAAAAGCTTACAATTGTTTGTGTAGACAAGATACATGCGACAGGCTTGGAACATGCCATAAGAATTCAGAGAAGGGGGAGCAAGAATAAGCTGGAAACATTGTGAGAGGTACACTTGGTAACACATACCCTTTTTAAAAATTTTAAGCAGTACACATACACACAATTATGCAGTATTTTATACCACATACACCTGACACATGTACACTCAATTTGTATATATTATTTTTCTTTGTTTCACAAAAAATGAAATTATTTTATAAATTTATTTTTCATGGGTATACACCTATACCAGTGTATTTATATCTTTTTCATCATTTAAAAAATGTAAATAATATTATATAATATGAACTTGCCATAATCTAAATATTCTCCATTGATGGCCATTTAAGTGGGCTTTCAAATTTCTCCTCCTATGGAGCACCTGAGTGGCCCAGTGGGTTAAGCCTCTGCCTTTGATTCAGGTCATAACCCCAGGGTCCTGAGCCCCATGTTGAGTCCCACATTGAGCCCCACATTAAGCCCCAACATCGAGCCCCACATTGAGTCCCACATTGAGCCCCGCATCTGGCTCTCTATGCAGGGGAGCCTGCTTCTGCCTCTCTGCCTACTTGTGATCTCTCTGTCAAATAAATAAACTTAAAAAAAATTTATCTTGGGGTGCCTGGGTGGCTCAGTTGGTTAAGCGACTGCCTTCGGCTCAGGTCATGATCCTGGAGACCTGGGATCGAGCCCCACATTGGGCTCCCTGCTCGGCGGGAAGTCTGCTTCTCCCTCTCTCACTCCCCCTGCTTGTGTTCCCTCTCTGGCTGTGTTTCTCTCTGTCAAATAAATAAAATCTTCAAAAAAAATTTTATCCTCCTATGAAGAAGGCTGCAAAGAACATTCTTGCTTTCTTATGCAAGAAATTCTGTAGGACACAGTTCTAAAGAGGAATTCTGGGGACAAATGGTATGCATATTTAAAAAGCACTACTGTATTTACAAAATTCATCTCTGGTAAGCTGCCCTTATTTACAGTCCTATGGAGATGGAGCTCTTTTCCTTACACTTGCATTATATTGGTCTCCTTTATTTTTTTGCCAATCTAATATGCGAAAAATAGTATTTATTCTTTAAAGAATCAGATTTTTAAACTTTGAATGACAGGTAAGAAAGTAAAGCCCGAAAAATTCCTTCAGGAAACTATTATTCTAATATGACAAAGTTAATCAAGGTAGTAAGGAGTTAGATAGACTATTTTGAAGCACAACATTCAAAATAGACTTGCTACATGTTAGGAATAAGTGTGTGAGAGAATGACATGCCCATGAAAATAAAGCAAAAACTTGCCAATATTTGAACAGAAAAAGCACTCTTAAAAATCAATCTCCCTGAAAAAGGGACTCAGGTCTTTTGCCTGATTTTATCTTTCTCCTTAGGGATTTTCCTATTCTGATTCCTGCTTTTACCATCATACTTTTTCTCTAGGGAGATACTTTGTACTTTGGGCTCAAAGATATACCCAAGTAGAATTACTATCTGTTGGTCAAGTTACAGGGGATAGGAACAATTCATTTGAGAGGAAATGCAGATATGAGATCTAAGTTAGGGGAGAGCAGTGGGAATAAAGAGGAGGGGAGGGATTCTAGAGGGCTCTGAGGACTGAGGATGTGTAATAAAAATGACTTGTTGGCTATTGAGCATGCTAGGAATGTCTTAGTGAAGGCTGCTCGATGAAGTGGCCAGAACAGTCTTATTGAGATGAAAACTACAATAGGAAGAGGATGTCTAACAGAAGATGATTCAATTTGAGGCATGTCTGGGTTGAGATGCTGCTGGTTCTGGAACATCTACAAGATGACATTTTGGAAATTCTCCTCTACATTCCAGGAAATCAGTCATATTGAAGTAATGTCTGAAGTTATTTACCTGAATGTAGACATCAAGAGCAAGAGAACATGACCAAGGGCAAAGCATTTGGAAATGTCTCCCATTAATGGGTAGGAAGAGAAGGAAGAGCATAGTGAGAAAGATCATCAGGAAAAGGGAGTCCCAAGGAGTACTGGGAAGATGAATTTTCTCTTTTCTTTTTTTTTTTTTCAGCTTTATTGAGATATAATTGACAACTAAAAATTATGTATATTTAAGGTGTATAACTTAATGTTTTTTAATTGAAATACAGTTGATATGCAATATTATATTAGGTGTAAAGCATGGTGATTCAACAAAATATACATTATGAAATGCTAATCACAGTATAATACTTAATGTTTTGATACATGCGTATCTTTTGAAATCACTACAATCAAGTTAATTAATATATTCATCATCCCACATAGTATTTTGTTCTTTCTTTCTTCCTTTTGTGTGTTTCTGTATATGTGTGTGGTGAATCTTTGCATTCCCACCAGCTGGTATGAGGGCCCCAATTTGTCCATATTCCTGCTTACACTTGTTATTATCTGTATTTTTATTATAGCTGTCTTAGTGGGTGTGAAGTAGTATCTCATTGTAGTTTTGATTTGCTAGTTTCTTCCTTTGTAGAAATGCCGATTCAAATTGCCTTTTAGGGGTGCCTGAATGACTCAGTTGGTTAAAGATCTGCCCCTTGATTTTGGCTCAGGTCATGATCTCAGGGTCATGAGATCGAGTCCTACCTCATGTTCCATGCTCAGGGCAGAGTCTGCTTGGGACTCTCTCTCCTTCTCCCTCTGCCCCTGCCCCCTGTTCACACACATACTCTCTCAAATAAATAAACAAATCTTTAAAAATTGCCTATTAAAATCCTTTGTCCACTTCTAAATTGGATTATTTATCTTTTTATTGTTGAGTTGTAAGTATTCTTTATGTATTCTATATATAAGCTCCTTATTGGATATATGATTTGCAAATATTTTCTCCCGGTCTGTGGATTGTGTTTCCATTTCCCTGATGATGTTTTTTTTTTTTGAAGAACAGATGTTTTTAATTTTGTAAATTCCATTTTATCTATTTTTCTTTTTTCTCTTTTTTTTGCTTATTTGTTTTCTTATCTAAGAAGTTGTTGCATAACTTAAAATTGTGAAACCTGACTCTATTATTTTCTTCATAGGGTTTTATAATTTTAGCTCTTACATTTAGATCTATGATCTATTTTTTAAAAAAAATTATTTATTTATTTGACATAGAGAAACACAGCTAGGGAGGGAACACAAGCAGAGGGACTGAGAGAGGGAGAAGCAGGCTTCTCGCCGAGCAGGAATCCTGATGTGGGACTTGATCCCGGGTCTCCAGGATCATGACCTGAGCCGAAAGCAGCTGCTTAACCAACTGAGCCACCCAGGCGCCCCGATCTATGATCTATTTTAAGTTAATTTCTGAGTATAGTCTAAGCAAGCCGTCCAACATCATTCTTTTGTCTAGGGATATCCAATTGTCCCAGCACCATTTGTTGAAAAGATTATTTTTTCTCTATAAAATTGTCTTGGATCCTATTTGGTTTTTGATATTCTATGTACGTTTCCAATCTCTTTTTTATTTTGTTATGGTGTCATTTCTGAACAGAAACTTCATATTTATGTAATCAAAACCATTAATACTCTAGTTTATCATATTAGTTTGCTTCAAAGAAGTTATTTCCATCTCTCAGATTACAAAAACATGTTTTTATAATTTATAGCTCCATAATTTTATTTTTTACATTACATCTTTAGTCTATCTGAAATATGCCTTATGGGTGGTATAAGTTGTATATCCACTGTTATTTTCTCCATATGGTAAGGCAGTTATGAAACAATTCATTCTTTTATCACTGGGAGATATGACCTCTCTTGTTCAAGTTTCTAATCAAAAGCTGGGTAAATTTAGAAAGTTGTGCCAAACTCAAATAATAGAGAACATAGATTTTTCAGGACAAGATAGATAAACACTTACAGTGGTGTTCACTGAGAAAGTTTTTTTATAAAGGGTGCTTAGCTAAGAGAATTGTTTAGATCAAAGTCAGTTTGGACATTGGTGTTTTTCTCCCCTGAATTACCAAGCAATACTATAATGATTGAAGTAATAATTCACCCAATTTTATTGAGGGCATCCCTCAAAGCCCATAGTTCATGGCCTTTAAAGGAGCATAGACTAGTACCAGGTCTTTGGCTTTCTTTTGCCACAAATTTCCACTGCTTGCACTAGACAGTCCACACTGATGTCATGCCACACACCGAGCAAGGTAATTATAATCCACAAAGGGAACTTAAAAGTACCATTGATGTGTCTTTAATGTATTCTCTGAAGCCACTATAGTCTATCTTATTAAGTAACTAAAGAATTTTAAGATAACATATTATGGTCTATTAGATTATGTCTTTAGATCTGGTTTAATCTTCTGGATACTACTGATAATTCTTTAAAATAAAAACTGTAACAAAAATGCAAACTTGAAATCCATAAAATTTAGCAATAAGAAATACTTTCAAGTGACAACTAATTTTGAAAGCAAAATATTTCTTGTATCTACAAGTAATTGTTCCAATTGTAGATGAAATAGCATCTTTAAACAGCTGAGTTAAAATGGGATAGAATTAAATTGCTTAGGTTGCTAAATTTACAAGACAAGAAAAACGTTCCAGAAATGTGTAAAAAGTAGGGCCATGAGTAGATTTTGCTTAAGAAAAAAATGTGCTAGGACACCTGGGTGGCTCAGTTGGGTAAGTGGCTGCCTTCAGCTCAGGTCATGATCCTAAGGTCCTGGGATCCGGTTCCACATTGCATTCCTTGCTCAGTGGGGAGCCTGCTCCTCCCTCTGCCTGTCTGCCCCCTGCCACTCCCCCCAGCTTGTGCTTTCTCTCACTCTCTCTCTCTGACAAATAAATAAATAAAATCTTAAAAAAAGAAAAAGAAAAAAGAAAAAATGTTCTAGTTCCCTAATCTTCCAGTTTAATGACTCTAATGTGAACTCTAACATAAAACTTTTTTTTTTTAATGATTTTATTTATTTGACAGAGAGAAACACAGCGAGAGAGGGTGAGAGAGGGAGAAGCAGGCTTCCCGCCGAGCAGGAATCCTGATGTGGGACTCAATCCCGGGTCTCCAAGATCATGACCTGAGCTGAAGGCAGTTGCTTAACCAACTGAGCCACCCAGGTGCCCCAAACATAAAACTTTTTATTAGGATAAGAAAACAGCCAGCATGTCTCAACTTTTACAGGCTTATTCATATGAATTTTTCCTTTCAAGAATCCAAAATTGTATAAGATTTTCTAACATACAGAATATCACATATTTTTTCCTCTTTGTAACTCTCAGATAGTTCCTTTGGAGTAAGTGTGGTTTCATTTACTATTTTTGAATGACATCAGTTTTCAATACTAAAGAGTCATATCAATGAATATGCTACAGGAGATTTAAGTGAATGATGATGCATTTATGAATGAAATGAATTCTATGACTCTTACAAATTGGTAGAAAGAGTAGATGGTTGGGCTCTGAGCTTATAAACTCAAACAATATGTATAAAATAAAGGAGTCTTCATAATGAGCCATGATGAACAATTTCCAAATGTACATATCTCAATGTTACCTATGGCCAAAGGGCCAAAATATGTTGCCTCTCCATAAGAAACTCATTAAAGATAAAAATTAAAACTTTTGTTATAGCCATATCTTTTCATCACCTTGAATTTGGTGTGAGTTTAAGGTGAATCAAGAAAAAATTAATATTAGAAAAAAAGATTAAAATAAATAATGAGTATGGTATAAGGAATATTAGGAGTCTTACACTCTCTTCAATAAACGGTGCTGGAAAAATTGGGCAGCTACGTATAGAAGAATGAAAGTCGACCACTCTCTTACACCATATACAAAGATAAACTCGAAATGGATGAAAGACTTCAACGTGAGGCAGGAATCTATCAAAATCCTACAGGAGAACATAGGTAGTAACCTCTGACATTGGCCACAGCAACTTCTTTCAAAATGTATCTCCAAAGGGAAAGGAAAAAAAAGTGAAAATGAACTTTTGGGACTTCATCAAAATAAAAAAGCTTCTGCACAGCAAAGTAAACAGTCAACAAAACAAAGAGACAACACATGGAATGGGAGAAGATATTTACAAACGACACTAGAGACAAAGGGCTGATATCCAAGATCTATAAAGAACTCCTCAAACTCAACACCCCCAAAAAGATGACCACATCAAAAAATGGGCAGAAGTCATGAACAGACACTTCTCCATAGAAGATGTAAAAATGGCTAACAGACACATGAAAAAAAAGTCCATCATTATTAGCCATAAGGGAAATTCAAATCAAAACCATGTTGAGATATCACCTAACAGTTAGAATGGCAAAAATTAACAATAAGTGTTGGAGAGAATGTGGAGAAAGGGGAACCCTCTTATACTGTTGGTGGGAATGCAAGTTGGTGCAGCCACTTTGGAAAACAGTGTGGAGATTCCTTAAAACATTTAAAATAGAGCTACCATATGACCCTACGATTGCAATACTGGGTATTTACCCCAAAGATACAGATGTAGTGAAAAGAAGGGCCATATGTACCCAGTGTTCATAGCAGCAATGATTACAATTGCCAAACTGTGGAAAGAGCCAAGATGCCCTTCAACAGATGAGTGGATAAAAAAGATACAGTCCAAAAAAAAAAAAAGATATGGTTGATATATAAAATGGAATATTATGCCTCCATCAGAAAGGATGAATAGACAACTTTTGTATCAACATGGACGGAACTAGAGGAGATTATGCTAGAGTGAAATAAGCCAATCAGAAAAAGTCATGTATCATATGGTTTCACTTACTTGTGAAGCATAAGGAGTAACATGGAGGTCATTAAGAGAAGGAAAGGAAATGTGAACTGGGGTAAATCAGAGAGGAAGACAAAGCATGAGAGAGTGTGGACTCTGAGAAACAAACTGAGGGTTTTGGAAGGAAAGGGAGTGAGAGGATAAGACTTTCTAATATACAGTATAATACCTGGTGGTGGGTATTAAGGAGGGCACGTATTGCATGGAGCACTGGGTGTGGTGCATAAACAGTGAATCTTGGAACACTGATAAAATAAAATAAAATAAATTATAAAAAAAGAAAAAGAAAAAAAAGGTCATGGACATACTTGCCAAATTTAATATTGTTAGAATTAAGAATGTTTCTTGGAGCTTGAGTCAGAAAAATTTAAAACAAGGTTCAGAAGAACTACTTATAGAGAAACAATAAGATATGACACTCAATACTCCGAGGATCCATGTAATTAGTTAATAGAAAATAATTAAACACAGTTTAAAGATGTTAGAAGAGATGCCAGTGAGAGTAAAGTAATTTAGCTGTTGACACTTATGTGTGATGCTAACAGAAAAAGCCTCAGACATAAAGTATTTGGTAAGTAAATGACTCCAGTACTCTTCTTCAAACACTAATCCAAGAGACATTTCAAATGACTGAGGGATATTTCAAGGTGCAAAACTCAGTCATGGGAAAACTGCACTGTTCAAAAGAGAAAAAAAAAACTGTCAATGAATATTAACATGATGAAACAACAGAATTTAGGAAAAAATATCTCATAAGATGATTATAAAACAGAATGGAAGTCCTAATTATTTAAAGAGAAAAAGTATAAAGTAAACAGATAATAAGGACCCACATAAAATAAATCCTGGATAATGCCAAAAATCACCACAGGATAAGAAGGTGGGAGGAAAAAAACCAGATCATATCAATATTGTTAATGTCTTTATTGGTCAAGAGAGAGCTAACAGACATTGTGCAACTTTTTAAATTAACAATTAGAACAAAATAGCTTAAAGTGTGGCTTAGAAAATCAAAACATTTGGAGGATAAAAATGAATGAAAACACAATTCATATGGGGCACAACAAAAAATAAAAAGCATTTTTATAACATCATAAAAAGTTAAGATGAAAATAAGGTAAATATAGAGTTACTGCAGTAAAATAAATAGGTCAAAATCTATCTCAAAAACTTCAACTATGTATGTCCTGTAAGAGGTTTCCTTTAAACAAAATGATTAAAGAAAAAGGAAGAAAAAGGAAGCAGTGGTTGTAATATCAAAAAAGTGAAATTCAAGACAGGAAGTAATGGGAAAAAGAGTCAATATTTAATGATAGAGGGTGATATGCAAAATGTATGTGATGAATCATGTACAAAATAAATGTATTAATTTTTTTTAGAAATATGTAAGATTTATAGGAACATAATTGCTCTGGAGAATTTTCAAAAGTTGATTATGACTAACTATAAGAAAGCCTTCATTGAATTCCGCTAGGCAGAAAATTTAGAAGGAACATTTCTGTAGCAAAGCAATATAACTACACAATGTAATCTTAAAGCATCACATTAAAATCAGTTAAAAATTTAAAACAAGATCACCTTACTAAATAATTTTACTATCAAAAGAAAAAAGAGGACTAACTATAATTATGGAATTATTGGAATATAATATTGGAAATTTAATCACAGCAACACTACAAATTAGAAAAACTTATGATATATAGTTAAAGCTGTACTCAGAGTCAAATTCATAGCTTCTTGTCTTAATTTTCTTTTAAGTTTATTAAGATATGATGAACAAATAAAAATTGTACCTATTTAAGTATACAATATGGTGTTATTTATATAAGTGTACCTTGTGTAATGATTACCACATGCAAGCTAGTTAATATATCCATCATCTCACAACATCCTTTTTTATCATTCTGTTTTATTTTATTTTCACCATGATAAATGTACTCTTTAATCCACATTCCTTATCTCACTGATCCCCCATCCACCTACCCTCTGGGTAGCCATCATTTTGTCCTCTATAGTTAAGAGTCTGTTTCTCGATTTATCTCTCTCTCCCTCTCTTTTTAAAATTTATTTGTTTTGTTTCTTAGATTCCATGTACGAGTACGATCAAATGGTATATATTTTCTCTCTTTGACTCACTTACCTCACTTAGCGTTATACTCTCTAGCTGTATCCATGTAATTGCAAATGGAAAGATTTCATTCTTTTTTAAGGCTGAATAATATTCCATCATTATGGTGTGTATACATATTCACACCACATCTTTATCCATTTATCAGTCAATGGACATTTGGGCTGTTTTCATAATTTGGCTATTGTTGTTAATTCTGCTATAAACATCTGGGTACATGTATCCCTTTGAATTAATGTTTTTGTATTTGGGGGTAAATACCCAGTATGGCAATTCCTGGATCATAGGGTAGCTCTATTTCGACTTTTTTGAGGAATCTCTATCCTGCTTTCTACAGTGGCTACATCAGTTTGAATTCCCACAAACAGTGAAAGAGGGTTCCTTTCTCTGCTCATTCTCACCAACACCTGTGGTTTCTTGTGTTGTTGATTTTAGCCATTCAGACAAGTGAAATGATATTTCACTGTAGTTTCGATTCACATTTCCCTGATGATGAGTGATGTTGAGAATATTTTCATGTGTCTGTTGGCCATTTGTATGTCTTCTTCAGAGAAATGTCTATTCATCTGCCTATTTCTTAATTTGATTATTTACTTTTGGAATACTGAGTTGTATCAGTATGTTTTCTTTATTAAGTGTGAGAAAAGGTAAAAATTGAGCAGATTTTGGAATTAAAGATGTTTGAAAAATAAAAAAAGGGGTGCCTAGGTGAGTTAGTCATTAAGTATCTGCTTTGGGCTCAGGTCATGATCCTGAGGTCCTTGTGTCGAGCCCCACGCTGGCCTCCCTGCTCAGAGGAGAGCCTGCTTCTCCTTCCCCAACTCCCCCTGCTTGTGTTCCCTCTCTTGCTGTCTCTCTCTCTCTGTCAAATAAATAAAATCTTTTAAAAAAGTAAAGAAAAATGAAAAGAAATAAACTAAGGAAATTGAGGTAAGAGTCATATAAAGATAAAAACAAATGTAATGCATTAATAAAAATACTTACTTTGAGGGGCGCCTGGGTGGCTCAGTTGGTTAAGTGACTGCTTTGGCTCAGGTCATGATCCTGGAGACCCGGGATCAAGCCCCGCGTCAGGCTCCCTGCTCGGCGGGAAGCCTGCTTCTCCCTCTCTCACTCCCCCTGCTTGTGTTCCCTCTCTGGCTGTGTTTCTCTCTGTCAAATAAATAAAATCTTTAAAAAAAAATGCTTACTTTGAGAGGTGACTTTCCTGAATGAAATAAATTGAACAAACCTCTAGAACAATGTTTTTTGAATGGTACTTTGAAAAAATAAAGAGTTAACTCATCAAATAAGTTTTGCAAATGCCATACCTAGATTTACAATGTAAATCAACAACCTGGTAGTTAAAACCTCCTCTAACTTAATTTTCCTTCTCATCTTTTTCTGACCATAGATCTTTTCCCTATTTTTTCTTTTTTTACATTTGAATTATTAATATTCCATGGAACCTACTTTGGGAAATAATTCTTTGTATAACATAAACAAGTAGGAGGGGAAAACATGTAACTAAAGAGGAGAAATAAAAAATATAGCCCTTGCTGCAGTTAAAAAAATAAAATATTATTCTTTGAAATAATATGTCTGAGTTAGTCTCAAAACCTGCTGCACACACAGTTGAAAATCATGATGAAATGAGCTATTTAAAGAAAGCAAACAGTATTCAAACTGATTAATGGAAAAAGCCTTGTGAAGTTGCCAGTCACTATGGAAGAAAATGGACATATGTTGAGAAAATATTAACTCTAAGTCCAGTTTCACAAGTGAGTTCATTTAAACTGTCAAAGAACAGATATTCCTATGCCAAATAAAATGTTCCCTACAATAGCAAACTGAAACAAAGGGAAAAAAAACAGGGTCGATTTATTTTTTTAAAAAACTAATTCAACCCTGATAACGAAGTCTGAAAATATATTCTAGACCAGCCACTCTCATGTGAATATGGATTCAGAAAGCAAAAGTACAACAGTATTTTTCAAAAGAACACACTATTTATGGGATAGTAATAACAGCTCCATGAAAGGATTTTCAGGTCATAAAAGATCTGGAAACACTAGATTAGAGACTATCTTCTAGTAATGTAATAAAATGTCAAAATTCACTGTGAACCTTAAAGTGCAGAATGTAGTTTGCATTGTTTATAACTCTACTTACCTGTGCAATTTTTCTGGATAAATACACTGTAGGACGAATACTGATGAAATATCAGTTTTGGAGGTACAGCTCTAGAGACATTACCATTAATGACAAAACTGAGACAAGAATACCCATTAACAGCACTTAAAAATATATTTTAGGAGTGCCTGGGTGGAGCAGTTGGTTAGACAACCTGCTCTTGGTTTTGACTCAGGTCATGATCTCAGGGTTGTGAGATCAAATCCTGCCTTGTGTTCTATACTTGGGACTCTTTCTCCCTCTCCAACTATCCCTCCCCCATCTATCTCTCTATCTCTCTCTCAAATAAATAAATAAATAAATAAATAAATAAATCTTTAAGCAAATATACATTAGCTTCAGAAATGCAAGAAAAAAGTGGGGAAAGGCATAACTATTACAGAGACTCACATATTCCTGATTCTCAAGTGTATGTTCATAAACACTGTGCTTAACCATCAATATGGTGAAGAATCAGAGCTTTTCCCTCATCATAATCATCGCTGTCATCATCAGTATCATCATCATCATCATCATCCCCAAAATATAATGCACAACACTATCACTTTCTAGGAAACAAGTGAATGAACTGGGGAACTATTTGAAATAATAAGAGAGTTCAGTAATTGGTAAAATTAAAAAAAATGAACAGAAATAATAGATTTTCTACAGATCATAAATAACCAATTAAAATGTAACAAGAAAAAAATCCCATTCATAATATATCAAAAAAATAACCTAGAATAAAGTTAATAATATGAGCAACTGTATGACTAAGATGTCAAATTTTCAATAAAGAGTATAAAAAAGCTGAATAGATCCACATTGAGACAGAATATTGTGTAGATGTCAATTTACCCCAAATTAATGAAGACATTTAACGCTTACCCAATGTTTCCTCAGTGTCACACTGGAATTAATTTTGCAAGTTGACAAAGAAGAGTTTTAAGTTGAATGTGGAAAAATAATACAGTACTAGAAGTCCTAGCTAGAGCAATTACATAAGAAAAAGAAATTAAAGACATACAAATCAGAAAGGATGATGTAAAAACTCCCTCTATTTTCATATGATATATTATATAGAGAGAACCCTCAAGACTCCACAAAAACCTGTTAAAACTAACAAAAGAATCCATAAAGTTGTATGATACAAAATCATTTCTATACACCAATAAAGGCCTATCAGAAGCAGAAATTTTTTAAAATCCCACTTACAACTGCACCAAAAAGAATAAAATACTTAGGAACAAATTTAACAAGGAGGTGAAAGATTTGTACACTGAAAAATATAAGACACTGATGAATGAAACTGAAGACACAAATAAATGGAAATATATTCTGTGGTCATGGATTGGAAGAATTAGTATTTTTTTTAAATGTTTGTACCATCCCAAGTGATCTACTGATTCAATGTAATATCTATCAAAATTCCAAAGGTATTTCTCACAGAAATGGAAAAACCATCTTAAAATTTATGTGGAACCACAAAAGATCACTATTAGCCAAAGAAATCACTTTTATTTTAAGATTTTGTTTTTTTTTAAAGACAGAGAAAGAGTTCAAGTATGAGTTCAGGGAGGGGCAGAGGGAGAGGGGGAGAGAGAGAATCTCAAGCAGACTCTGAGGTGAGTGTGGCCAATATAGGGCTCCCTCCCATGACCCTGAGATCATGACCTCAGCTGAAATCAAGAGTCGGGCACTTACTCACTGAGCCACCCAGGCAATTCTTGCCAAAACAATCTTAAGAAAGAAGAATAAAGTTGGAAGCATTTCAAATCTATGTTACAAATCTAGAGTAAAAACGGAACTACAGATCAGTGGAACAGAATCAAGAGCCCAGAATAAACCTGTGCAAGTATGGTCAATTAATCTAAGAGAAAAGAACCAAGACAATATGATGGGAACAGCATAGTCTCTTCAATAAATGGTATTGGGAAAACTGGACAGTCTCACACAAAAGAATAAAACATAACAACTATTTTAGACCTTACACAAAAATGAACTCAAAATGGATTAAAGATCTGAATGTAAGACCTGAAATCACAAAACTCCTAGAAGAAAACAAAGGGCATAAGCTCCTTGACATTGGTCTTTAGCTGATAAGGATTAATATGCAAAATATATAAAAAACTTATACAACTCAACAGCAAAAACATAAAACAAAAACAAACCCCCAAACAAACAAAAACCCAAAAAACCTAATTTAAAAATGAGCAAAGGACCTAAATAGCACTTTTCCAAAGAAAACATACAAATATCTAACAGGTACATGAAAAGATATTCAACATCACTAATCATCAGGGAAATGCAAATCAAAACTACAAGGAGATATCACCTTAGATCCGTTACCAAAAAAGGCAAGAGTTACTCATGGCGATCTGGAGAAAAGGAAACCCTTGTACACTTTTCAAAAAAGATTTATTTGTTTTAGAGAGAGACAGAGAGCATGTGGGTGTATGTGAATTGGGGGAGGGACAGTGGGAGAGAATCTTCAAGCAGACTCCTTGCTGAGTGTGGACCCATCCCCCCTCATCCGCCCCACAATGGGCGGGATTTCAGGACCCAAGAGATCATGATCTGAGCCAAAACCAAGAGTCAGACATTTAACTGATTGAGCTACTCAACCCAGGTGCCGCGACCCTTGTACGCCATTGACCGGAATGTAAACTGATATAGCAACTATAGAAAACAATATAGAGGTTCCTCACAAAAAGCAGATATTGCAAATGGAACTACCATATGATCCAGCAATCCCACTTTAGATGTATACCCAAAGTAAAAAAACATTATCTTGAAGAGATATGTGCACCCCCATGTTCACTGCAGCATTATTCACAGGAGGCAAAGTAAGGAAACAACCTAAGGGTCGATGGATGGCTGAATGGATGTAGACAATGTGGTATGTGTATACAGCAGAATATCATTCAACTTAAACAAGAAGAGGATCCTATCATTTGTGTCAAAATACACAAGGAGGGCATTATGCTAAATGAAGTAAGCCAAAGAAAAATATTACATGGTATCACTTATGTACGGTATCTAAGAAAAAAAGCTAAACTCATAGAAACAGAGAGTAAAAAATGTGGTTTCCAGGGGCTAGGGAGTGGGGTAAATAGGAATAGGGATTGGTGGTTAAAGGGTACAGACTTTCAATTATACAAGGAATGAGATCTGAAGATCGGATATATAACATGGTGACTATAACAGTACTGTTTCGTACGGCTCATCTGCAAGACTTCATGTTCTCACAATAAGATAAATATGTGAGGTGATGGCTGTATATTAATTAACTTGATGGGGGAGAATCTTTTCATCATGTTGTATACTTTACATATCTCACAGCTTTATTTTTCAATTATACCTTAATAAAGCTGGAAAAAGGAAACATACAAATGGCAACTAGGCACATGAAGAGATGCTCAACATCACTGGTCATTAAAGAAATGCTAATTAAAGCAATGTGATGCCACTACACATCTATTAGAACGGTTAAAATCCAACAGAATGAACACAACAAAACAAAATGTGGCAACACTCATTGCTGGTAAAGAGGTGGAGCAAAAGAAACTCTTCCTCATTACTAGTGAACACGCAACACGGCACAGCCACTTTGGAAGGCAGTTCTGTTGTTTATGATGAAGCTAATAGAGTCTTGCTATATGACTCAACAATCACACCCCGAAGTATTTTCTCAATTGATGTGCAAACTTATAATCACACAAAAACTTGCACATGAAAGTTTATAGTGGCTTTATTCATGAGTGCTCCAAACCGGAAGCAACTGAGATGGCATTTTAATAGGCTGGGTCAACAAAATACTGTACACCATACAGTGTGATACTATTCGGTGATAAAGGTATGAACTATCAAGCCCCACAAAAACACTTATGAATCTTAAATTCTAAGTGAAAGAAGCCAGTCTGAAAATCTAAATACTGTTAGACTCTATTTATATGACATTCTCAAGAGGACAAAAACCGTATGGACAGTAACCTAACCAGTGGTTATACAAGGTTTAGGGAAGGGGGGAAATTGAATAGGTAAAGCACAGATTTTTTTTTTTTTTTAGGGTGGTGAAACTATTTTGTATAATATTGTAATGATGGATACATAACTCTGCATTTGTTGAAGCTCACAGAACTTTATGGTACAAAAGGTGAACTTATAGTTCAAAGTATGTGAGCTTAAAAACATTGTTGAAGACACCAGAACAAAATGTAGAATATAGTAAAAGAATCTAACTTTGGGGCATCTGGGTGGCTCAGTATTGGGTAAGCATTGGGCAAGCCTCTGCCTTGGCTCAGGTCATGATCCTGGGATGGAGCCCTGCTTCGCTGGTCTCCCTGCTCAGTGGGGAACCTACTTCTTCCTTACCCTCTGTTCCTCCCCTCTGCTCAAGCTCTCTCTCTCTCGCTCTCTCTCTCTCTCTCTCTCTCTCTTTCTCTCGCTCTCTCTCTCAAATAAAGGAAATCTTAAAAAAAAAAAGAATCTGCTTCACAAATATATGGAATAATCTTACTGACAGAGATGGGGGAAAAGTTACTGATTTGTATCTATAGCTTATAACGATCCTGAGTTAAGAAAGTTTTATTATAATTAACAAGCTTTCATCAATCAATAATAAAATACAAATGCCTGAATTTTAAAAAAGCAGAATATACAAACACCTGTCCAATAAGAAAAAGAAAACCTGCTAGTTAACTTACTTAAGGCAATTCAAAATTACATATAAAAAAAAAGAAGTGAAAGTTAACACCAAAATGTACCATCTGTCTTCCCCTTTCAAACTGACACTATGTCCAATACTCCAATTGAACGCCCACCTTGAAACAGATTTGTAACCACTTTGTTCTCTACTATTCCTTCAACTAGGACCAAGTAATCCAGTACACTTAAAAGAGGGCAATTTATCTTAAATTGTTGCTTAGCGTCAGTCAGAAAGGTAATGCTATCCATAGCATGCAGAAAGGAGTCGAGTGAGAAGCAAATGCAAAGCTAACCTCTTTCCTGTCTCTGTTAAATTATGTACAGTGTAGACTCATTGCTTTATTTGGGTGGTTCTGAATATTCAAAAAATAAGACACACCCATATTTAAATACAAATTCTAAATCACATCCCCCAAACAAATGTAAGGTTTACAATTTCTTGTTCATTTTTTCCTCTGTAAGTTTCCATCAGGATAAATAATCCTGAGTAGAACTAATGTATCTTTTTAACTAGTTTAAAGTCGTAAAATAACTTTAAATGTATTTTCATTTTTTTTCTTAGAAGAAAGAAAAAGATGATGACCTTTCAGTCAAAGACATAAAAGTGCAATGATCTGAGAGAAAACTAGGATAGATTTTCCTCATTAATATTAACAAAAAAGGGGGAAAAAAACCCCATCAGTATAATGACACATTACACTCTGAACTGGGCTTCTCAGGGGCATGACTAATTGTCCTTTAGGGCAATAAAAATAAGAGTAGAGAAAATTCAAAGAGGAAGACTGTTTTGGAAGTAAAATAAAACAAACAAGATACAACACCATGCAGATCTATCTAAACTGGTCCTGTGGGAAAGGAGAATCTGGAAGAAACTCTTAAATAATTATCATTATTTACCTACCCAATTCAGTAAGTAACACTTAGACAAAGAACCAGATTTTTGTCATTGGCATGCTTCTATTCTTGAACACATTCGCTAGCTCTTAGAAATAAATGTTATTCTATGTGCTGTCAAGTGCTATAATTTCTATCCTGTTTACCACTTTATTCTATTATATTCCACGATATTCACCTACTCCATGCAGATCAATGGTGGGTATGGGCCCTGGGTATTACTGAATTCCCTCAGATATCTTAGTCAGAGAAGCAACTTGCAAGTATTTATGAAATCAAGATAAAAACTGGACATACACCTATATTTTAAGTCAGATTAAACACACCTGGATTGGATGCTACTTCTTATAGTTTTAAAAATTGATTTTGCAAGTGCTCTCAGACTATACAAAGTAAGTTATGTAAGACCACTTACTGGAATGTCATATAAGAATAATTTTAAGGCCAAGTTATGAAAACATTATCAACTCAGAATAGTAAAGTGAAAAGCCCAGATCTTCATATTTTCCCGAGTTATTTCATTTAGATTGTAAAATAGAAAATTAAATTATAAACCTAAATATGTCGACATAATAGTGTTACCCTCAAAATCACGGTTATTAAAGCCACACGCTGCTCACTAGAGGGTCACAACTTAGCAACTACACATAAGTTAGGCCTGCAGGACTACACATCCAAGATGTGACTAAATTCTTTGAGACAAATATCCACAATGCCCCCCAATTCCCTGTCCTTATGGAGCTTTCATTCTAGTGGTAGGAGACCAACAATCTTAATACATAACACATCAGAGAAGGATAAGTGCTAGGAGAAAAATGAACCAAGGATAAGGGATAGTAATCCCTAATCTCCAATCACTTCCAACACGAAGCAATTTCCTTCTTCTATATGACTCAGTCCCAAATGTAAAAGTCTTTCCTATTTTTGATAAACTCAACAGCTTTGCCCAGACACTATGTTTAGAAACGAATGTGTAATACCATTTACCAAGCACAAATTCCTTCTTGTATAACATCAAAGAGCGTCAACGTGTGATAGATAAAGTGTATTTTTATAAGGGGTGGAAAGACAGATAATCACTGTGAAGTTCTACCGCTATTTTTTAGCCACTAGGAGTGAAGGGCTTAGGGGATGACTTGGTGAAGCAGAGGTCAGCAAAATGTCTCACCCACCTGGTTTATCCTTCTAGGAGAAATAGAAAACAAAAGAAGATTGTTTTCTCACTTAGTGATCAGTGCTCTCAGATCACTGATCATGTTATAAATTCTAATTACTATCTAATATCTCCTCTGCCAATTATATAATTCAAATGAAAATATTCCTGTGTATAGCAGGAGTGATGTAGAGGATAAAGACTTTGGTCTCGGTTTGACTTCACGATTCCATATAGACCCACCATGAACTTCTGCAATCATTCACAATATTTTAAAAAATCCCCATAATCCCACAATACATATAAATCTTCAGATAGAAAAATTAGTATCTAAACAGATGCTTCTGTTTCTAGCCAATGTGACAAGGCAAAACAAAACCTGTATGATTCACATTTGAAATATACACAGATTCTGCAGTACACTATAACTTACCTCTCCCTTTCTTAGAGTAAAAATAATAAAGAAATCAAATAACCTTACTAAAGGGCCACTTTTAGTTTGTCATTTCACACTCTTCTCTTGATTGGTGAAGTGACTAAGGGGAAAAAAATTTTGTGGCTTTCCCATGTTGCTCACAGAGCTTTAGTTCTTCTTAAATATTTGAATTAAAGCTAAATCCTCTTGGCTGAAACTTTGCTTTAAACCATGCTTTTCATTTCATTCCAACCTCTGCATAAGGGAGATAGCATTTGAAAAATACCTTCTTTTTTTCCTTTTTGTCATGAGGCCTTTTCTCTAACACCTAGAAAGGCTTCTGGTTCTTGGAATACAAATCTACCTGCAAAGTCTGTCTAAGATTCTTGCCCCACCTTCCCAAATTTCGCTACCAGTCATACAACGAGCAAGTATTCCAGTCTGGGCAGTTAGCTCCCTATGCCATAATCATGCCAGTCTCATTTTCAGCTATGTGAAATTGCTTAAGATGTTCACAGTGCTTTGGATACCTTTTCTTTTCCTTCAGTCTACCTAATTCCTACCCATATTTCAAGACCTTGGATTTCATTCATAATATCACACGCATGTAATGCAGGGACAACCAAACCTGTTGTCGGTTGAACCCTAAAAAAGAATCCCACTGAACCAGTACAGAAACATTTCCAATGGCAAAATGGTTTTTCCAGGTCCTTGATGAAGAGGAAGTAGAAATTCCTAAGAGAACTCCCTTTCATGCCATTTGTATTTTGTTATATGTAAGCATAAGGAAGTTAATTGTCTCAAAATAAGTATGTAGTTCTTACTCCAGAGGGTAGATTCAGAGTCAGTCGTTTTCAGATAATTCTTTGGCTTTCTTCATAAAATCATCATTTGAAGAGCCCTTCTGGGTATCGTTCTCAATAAATATCTGGCTTCTATGGATTTTTACCTGAGCACCAAACTAAGATTCAGGTGTCCAGTGGGTAAGGAGTAATACTAGTATAGTGCTGCACTGAGAGGATGAATTTCTGAGTGGGTACACTACACATTAAAACTGAACACAACATTGATAGCCTACAAGCAAAGGAGCACTGGTACGAAACTGCACTATTACCCAGGGAAGTAAGAAGAGGGAAGAAATCTTTCTCCCTCCCTTCTTCTCTCTCTCTCACTCTTGCTTTCTCTCTACCTCTCACTTTGATGTGCATTTCCACTCCGTGTTTTACAAGCATTACTTTGAATCTGTGGAAGTCAACTCATAATATCATATTATTTCATTATAGTAATATTGTGGCACTCCACATACATCACACTAATAAAATGAATACTAAAAACCTGAAATTTGACTTCAAATTCAGGACACAATGGAATAGCTCGGGAGCAATTCAAAAACAATGACAGTAACTTCTTTCTTCCTTCCCTATATGCTATTATTTTTGGTAAGTGGAATCCATATTCCTACACAAACCAGAATTGCTAAACTCTTAATAGCATCCCCATGGTTTTGCTTCTTACTACGATGCCTTCACTGATTTCATCATAGTTCAAGCATAATAAGGAATCATCATTTGTCCTCAGGAGCATGAACTGATTGAGGCTATTTCTACATTCACAGCAGCTGGCTCTGAAATAACTCTTCTGTCAATCCACCTACCAGCTTTCTGCCAGCAGCATAACCGCTGTATATAAACTCTCCCTATGCTAGATAATTACCGCAAAGCATCCAATTCTTTTCCTAATAAACTTTCAGTTCCATAATTCTATTAATTTGTGACTCAAAAAAGGTTGCTTTCTGATTCTAAAACACACTTAGCCTTAGGTAATATTTTGCAGAATATGATTTTAGATGCTGCTCATTTATAATCCATGAATGTTTTTTTCTGATTTAACGAAGTACTATATATCTGTATGGCTTTGTGCTTTTTTCAGTTACCTATAACAGAAACCTCCAAATAATTAGGGCTGAAACCAAAGGACTTTCTCTCCACATAAAATAAATCAAGAACTAGGCCAGAGGTGCCATGATGATGGTATTTTTATCCGTCACTGTTAGCGCATGTTTATACGCTGAAGTCTACCTTATGGATCAGGATGGCTGGCTATTGCAGAATTTCAGGCAGCAAGCAAAAGGAATAAGGGGACTGAAGAGGTGTATCTAGGAGCCTTCTTGGCATTTCTATGGCTTCTCACTGGCAAGGGACAAAGGGGAAGGGCAGTCTTTGGGTTGTGTGCATCGCTGTTCTGAAAATAATGAAGAATTTATTACTAAAAAAGAGAACAGATACAGAACTGGCAACTATTAATTTCTCTTGTAACATTTTTACCTCCTTTTTTTTAAAGATTTTATTTATTTATTTGACAGAGAGAAACACAGCGAGAGAGGGAACACAAGCAGGGGGAGTGAGAGAGGGAGAAGCAGGCTCCCCGCCGAGCAGGGAGCCCGATGTGGGGCTCGATGTGGGGCTCGATGTGGGGCTCGATCCCTGGTCTCCAGGATCATGACCTGAGCCAAAGGCAGTCGCTTAACCAACTGAGCCACTCAGGTGCCCCCATTTTTACCTTTTTAAGTTCCTGCCAGTTGAGTCTGTATTTTAATGCAAAGGTCACAGCCTTTGGAGTCCGCAAACCTTGTTCAAGTCTTGGATCTGTCCCTGGCACAGTGTGTCACCTTCGGCAAGTCACTCTCTCTGAATTTCTTATCTTTAGAATGGAGATTCTAGGGGTGCCTGGGTGGCTCAGTCATTAAGCATCTGCCTTCGGCTCGGGTCATGATCCCAGAGTCCTGGGATTGAGCCCCACATGGGGGTTCAATTCTTTCTCTCTTACTCCTCCTGTTCCCTCTCTAGCTGTGTGTTTCTCTCTGTCAAATAAATAAATAAAATCTTTAAATAAAATAAAATAAAATAAAATGAAGATTCTAAAAATTATTTCACAAGAGGAACATGAGAGGATGATACGTATAATGATGCTTTACAAACAGTTCCCTTTTACACAAGTTATAATTTTTTTAATGTATGAGTTTGTAAGTATTTGTTTTAGCTAAGAGGACTATAAAAGGAAGAAAGAATCAATAAAATTATTCTCGAATCCTCTGGTCTCTAAGGTTGTTTATGCTTATCTCAGAGAATGCAGAAGAAAGTATAAAGGTTTTGATCCCTAGTAAATGAAAATAAAAACTTATAGAGTAGTGAGGCACAGAAAAAGTTGTTAGTTTGGCAGAGTAGCAGGGAGTCTGAGGGCCTGAATGCAACTTTCTCTACTTCACAAACTTACGGGAAACCAGTGCTAATGGACAGGCAGTTTCGTGTATTATCGCTCTTACAGCCGAGACAGCTGATTGCTTACCCAATATTAATCTCCTTTATTCGTCTTCCTAAAAACCTTGACTTGATTGCAGTATTGTCTTCTGTCCATACAACTGAATGACAGTATTCATTACAATGATATGGAAACTTAGTATTTCCCATCAATTGGTTACATTTGCCAAATATTTTCTTAGTCTTCTTTCTCTAAAAAAAGGCACATGGTTAGGGACATTCTCTAGTATAATTAGTATGATAAAATGATAAATGGCCAAATAGTGGTGTATCTTCCCAAGAGGAAACACTAAAAATTAATGTCTGTGCATATAATTCATTTGATTTAATTTATACGACCATGAAGTTCAGAGAACTATATACTTTTGAAATGGAAAAAAATGTCATTTTCTTGAAAACTGTCCTTCAGTGTCTTCCTTCTGAGTTTGTTATATAAGTGCCTATATTATATTGACTTAAGTGACTTGCTATATCTCTTTTCAAAATGCCTTCTGTCATAGCCAAAATGCTAACACTTTTAATACATAAAGCTTATAGAAATCAATAATATAAATAGCAAAGACCCAAACAGATAAAACAATGAAGAAGATAGGCACACAATTCTCTGGCATAGGTAAAAAGCGTTTCAAGAAAAAGAAAGTAGCCAACCATATTTCAAAGTCTGCTGAGAAGTCAAGTGAGATGTGGTATGAAAAACAGCTGTTGGAACTAGAAGCACAGAGATTATTACTCTCTTGGATGAGCGTCATTTTGGTGGAAATATGAGGCAGCAGCCTGCCCGAGACAGACTAAGGACCTGCTGGTGGCAGAGGAAATGTAGACTAGGAAGATAGACAATGCTTGTCAACGTCAACACGTGAGAGATGTTGGCTCTAGGCAGGAGATTTGCTGGGGATGTAGTAGAGAGAGGGAGCATAATCTGTTGCGCAAGTCTCTGAGGTGCTGGCAGGAAATGGGACTGGAGTACAGGTGCAGAGTTGTACCTAATAGAATGGAATGGATATTTCAAAAAATAGTAGTGATGTAGAAAGAATGGCTGCAGATACCTGTACATTTTTATGCTGGGCAGCAGAAAGCTGAGGTTGTTTCCAACTAATCTGAAGAAAAAATCCAGTTTAGGGACTATGAAAAAACAGTGAAGAGGAGAAATCATTGAGTATTGAAAATACTAGTTTTTAGGAAACCATGGAAAATATTTAAATATTTCTGATATTCTCAATATTATTAAAGAATATTTGGTCCCTATAAAGTAGATACAGAACATCATAAGGAGAGAAGAATCTGATATACAAAGCAAAAAATAAAATAAAAAGTGAGAAAAGTTAAAAGACTTAAGTAGAAAAAAACACGCAATAGAAAAATTCAAGTATGTTCTGGAGTTAATAAAGAATAAACTAGGATATAGCTGTGGAAGCCCAATTCAGTAATGTGGGAAAAAAGGAAAAGGAAAACCCTGAGATTCTTTCCCAAATTGTAGAAGAAAAGAACAAAGAGATGAAAACAGTAAGGAAGAAAATAATACAAGTGAGAGATAGGCCAAGAGGAATTCAGTGCTCAGGTGTTTCAGAAGACGAAACAAAACAATGAGAGTAACAATAATCAAAAATATGACCGAAGAAAATTTCCTGTGGTTAAATATTTAAATATATTACTTTCATAGTCATATATAAACAATGGGTATGTCTCAGAAAAAAATCAGTGTAATAATATCCACATTTAAAATATTTAAGTAATATATTTGTATATTTATTAACAAAACTATTATAAAATACTAATTAATAAAAATATATTTATTGAACACAAAGATTTTTTTTTAATTTTATTTTTTTGACAGAGAGAAACACAGCCAGAGAGGGAACACAAGCAGGGGGAGTGAGAGAGGGAGAAGCAGGCTTCCCGCAGAGCAGGGAGCCTGATGTGGGACTTGATCCCGGGTCTCCAGGATCATGACCTGAGCCGAAGGCAGTCGCCTAACCAACTGAGCCACCCAGGCGTCCTGAACACAAAGATTTTTAAAAAAAATCCCTACAAGTCTACAGGCAGAATAAATTTTCTACCAAAATATAGAAATCTGACTAGTATCTGATTTCTACTATGCAAAGTAAAGCTACAGATTTGAGTGGGAAATGTTATATCCCAAGGATTTTACCCAGCCAGGTTCTCCTTTTATGTATGCTGGTAGATAGAAAGAACATGCTCATATACATAAGTTTAAGAAAACATAGTGTCTTCATATCTTGGGGAAAAAGCAGTAACTCAAAAAGGAATAAGAATCAAACTACCATCAGACTTCTCATGAGCAACACTGAATTGCAGGAGATAATTCAGTATCGCATTCCAAGTTCTGAAGGAAAATGATCTTATACCTAGAATTCCATATTAAGATGAACTATCAATCATATTTGAGGGCAAGGACTCAGAAAACTGACTTCGATTGTCTTGTGAAAGAAGAAATGTGTAGAAGGAGGAAATAACATAGATAACTCAGGGGGTAACCAAATGTCAGTTTAAAAAAGCAATCAACTGATATGAAAATAAGCAAAAGCATAGATTTGATTTCCATGGGGGGAAACGGTACAGTAAAAAAGCTAGGGAAAGGAGAATTTCCAGAAAGCCAACAAAAAGACTTCAGGGAGAGCCATTAGAATACCAATTTTTAATTTTTTAAATTTGATGTAGTGCTCCATAACTCATTATTTGCAAATAACACCCAGTATTCAAAAAAAAATAATAATTTTAAAATATTCTTTAAATTTTTAATTCAGAAATTTGTCGGTTATTTATATTTTGGTACCTTAAACAATACACGTCAGTGGGAGAAAAGGCTGTAGATTAAAATGTCTTGTATGTAAATCCAACAATTTGTTCATCAATTTCTATGACCGCTTCTAGCACTGAAAAAAAAAGTTCTAATGGTATTTGCTTATTACTAAGGAACCTGTTTGCTTTCTGAAATAATTTAACTAACTTACCTAAAAATAACAGTATCTCTAAGTTCTTATGTCTTGAAATTTCAATTTCAGATGCCTTAAAATTATGCTCCCTCAGTGTGGCAAACAGATATAAAAGATTCCGCTCCTACTAAAAGGGTATTCAGTTTCAACTTTCTGAGTGGCCAAGCTTTGTATACTTACACAAAGGCCAGAATGGGGGTAGGGTCAGAAGACTCATTAAAACTTTGAGATTATTAAAATTTTACATTCTGATGGTAATATTTAATATTTTACCTTGGCCTCTATTAGCTACATATAGGGTGCTCTTTCCAAATAAAGAATACACTAGTTGCAATATTTGGCCATGACATAAATAGCACTTTAGAATCTGAACATGTGCGAACATATTCACACATGGGCACACGCATATATGTACACAAAAAACCAATGCTAATTTGTGTCTCAGCTGACTCTTCCTGATAATATCAGAACTTATCAGTCAAATCAAAAAATCAGTAATCTAATATATCTTTCTTTTCAGCAACAAATCAAGTGGCATGTTTTCACAATGACTTTATTTTCTGAGTTGCTAGGTCACACAGGTTATTTGGGAAAAGCACAGTTAAAAAAAATTTGACATCACATGACAGAATCTTGTTTGGAAATCTCGTGTGGCTAAAATGAAAATGATGTTTCAAGTAGGAAGTATGAGAAGATAAGTAAAAAAGCAGAAAACAAGTATGATATTTAGATATCCCTCAACTGTTAAGACGTTGCTGTTATTAGGCAGTTCATATGAAATACTTCACACAAAGAAAGCTAATTCCATGATTTTAATTATGCTCTAATATTGGCTACTGGCTGTCTAGTAAATAGAGTTCATAAAGCAGATCCATAAATAAAGCTTTTTTTCTCTACCCACTACCTTTCTGTTGTCCTTTACCAGAGCACCCACTTCATATTACACACACACACACACACACACGCACGCACACACACACACACACACACACACACACACAAGACTCAAGAGCACTACAACCCAAATGCTTCCTTATCCATCCCAATCGGCTCAGATTTTAACTTCATTAAATTGCTGTCATATGGTGGCTGCTGACATACATCAGGCTTGGGGAGCTTCACTCATCAGGTATTCTCTAAGATTGTTAATAAGAACAGCAACTCTCATTAGGGGTTCCCCAAAAGCAGCTAATTAAGGGACAAAGGTTGCTCAGATTGTGACAATTACACCTGTAAGTTCCCTATAGAAACACCCAAATCTCTAACAAACCTATGTTTGGTTGCTTAGTACAAGAAATAAAGAGCTCGTACATTAAAAAAAAAAAAAATGAGAGGCAGAAACTGTCAACTATTTGAAAAGCTTTACGAAAATGATCATCCAATTAGTGGCTATGATCAAATCAGGCATGAACTCTCTCTGGATGGCTCCATAATTTTCCTTCTTGCATGGTGTAATTTCATATAGCTCAAATGAACTCGTGAGAGGTAATTCAGTTCCAAACAGTTTTCTCATCACTGCTAATTATACTAATACATTGAAATGCCTCCTACAAAATGCATGAGCCCTTTAAGCCACCTCATTAATGTGATATAATTTTTGCCAGAATATATATCAAACCTATTATCACCACAGGTTTTCTTCAGCATTTTTTTTCAAAATGTCTATCAAAAGCTTAAAAAGTAGATTTCTTTGGGCTGGTTGTCTCATAATTAACTGTTTCTTTGAACTACTGTTGTCTACTGTAGTATTTTTTAATGGCGCTCACAATCTTCAATATGATATCCCCCAGACCCACGAGTTTCTTTTTCCTCTCAGAGTATTTGATTCCTTAAATCTTTTCCCCGTTGTAGCTGATTCTTTAAATGGCAAATGGTGCATGCAATAATGTGCAAAAATGAGTTATACAAACTGAAAGCAGGGGTGTAAAAAGAAGCATCATCTGAAACTAAAATAAAGACAGATTTTATGGTATTTATGTCAGTTAATTTAACTGCTGGTAGGGGCTTTTGTTGAAACATGAGTTAGTTCCAGTGTTTAACCTTGCAGTATTAATTTATGCTTTATGGCCTGAGTACTTTATCATTCCCTCCTTGGGAAGACAGTTATCTCATTAGCCAGAATTTAATGAAATGCAAGGATACACTTCTTAATTTCAAAGATTACTATAACACAAATCAGGTGTAAATCTCAGACTGACTGCCCCTTCCCTTGCCTGTTTAAAAAAAAGAGAGAGAGAGAGAGAGAGGTTCATTTTGCAATCGTATCACAGAAATTCATCTGGTGGAATACATTTCATCACAGCCATTCTAAAGGCATCTCTCATCTGTAAAAGTTGGTTTAACTTTGTATCCGGCAATATTGATGGTTCTTTCGCTACTATAAAGTTTGCAGGGTTGACAACTCATTATTCATCATCACAATTAAAAAAATAAAATGTTGATAAGATTACCAATTCCCTAGACTTATTCAAGCATGGGCATGAACTCTTAACCACATTTGGACTAAACTCAATTTCACAGATAGTACCAATATTATTTTGTTACAACTGGTTTTTCCAAGTTAGCAGTTATCTTCATGAAGAAGGTAAACATGCTTTGAGATTTAGAATTATTAAATAAACAGATATGTATCAGATTAAAATATAAGACTATCATCTGCCCTAAGGAAGCAAAAATACTCAGGTTATAAAGCTGTCTGTAATGCCCTTTGCTTTCTAAGAGTTCAAAGACATCTGAACATTTAAATGATCTACCAGCTAGTTAGTTGCTGATTCCTTTACAGATTCTCCACTCGTGTTTCTGGGCTCTTCATGCTGTCTCCTTTGCTGAGATGCCTCTGAAGGGCGGTTAGATCCTCCCATAACACAATCCCAGATCTGTAACATCACCTGAATCACCTACGATGTTTAAATTTGAGAACATTGCATGGTATTTAGGTTCATTTGGAGGTGGATGAATGAATGGGTGGTGTATAGGTACAGCGAATTTGTATTAATTTTGAACATACCTTTCTTAAACAATGAGAGAATAAGGAGCTTATATATTATTTGACTATATCAACAATACATAAGCAGAACCTGGCAAATGAGTGACTCCCTCTGGTTTGCTATGTTAATTGGGGGGAAAGATACTTTCCAGGGATTAAAAAGAACTTTAAAATCATACATTTAGGTAGCTGTTCTCTTGTGCAAATCTGTATGTGTATACTCTGTAGGGATATGGGCGTGTGTGCACACATATTTAAATACCTGCTGAAAACACAAATTTATTAACACAGATATAGGCTTTCTTTTAAGGAAATAGTCAGAGATGCATGACATTTGGCTAACCAGCTACAGGAATTCTTTTTCAAATGTTTTTATATAGTTCCTAGTGCTAAAAATCTGAAAATAATAAAACATGGTATAAGGTGTTGTAAATGACACCTCCTTGATCCAGAACTGGACTCCATGGCATGGTACCTCGGTCAGAGTGTGAGATTTGGGTTTTGGCAGATGTAGGTTCTAATTAATGGTGTCCTAGCCATGTAATATTGGAGAAATTACTTAAATTTTCCTCTTTTGTAAAATGAGTTTAATAAAACCTACAGTTTTTAGAATAAAATTTATTTTTTAGAACAGTTTTTTTATTTATAGGGAAATTACAAAGGCAGTACAGAGTTCTCTTACAACCTAAACCTAATTTCCCCTATTATTAACATCTCATGTTAGTATGCTACATTTGTCACAATTAATGAACCAATACTGGTATATTATTATTAACTAGAGTCCACACTTTATTTGATTTCTTTAGTCTGAATCCAGTGTCCTTTTTTTGTCCCAGGATCACATCCAGGAAACCCCAGTACTTCTAGTTCTCATGTTTCCTTATGTTCCTTTTGACTGTGACAGTTTCTCAAACTTTCCTTGTTTGTTACAACCTTGGCAGTTTTGAGGTATACTGGTCAGATATTTTGTAGGATGCTACTCTATTGAAATATGTCTGATGGCCTTCTTAAAAAAAAAAAAAAACTGTGGGTTTTTTGTTTGTTTGTTTGTTTTGTTTATTTTTTTTTTAGAAAGAGGATGACAGTGGTAAAGAGCCAATCTCATCACACCATTTCAAGGGTATATACTACCAACAAGACTTAATCACTGTTGATGTTAATCTTGATTACCTGACTGAGAAACTCACACTTTAAGCAGGAGTATGGCAAGTAACATATGTGAAAACATACCCACACTGTGCCTGGAGCATAGGAGGAACTCAATGATCCTTGATTTCCTCTTTTCTCTTCCATCTCAGCACTTGTATTAAGTTGCTATGATTTTTTTTGTTCAGTTAATATATTTTGACTTTGCTACAACGAAGTATATTGCAATGAAGTTTTCAGGATGAACCAGGTCTCCATTTAAAATAGAGTGCTTCCCCAAAGATACAGATGGAGTGAAAAGAAGGGCCATATGTACCCCAATGTTCATTGCAGCAATGGCCACAAACTGTGGAAAGAGCCAAGGTGCCCTCCAACAGACGAATGGATAAAGAAGATGTGCTACATATATACAATGGAATACTATGCCTCCATCAGAAAGGATGAATATCCAACTTTTGTAGCAACGTGGACTGAATTGGAAGAGATTATGCTGAGTGAAATAAGCCAAGTAGAGAAAGTCAAGTATCGCATGGTTTCAGTTACATGCAGTGCATAAGGGGTAATATAGGAGACAGTAGGAGAAGGAAAGTAAATGGGAAATAGGGTAATTCAGGGAGGGAGATGAAACATGAGAGACTTTGGACACAGAAACAAACTGACGGACTTGGAGGGAAGGGGATGAGGGGATGGGAGAGCCTGGTGGTGAGTACTGAGGGTACCTATTGCATGGCACATTGGGTGTGGGGCATAAACAATGAATCTTGGAACACTGAATAAATAAAATAAATTTAAAATAAAAAAAATAAAGTAGAATGCTTATGTGTTGGCTATTTGAATTTAGATTTAAAAAATAAAGAATAAAAATAAACCTATACCCTATACTGTAAAAAAACAGTGCTTAATTTAACTGAAGTACTAAATAGACATTGTTAGAAGAGAGTCTTACTTATTACAAGGCCAGTTCAAGGGCACTGACTCTGAATGTTACAACAGTGCTCCAACATAATGTGGTTAACTATCTGCCTGGAAAGCAGACAGCACCCATGAGCTACATTACAAACAGATGCCTCCTTCTCCATCTCCACTCACCAGTTTATCAAATTTTCAGGAGCTATAACCTACACGACAAAAACATCAGACAAAGAATTTAAATTTCTGGGTTCTCTTCTTAGTTCTTTCAATACAACTTCTGCTTGGATTAAATAAATAACATGTTTCTCTCTTGACCTAGCCTTATCACTTATTTCTTCGCCTGCATTTGAGGAGTTACTATAGCTGATTTTCACCTTTGTTGAGTTTGTTTCCTGGCCAGACAGACTGGGCTTATGTACTCTGGCCTTTCTTTCCAAAACCATCATCATGCCTATTATTACTTGTGCTCTCAACTAGACTATGAGCTCCTTAGAAGGAGGAACCAACGCTTGTTTATGATATAGGCCCAGCACTTAGCACATGGCTGCACACATTAGTACTCTAACACTGTTTGAACAGATAAATGAATTAATTCTACTAATTCACTAATAATTAAAAATACTTTATATTTATTTTTTATTTAATTTCTCAGAGCTTTAAGATTTGTAAGTAGGCACATGAAGGTTAAATGGTTTTTCCAACGTTATATCAGTATGGCTTGGTGCCAGGACTTGATGTGGCCCCTTCTGATTTTAGGTCCAGTGTCTTTCATCAGAAAAAGAGGCTTCAAATCAAAGCATTATGCCAGGCAACATGAAGTATATAAAGAAATATAATTATAACTACTTCTCATGAGTCAAAGGATGAGTTAATGTATTTTGAAAATATTATTTTTAAAAATGGTGTTATGATGGGCACCTGGGTGGCTCAGTTGTATACTGACAGAGCTGGAAAGGCATTATTGATTTAAAAGATCTGAATATACAGATTTTTAAAAAGTCTTCAAATGACCTGTCTCAAAGGGTATTATATTTAATATATGAAAAGAGCTTAGAGATTTACAGTTTAGAAATCAGGCCTGGTTTGTGAGCTCGGAACTGACTGCCTTTCCGTGTAGCTCCATTGGGTGAGTTCCTCTGATGTACCTCACACCCCAGTGCAGCTGGCTTTGAAAAAATTCCAGGAATTGGGTAATAAAGCAATAGGTAGTTGGGCTGTTCATTGTGATTTATTTCATTTTAAAGACTTTAATTATTTTTAAATTTTTAAGTGTTTGGAATAACATATACTGATGCTCACAGGTTATGAAAGAAGCATGAATTACTTAGCTGAAAAAGAATACAACCTTGATTTTATACTGTTCCCTTTGTAATTCTGACAACTCTCATCCTTTCCCCTCTCAAGGCATTACTTCATGGATACCCCAAAAATTGGGTTAGTCATTCCATTTGCCTCTTTTCTCAAGTTGGGTTTATTCTGAGCTGAGGAGATAGACTGAGTCTGGCTCTTCAGACTGTACTAAATGTAAAATTACGCAGCCAGCTGGGTTTGCAGACATCCCCTTCAGTTATCTCTCAGTTCATCGTAATTCTTCAGCTGCCTTTGAACTGGCCGCTCCCATAACATGGAACGTTTGTTAACTGCAGTAAGCACCTTAGCTATTGATGCCTGAGTAGGATCACAGTTTGGGACTCACGGTATTAGCTGGTTGTTAAAGAAGGCCGGTGTTTTGTTTTTGAGAGCCTTCTTTAAAATGGGTAGTACGCTGTTTGCTATTCCGTTTATTAAATTTGCAAGTTTAAGAATGGACTTAAGGATCAAAACGAGAATGAAAAATAATAGACTATTTTTCATTCTATTGGAATACATCATTAGTAGGCTTGGGTTATCTATAGATCACTTATCTGTTGGAAGATCTAAAAAGAATGACAAAATAGTTGTTATGAAACACTTTGCAAAGAGACATAAAATATATTTGATTTTTTTTTTTAAATTCAGAAGCATCTTTTGACACCTAGGAAGGTAGTAGTTTGGTCCCAGTTATGGTGACTTAACTTCGAAAAGCCACTTCTTGTGAAACTCAAGCTGCCATTTATCACAGAAACAATACTTACAAAGCAGGTACCTTTCTGGAACTCTGTGCTACATTGTTATCTATATGCACTTCACTTCAGGAAGAGGACAAACATTTATTACTCTAGATAAAAATCCCAACAGATAAATAATTTAGCTGTTTACCTCTACTAAACAGTTTTAATTCAATCAATGGGTTATGTGAGTTTGCCAAGTAATTAGAAAACCTCTTGATTTTCATTATATGCTTTGGAAAGTATTTCAATAGATGATGAATTTACTTGTCTGACTTCAATTTCTCTTAGGTATTTCCGATCATAAATATTTTATTTAACTGATACTCCACGACTTCATATGGACCATTTTTGAAGTGGAGACGGTGAAGTTTAAACAGAGAAGAGATGCTGGAGTACGATGGGACCATCTATGAGGGGCAGAAAGACTGCCCATTAGGGTCCAATCTTGACACTAATTCTGCTTCACACAATTTGACCAGGAGCTGTAAAAGATCTCCCTCTGCATAAACAAGATGGAATTTATTTCACATAATCTCACCCCTAGTTGCATTAAGTTTAAAATGTTGATTTATTTGGTTGGGCTACTGACAAGTGTAGACTGAGCTGACCATAAAACTATATTTAGATCTAATTCTTTGAAGGGTCAGAGGGTGACAATTTATCCACTTAGTCTTGCAGGAATTAATTTTTCGATTTGACTATTCATAGCATCATTAATGAAGAAAAGCTGCAAGAGAAAACAGACCATTTTCAGGAATGTGATTCAGAACATTAACACCTTAATTTACATAAAATTAGTTACATACTGCAGCAGTAATTTAATTTGTTTGACCAGTACTTTGCAACTGTGAAAAATAGATTCAGAAAGGCCAGACAAGTTCTACATATTTTCTCCAAATGACTAGTCTCAGAATCATATGAAACAGAGAGAATTAATTATAAGACAATTCAGAGAGCCATAGTGGCAGCTTTGAAACGCACGGATTAGAAATACATTCTTCTTCTTTTTTTCCCCTCCTTCAAAAATTTTCATAAAATGCCTGCTTCATGCCTGAAATAGCTTCCATATTTTCCCCAGGTTTCATTACAGTTGCATAAGTAAAAATAATAAAACTAAAATTGTGTGATATGCATGGTTGCCAGATTAAAACCTGAATCAATCTGGGTTTACCAACAGTAATGTTACTTAGTATAACCACAGGCATAAGTAAGACCCCTAACAGATAGACTAATCTCATAGGTGTTAACCTGTTAACACCCAGAACTTGACCATTCTTATTTCTCTCAGAAGCCATGTATAATTATTGAACTTTAAATAATTAGATGGCTGCCCCTAAAATTAGTCATGTGTGAACCTAATAAAGTCTTTCGTTTTCCTGTATTTGTGTTTTTCCTACTTTCTTGCATGGCAAAAGTATTTTTGTATTTTAAAATATCTCCTTATAATTCAAAACTTGTTTTAACTATCATTTTTTTAAAATGTTATTTATTTATTTGACAGAGAGACACAGCCAGAGAGGGAACACAAGCAGGGGGAGTGAGAGAGGGAGAAGCAGGCTTCCGGTGGAGCAGGGAGCCCCATGCGGGACTCGATCCCGGGTCTCTGAGATCATGACCTGAGCCGAAGGCAGTCTCTTAACCGACTGAGCCACCCAGGCACCCTTAACTATCATTTTCAATGAAGGCTGGCTGTACTCAACCGTCCCTCCGGGACTCAATCCCTGGTCTCTGAGATCATGACCTGAGCCGAAGGCAGTCACTTAACCAACTGAGCCACCCAGGCGCCCTTAACTATCATTTTCAATGAAGGCTGGCTGTACTCAACCATCCCTCCTCCTACCACACCTTACACACAGGTCCTCCTCAGGATTCTGCAGGCAGGCTTTTCTTAAACCTGCTTTCTCTTCAGTATCTACTTACAGCCAAGGTTTCATGAACTGAGGCGAGCATTTTTTTTTCTTTGTATTTCCCCCCACCAACTTCTGGGTTCGAAGATAAATGATTTGGCTTCAGCTCTGCTTTCTATTTTCTCTGTAATTAGGAAAATAACTTGGTCCCTTGGTCCCTCACATGCCTGATACGTGCAAGGAGAACACCGAGAGGGTCAGACGCAGCTGAGGCTAATGCAGAAAGTAATTGCTATACCAAGTTTTAGCCTCACAAAAGTTATTTCTTCTTTAGAATATATTTTGAATTGACTAATTGATTTTTCAAATAGATAGGACAATTCTTAGATTATCGCTGATCTGCTCTTTGTCAGACAGCTTATAAGCCATTTGCAGCGCAGGGAAGGAAACTGACTCTTACTCACTGGTGTCTGTGACAGAATGGTGAGGATTAAGCAGAAAAGGAAGTGTAAAACCTTACAAATACTTTTTCTCTTCCAATACACCTTTTTCTAAATTCTAACTGGATTTGGATTGTAAATCAAATAATGTCTTTTAGGTAACCCTCAAGTCTTATTGTCCACAGTTATCTCTTCATGGTGATTTTCCAAAATGGAATGGAACCTGGTGAACTGCTAGATTTAATTCTGATTTGGCTATCGACCAGCTCAGTGACACTGGGTAAGTTCATTAGTAATTTCTGCATCCTGGTTTCCTCATGGGTGAAATGAGGTTTTTAGACTTGATGGTCTGTAGGAACTCCTCTGGTTCACTAAATTCAGCAGTTGATACAGCGCTTTTATTTGTCTACTTGTTTAGTACATCTAATTTTTCCTAAAGGATGGCAAAGCTGAATATAGACATGATTATGGACCTGGCTGAGGTGGAAGGACAGTAGCATCATAAAAGGTAAGTTCCAAAAAGTGGGGTAGAGTCACAAATGAACATAAAGACAAACTACCAGTTGCCTTAGCCCTATATTTTCCAATTAAATTTTTATTTTGGTTTTCTTTCCAGTGGACTCCCACGATAAGAAGAGGGCTATGGAAGACGGTTATTTAGGGCCAAAAAATCCACTTTATCTAGACCATGTTTTACTAGTGTAAACTTGCCTCAAGATCATAGGGCCAAGGCAAATCCCTCACTGCCTTTTGAAATCAGTGGCCTTATAATATCATGTCTTCCTCTAACGTAATAATAATAATAATAATGATAGCCACAATAACCATAAACACTGGATACCTAAAATACAAATATGATGGCTGTTCCTATAAATGTATTTATATCATCACATTGTTTTTAATATTTAAAAGGTTCCTTCCCAGAAATAGTATACACTCCCCAATAAAGTTTCCTTCAAAATAAACCAAATTTCAAGACAATCAAAATCAATGAAGATAATTGAAAAAGCAGAAGAAAGTTTCTACAAATCAGCTCTCGGTGTAGTCTGCAGTATTCCACAAGCCTTGGAAAGCTTCCTAATCTACTCATGTGTCAGCATGTAGGTCAAATGATTTGCTGAATCTAACTTTCATTGATCAGATGCCATTTTAGGGAGCATGCGCTGAATGTTCCTGATCAAATGATAGCCTCTACTTGAATAATACATAGTTTCTACCCCAAGCTGTAACACACACACTCCCTCTCTCTCTCTCTGAAAGCTTGTCAAACCTATAATGGAATAGATAACTGAATGAAAGAGCAAACTTTCATCGTCGCAGAAGATAGTAACATGGAGAAACTAAACTGTTAAATCAAATCCGTGAAATTCATTTTCTTTGTACAACATTAAAATATATTCCATAAAATGGCAGAGCAATCCAATAAAAGAACAGGCTCTGAAAAGAGTAATTTGTGTGCAACAAGGTTATACATTTAATAGAGTTCTCCTGTAGTTTTGATCACATTTAGAATTCTATTGCTTTTTGTTAAATTTTCTCAGATTTTTTTCAAACTTTTCATCATTTCTTTGAAATATATGAACCTTTTAATGTATAGATAATTTATTCAGCACCTACATTTAAATGCTCCGTAGGCGTAATTTTTCTATTAAGTTTCCTTCTACAGTGGCTTTCACTTTGTCTCAAATAGATTACTCATTGTCAACAAATTATAACAGGACTGATCTGTTAGAATATCAATTCTTAGGTTCATTTCAATATTTTAACTATTTGCATAATAATTCTGCAGGAAGTGAAGCTTCTGTGACTCACTGTTTCAGGAAAACTGTCGGAATACGTTTGATATTATTAATTGTTACATCCGCAATAAAGCAGAAAATAATTTCTTATAATATGACCTTATGAATATGAACATGAGGCTGTTTATGCTCCCGTATTGTTATTTTTCACAGAAAATATTTAAGCAAATTAAGGGTAATTAAGTATGAATGAAGGTAGTTATGTTATTTTTCAAAATGAAACAGACTTTCAAGTTGCTCTAAAAATGCAAGCAACTTTATTTTTCCAATCCTATTTTCCATCTTTACTAATATTACCAATTATGAAGATATATTTCACCTGGAATAATATTTTGCTTACCAAAAAATCCATAAACATGCTTCATATTATGTTAGAAAATATAATTTTATCTTAATATGAACTACATGAAAAGTTGCTCATCTTTACATATAAATTGTTACTTGATAAAAAATATTTATTTTTGTAAAGATACAGGCCAATAACAGGAAGAAGTGGGTTCATTTTAAGCATACTAATTTGGCTGAAAGCTATATATAGAGAGAATATTTTCCTCTTGTACATTTTCTGTGTTCTTTTTCCTCTTTTCAGTGTACATTGAGCTGTTTCCAATTAAATTAAAATGTGGCTTGGAAGTTATCAATCATATGTAATTATTTTGTGCAAAAAAATATCAAACACAAAATTAACATGTGCAACAGGGGAAGGTGTCAGAGCATATCAGTTATTCCTCGGATAGCTCGTCTCTTATTGAAGCAATCAAATTCTGGAAATGTTGCTTTGGATTCCTGGCTTCATTCACTGTGGCCCTATTTTCTCAGGTTTGCTTATCTCATTGGCAACTTTGGTATGCTTTCTACCTGGGATGCAGAAATGGAATCACAACAAAACTGCCTATAACGTCAACCGTGCATTTCTGGTGGTATCAGGAACTTTTAATTTCATTTTAGGTGGCACAGACTGGTTTTCTGTCTGTACACCTTTGACAGATGGTGGTGCAGAAAGGAAAATGTGATATTTGAAGTTTCCTGCAAACCATTTTCTCAGCCCTCATCCTTCTCAAGTTCACACACCCTACATGTGCCAGGACTCTGGTGCCCAGGCTTCTACCGGGACACCCAGTGGAGATCTGGCTTTCCCTTGGCACCCTATTCACACAAATCCACCTTGTCTTTCATTCTTTGAAAGTCTTTTCTCTGGCAGAATTTAACTTTGTAAGTAAAAATTAAAACAAACAAAAAACCAAAAACAAACAAAAACAGAAACAAAAAACTGTGTAGAATATAACTGTGACTAAAGCGTACAACTTCTCCGCATTCAGGGATAACAATGTCATTGCCAAAGTAAACAGTGAGTTTACCAGAGATGGCAGGGATGGCAAATACACGGTCCTCTCCAAAACTACCCATCTAAACATGGGGACTGATCACATCATTCCTTTTATTAAGTTTGCATGAGGCTCCCGATGCCTTTCTTTTTTTTTTTTTTTTTTTTTTTTTTTTTTTTTTTTTTTTTTTTTTTTTTTTTTTTTTTTTTTTTTTTTTAAAGATTTTATTTATTTGACAGAGAGAAACACAGCGAGAGAGGGAACACAAGCAGGGGGAGTGAGAGAGGGAGAAGCAGGCTTCCCGCCGAGCAGGCAGCCCGACGTGGGGCTCGATCACGCATGACCTGAGCTGAAGGCATTCGCTTAACCAACTAAGCCACCCAGGCGCTCCTCTGATGCCTTTCTGAAAAAACATTCCAAGAAGCTACTTCTAAATTATTTGAATTGACTCACAAATTGAAAACAATTTTTCTGAGTTATGTTTATCACAGCCATGCGTTACGTTTACACTTTAACAAGAGGCTTCTGATGGCAAAGATAAAATCCCAATGAATGGATAGGAATGCTAAGCACAATGACAAACTGATGTTCCCACAAGAAAACTTTATGGAGCTTCTTAGTCGAGTTATGCCAATCATATGAAATCCTAAAATAATTCTTCTGTGCAAGACTTTACAAGTAATTGATGTAAACAATACAGGTATTCCTTCTACTATGCTCTATGCAATATGCATTCCCCTGGGATACTACTTGTTACGTTGTGTTTTAGCCACCCGTTCTCATTTTTTTTTTCTTTTTTCTCAATGGATTCTGGGCAACTTGGAAATAAGACTCCACGGGTTATCATCTTGTGATACCCATCTTGGTATCGTCAGCACAGGACCTGGCATATTATAGTTGGTTACAGAGGGTTGAATTTAGTTGAAAAAAGTAGCCTAATGGAGTGTAGTGGCTGGACGGGATCTCACATCCATCCAACCTCTCTATCTCACTTTACTGATGTTAGGAATTAAAGGCCACAAAACTGGCTTTATGTCCATGTCTTGCAATTATCTGAATCATTTCAACAAGGACTTCATGATTTGATTCCATCTAGCTCTTCAAAGTACTTACCTCTCATCCCACTCCCAACCCCACTCACCTTGACCCTGGTCACACTGGCCTTATCTCCGTTTCTAATACATGCTTAACTATTTTCCAGTCCTAAGTCTTTGGTGTCTTCCTAGAAGGCTCTTCCTGCCACTCTTCACTTGTGTGAATTCTAGTAGTTCCTTAGGATTCAGCTTAATATTCATTTCCTCTGAGTGGCCTTCCCCTGAAGCCTCCGTCCAAATTTGGTTTCTCAAACGAATCCCTCAAGTTAATCTTTCTTTAAAACACCTTGTTCTATGGCTCAGTCATGAAGCGTCTGCACTCAGCTCAGGTCATGATACAAGGATCTTGGGACTGAGCCCTGGATCTGGCTCTCTGCTCAGCGGGGAGCCTGCTTCTCCCTCTGCCTTTGCCTGCAGGGCCCCTGCTTGTGTGCTTGCTCTCTCTCTGTCTCTCTCTCTCTGTCAAATAAAATCTTAAAATAAATAAGTAAGTAAATAAAAGACCCTGTTCTTGTTCTTCACAATTCTCATTTTTCAACTATATATGGAATGTTTATTGCCATGATTAGATTATATGCTACATAAAGTCAAGGATATTTCTTTTCCATCATTGTATCCCCAGCATTTATTCTGGTGTCTGATGTTTAATAGGTATTCATTAAATTTTGCTGAAAAATTAGAATAGCAAGTTAATGTCAGAACTACAGCTTGAAATTAAGATGTCTATTCTTACCCATTCTTACTCCATTAATGATGGACTTCTATGAAAAATTATAAATGTAAGTTGTATTAAAGAGTTCTATCATGAAGGAATGGTGGATCTAGAGTTCACCATTCAGTAGAGTACTGTTTTTTTTTCCCATATTTTTGATCTGTGATTTAATAACTAAAATAGTCCTTTTTGATAAACCACTGGAAGTTCATTTTATAATAATTTGTTTCAGGAGTTAAGTTTGGGCAAGTACTAATCTTAAGTTTCTCTTACCCAAACTGTATGAAAAATCCTCCAGGACTTTAACAGTAGTAAGCTCACACTGTACACAGTATGAAGGCACGTTTCAAAGTTAATAGAGAAGTTAAGTCTCAGCTTCATTACTTCCTTGCCTTCTGATGCTGGATAAGTTTCTTAAATGCTTCTGAGGCTCAGTTTTCTTATCTGTATAACAGAGGCTACTGATAGTTTTTACCCTTACTTAGCTCCTACCTGTTCCATTCATTTCTCTATGCTACCTGAAACCTAGAACAAGATTTGTCTCGCTAAGCATGTATTTTTTAAATGTATGTATGTATGTATTTATTTGAGAAAAAGAGAGAGAGAGAGAGAGAGAGAGAGAGAGAGAGAGAGATGATGATGATGAGAGAGGAAACACTAAGCAGGAGTAGTGGGAGAGGGAGAAGCAGGCTTCCCACTAGGCAGGGTGCCTGGATCTGGGGCTCCATCCCAGGACACTGGGATCATAACCTGAGCCAAAGGCAGACACTTAACAACTGAGCCACGCAGGTGCCCCTTGCTAAGCATGTATTAATGAGTGAATAACTTAGCACAATGCATATGAAATAGGAAATGCCCAATGAATTCTGGCTATTATTTCTATTATTTTTATTTTGAATCTCTTTATCTCTATCATCTACATGTCATACTGACCGCAGCATCTGATACAAAGTAGGCCCCCACTAAATGGTGGAATGATGCACTAGAATGCCTTTGCCAATTCAAATGCCCCATAAAAGTCCAATGCATTTTCCTTAAGAAACACAGCTCCACAGTGAAAAAAACTAGATGCCCAACTATGGAGGCTCTGTCTGAAGGAGTGTATTTGAAGACTTTTGGTAATTATTCTCTTGAATTTTCTTAATTCTACTCTAATTCGGTCTCATAAGAAACAAAACAGATGAACCTGGCAGGGAGAAGAGTGAGGCAAACCAAGAAACAGACTCTTAACTACAGAGAACAAATGGAGGGCTGCTGGAGGGAGGTGGGCAGGGGGATGGTTTAAATAGGTGATGGGAATCAAGAAGGATACTTGTGATGAGCACTGGGTGTTGTATGTAAGTGAAGAATCACTAAATTGTACACCTGAAACTAATATTATGCTGCATGTAATACACTAACTGGAATTTAAATAAAAACTTGGGGAAAAAAAAACAAAAACAGAAGTAACTTTGCATTAACGATTTTTTGAAAAAGAAGTAAAAACAATCTGATCCATATATCATCATAGCATACTTCAGTGCTGATGGGGATCAGGATGGGCCACCCCAAAATATGCCACTTTGGCATATCAATTATTTTGAATTAAAGTTACTTAAGAAATAGCTGGTGCAGGAGGAACACTCTGACCTTCCTCTGTCTGCCTGAAATTAGGAAATAAATCCCCCATTTGAAGGGTGCCCTCCCTGCACCAGGAGGGTAGAAGGCATCCTTATTACCACACATAGGGCAGTCAGGGCCGAGAAGCTGCATAAAGCAACTAGCTCAAACTTTTTTGTCTTCCCAACTCTTTACAAATTTTTTTCTTTGTCTGAAAGCTATAAAGCTGCCCGCTTTAGTCAATCCTTTGAATTTTACATCTCTATGAGCACATACAAAAGTAAAATTTGTTTTTTTCTGCTGTTAAAAAAATAAAAATAAAAACAATAGGCTATAATCCATAAACCTCTTACACAGTATTTTTTTCAAAATACTGACAAATACACATACACTTTAATAAATAAGAACTGTATGAATATGTGTTGACCATGTACAAGAAAGAAAAGTTGGGAATTTTTAAACATTATATATATAAATGACCAAAAAAGACCAAAGACCATTTTGTAGTTTGCAAGATGTTTTCAAGGGATTTCCCCATCCCTGGCACCCTATTTTTTATCACTGTAGAGGAATCTTCTTTGTGACTCCGTTACTTTATTATTTCAAAACTTACTATAGCATCTTGGTAGAGGATTTGTTTTGATTTCATCAAGGTATTTCTTAGTAGTTCTTAAGTGTAAGTACTGCATAGTCCAGAGTTATCTATAAATTATAAAAATTTGAAGCTGTTAAATATTAAACATTATATATTTTGGTTGTCATTATCAAAAGATCATAATTATACTTTATATGGTAGAAGCCATATGATGTTCATTCTTGTTAGGAACATCATGAATCTGAAAAAAAACATGAATGGGGCATAAACATGTCAATTTCACAGAGGATAAGCTGGTGTTACTAAGTGGTTAAGAGCACAGGCATCGACCTCAAAACTCTGTTTCTTCATCTGTAAAATGGAGATAATTAATAGTAACTATTTGACAGAATTGATGTGAAGATTCAATGAAATAATGCATGTAAAGCATTTAGCATATTGCTTGGCTTATTTTAACACAAAGTAAATGTTAACTTCACAATCCTGCATAGGGAAGTGAGGGGGTGTGAAATACGTTTTGTGGTGTAAAGTATAATGAGTGCTGCAAAATCCAAGAGCAGGGACATGAGGAGGAGCCCTCACTTCTTTCCAAATCCATCTGTGAATATTTGAGGAGGAGAGAAGACTCCCAGGTATGGAGTGGGTTTGGCCAACTAGAAAGGTCAGGAGGCCCAAAACCTGGCAGAAGACTGGGATGGGGATTGGGAGGAAGCACACTCTAAAAAATGTGCCATGGGATTTGATGCTTGTGAAGTGAATATACTCCCTTGTTCTAAGTTATCAGTGGCTGCTGTTGATTTGAAATTTAGTGACAAGCCAAGATGTTGCTACAGTCAGACGTTGATCTACAGAGGCAATGGGTCCAACTTCTGGAGAATGTTTTTTTTCCTCTCTGGCAGTAATTTAAGCAGTGTGAAAACCTGTGCAAATGCTCTTTTGGGTCATTATACTTCTGTGCATCACTGATAATATATCTGCAGCTGGGGAACACATTAGCCCTGTTAAATTTATTTGTTTTTTGCAAATCATTTTTGAAAATGTCCACAATTTATCAAGGCGGCTCCTTAAATCTAACATATTTATCATATGGAATTTTATTTATTAAATTTTACTTGCTGTCAAGAGAGGCAGACATGAACACAATGTTTAAAAAGATGTCTATTGATGTGAGGGGGAAAAAAAAAAGTAAGTCCTAAGGTGGAAACTCAGTGAGTTGGAGAAATGTAAGCGTCCCCCACATTTACTCTTCACATGACAAAATGCATTACGGTCAAAACAGGATCGTCTCTAAATCAAAGCTTTCTAACATTCAAAAACCTGCATGGTATAAGCCTATGTTTTCAGTTAGGCTCCCCCCCCCGCCACTTCCTGTGAGCAACCATTTTGTCATAAATGCTACTAGGTCATTGTAAGCCTCTTCTTTCTTACAACACTCTTATACGTGGTTATTTCAGATACATTAAAGCCAATTATAATTACCTCGGCCATCTAAAACAACACCTCCTTATGCAAGGACGATGTGCTATACGGGGTGCAACGTATACTGGTGTCAAAAGCAAGTTATTTTCATCAGACAATTATAGTTGTCTTTGACATCAGGCCTACATTTCCCACCAATTAGTACAAACTGCAGGGTGCAAGGCTAGAAATCTGCAGTGCGAGCAGCTAGTGGTACTGAGTGGAATTTAGGACAGTTAAATACCGTAAAGTCCAATAAATATTCTGCTTTAACTTCAATTGGTTCAAATCAATAGTCTGTGTTGTCCGTGCATCATTTTTCCTCAGCAAGAAAGTCTGTATGGATTTTATTTTTTGTTGGGGTATTAACTCTTCTTGTCAATAAAGTGCTTAATTTTCATTTTCGCTCTGCGTCTCTCACCGAACTATTCATCAGGCCAAGCTCACCACTGCTGGTTAGGATAGTGGTGGAGGTCAGTGGAGGACTTGTGCAGGGAAGAAGTGCTCAGGAGTAAATACTAAAGCTGGCTGCTGTTTCTCCCCCTTCTTCTTCCTTCCCTCCTTCCTGTCCTTCCTCTTTCTTTTCCTCTTCTTTTTCTTCTCCTTCTTTTGGCATTATGATTAATTGTACAATTATTTGCTACTATCAAAGTTATTCAATTGCTGCAGCAAAACAGTGTAAATACACTAAAAAGCATATTGGTAGAATTTCTAAGGACTTTATTTCTCAGTTGAGAAATATATTGATGAAAATATATGTGACTCTATGACGCCAGAACCAAGGGATAAAAAGTGGATGTATAGAAGGCCTATCAGTTGATTTTTCCTATTTGGCACCTAGAAGCTTATGAAATTGATTAAACTGATCAGCCATTTTTGTGGTCTCTAAAATAATATTTGTTCCCCATCAGGGAACAAAAATCCCCAGCCAATGTTAGACACTCTAACGAGGAGCAGTATGTAACAGATCTCAGCTATCAGGTGGCTTACCCTCAAATGCAGTTGTCTTGGTTTATATCACTTAGGAGCCTTAACGAAATTTTTTTTTAACTTCCAGTATTTTAAGTATTATGTAGTCAGCTATTTTATTTTAGATTTTGTTTCTAGAGTTCATGTATTATAAATTAAGCTGAGTCTCTTGGGACTTCTGTAAAAAAAAAAAGTATGCAAGAGAAAGGGATAAAGCCATTTGCTTCTTTTTAATCGGACCTAATTCCCCTTCTCAAATACTGAGCGTATGGGGCTCTCTAAACTTACTCTTTCTAAAAAATAAATGTAATTTTAAAACTCTATAGGAGAGAATACCATTAGGTGGCATTTTAATGCACGAACAGTGGGATCTGTTGCAGTCATAAAAAATTATAGGTGGGGCACAGAGACCCCAGGGAGAGTGAGGGAGAAAGGTTCTGCCAAACTGTCCGACCAGTAAGAGTCCAATGCAGACTCAGTTTAGGTCCTCTTCTCAAGGACTCAGAGACCACCCTCACTCTTTCTGAGCTCCTGCTGCTCTTCTCCTCAAAGAACTTTATATGTACTCTGGAAAGAATGCCATATCACTAGAGCACCGGGCAAATACTAAAAATGAGAGATGGAAAGATATAGTGGGCCACAGACAGGGTACTAGTGATTTGTTCATAGTCATTCAACATTTATTGAGAGGCTCCTGTGAGTGTACAAAGTATGGGTTGATCAGAAATGGATCCTGACCTCAAGAATTTATGGTTTAGCGCATCTGAGACAAGCACATAGATAATAGCTATACGATGTGTGATTAGTACTACAAGAAAGGCACAGAGGAAACACTACAAAAGTGTTCAGAACACTACAAAAGTACTTGAATGGGAAGTCATATAATTAGCAATTCAATTTCTTCTCTGAGTGACTTTTGACCTAGTCTCTTGGTGTTTCAGTTTTTCTCAACTGCAAAATTGGGGAAAGATATCCATTTTAAATACGAAATACTATACATGAATAACTGAGTTTCTCTGCATTGGAGTGTGAAGGTATTGTACCTCCAGCAAATGGACCACTTTTGGGGGTTGCAAAATAGAGCTACCTTCAGGGAAGGCAGTTATAACTGGTCAGTAATAGTTCTTACTAGTCCCCTTTGTGTGAAGTCAACTTAGGCAGGAGGATGCCATTTCTCTCATTTGTCATGTAATGCATAATGAAAACTACTGGCAGACTAGCCTCAGAGACAAAGGCCCTACACTCATCTTAGTCCAGCAAGCCAGACGAATGATCTGTCTCCTGGAGGTTGGTATCAGGGGTAGCCAGGTCTAGTATGGTCAGCTATTTTTTTTCTCCCTAGCGTAAGAGGAAACAGATGCTATCATGTGATTCGGACTTTGTTATGGTTATTTCCAGCATCACTCAGTTCCCCAAACTTCCCTGAGCACCTAACCAAGCACTGCACTTAAGAATTTAAAGCATCATAAAATGCAGCTTAAGTGTCTGACGATTACAACCACACTTCACCATGACCCATGGTCAAAAGGACCTCTCCTAGTGACAGTTGCCCTGAACAAAGCAGCCCCTCCGGGCGGGGGAATGCAGTGTCTTCATGAGGGAAACTGGGGCTGCAATTTTACTACTATTTTAGCTCTTCCTCAAATTTTCCTTCCCCCAGAATACTCTTAGAGAATTTCATCAGTGCAACAGCTTCTTTCCGAGTGGCACTGAGTGTATCTTTCCAATGGTGCATGGAGGATATAAGCTCATAACACCCATTAGCATTAATGGGAGTTATCCGCGTAAATCCCCTCACATCGATTACAGAATAGGCCCCTTTTGATTTTAGAAATCTTTCCTGTGAGGATTTCCCCTGTGTCTAGTATGGGCATATAAATGGCCATTTTATTGTATTAAATATGTATCACATCCATCATTTTTAATGCTGTGCTGTGATGAAGGCTTCTCAGTTCTGGGATCAGTTCAGAAAATATTTAAACTTGGCAAGCTAAACAAGCCTCAGCTAAGAAAGCCTAAGGGCCCCATTCAGACGAACATTATCTACCATTTATGCTTGATTTAAAAAAAAAAATAAAAAACAAACCGAAATTACTCAGGAAAAAAGTGTGGACAACATTGTTTTTGACTAAATTACAGGCTTTTAATATTCATTAGCAGTGACTTCTCCATTATTCAACCAAGGAAATCAGTACACAAACCAAGAGAGGGAAAGACATCGCTGCCTGAAATTCACAAATCGCTGATGTTTGTTAACAACACAATAGTAACTTCAGGAGGTCAACTTCGATTGTGGCCTAAGGTTGCTGTGTTGAGTGGCCTCTACACAATCATCTCTTTGCCTGATCATGATATTCATGTAGAGATGCAGCGTAGAAAATAAATGAAATCCGTATTTTTCCACATTGGTGTTCCATGGGTTGTAACTTTGCCATGGGAGAGTGGCGATTTGTAAGACTCCTACAGCAGAGGTGGTAAAACCTGTCTGTGTTGCAGACTGCAGGCATAATTGACCCACAGAAGTATTTTATTTAGCCCTTAGATGATATGTTGTCCTAAGTTAACCTCGCTCCCTATCACTCTCTATTGTTTCTGCATTCCTGTCTTCACACATTGCTCTAATTTGCATGGGATGTAGCCTTGGAGTCTGACCATATAAGTTTGATCCTAGTACTGTCCATGCAACATGTTTGAGCCTATGTGTGCTCCTTAGACTCTCTGAACCTCAATTTCATTCCCTACAAAATGTGAAAATAATACAAGTGTTGAAAGACTATGGGTGGGCTCATGTGAGATAATTTTTTTTTTTAAGATTTTATTTATTTATTTGACAGAGAGAAACACAGCTAGAGAGGGAACACAAGCAGAGGGACTGAGAGAGGGAGAAGCAGGCTTCCCGCAGAGCAGGGAGCCCGATGTGGGACTTGATCACGGGTCTCCAGGATCATGACCTGAGCCGAAAGCAGTCGCTTAACCAACTGAGCCACCCAGGCGCCCCACAAGTGAGATAATGTTAATGAAGCCCTAGTTCACATTCTGTAACACAGTGGTTGTCCCATATATGGTGACCATGGGTGTTACAAAAAGGGTGTGCAAACAACCTTGAGACTCTGTGCCATCCCCGGGTCAGTCAATGCTAAAGGTGGGATTCCTGGCCCTCCTGCCTTCTACACAGAGAGCACACGCAAAACACCGCAAGGTGCTCATGGAATGAAGCCCATATCCCAGCTTTGCCAGTGCACACCTATATTTCACACACTACATCTCTTTGGCATATATCTCTGACCACGTCCTCTTTATGGGAAGTATGTCCTTCTTTTGTATGTCCTCACAAATACAGCTGCTGTATTCTTGAGGATGTGC